>BOPP01000209.1:32336-132174 GCA_017312745.1 Gryllus bimaculatus
GAAATGTAAGATTGCTCTTCTTCCACTTCTGTATCTACCTGTAACATTTTAAGAAATTCACAACTTTGCGAGATCCTCAAAACACAAAAGAAAATCCTAATAACACATTCTCCCAAAGTGGGTAACAACTAACAATGGAGAACACATTTTATTTCAATAAAAAGATCTCTATCTTTAATTTTGTAGTTGTAAGAAGTCACAGAAAAAAATCAAACTTCTATAATTATCGAAAATTTAGAGTTAACCGTGAAAATCGGACCTATCCTACCGTTATGAATGTAATTTACTCTATTCTTACAAGAAATTTAAAAACAAATTTGGAGCCGTTTTTCAGAAAATTTTGAAAATGTCTGGAGAAATTCATGTAAAGTACCCCAAAATGTTAAAGAAAGTTTTTCAAAATCTCAAAACTTCAACTCGAGCCATGTGGACAGGGGTTTCATCAATTTGAAAAAAATCCTACGCATGATTTAGGCTTGGTGTTCACAGACAGACGGACGTTTTGGAAATAACCACTTTTTCGGTGTTAGAAGACTCCAAAACGTGTATTTCCATTGAAATCTCGAAATCGATTTTCTGCAACATTACATAACTTTCCCTATAATACGTATACGGGAAAGCAAATATCCGGGCAACGCCGGGTATTTTGCTAGTATGACATAAAGTTCATTTTGGGATATTCTTTTGTATTTAAAACATACACTAATGTAATTTATTTAAAATATCTCCCACGCCGTTAATGTGCTCAATACCAGAGATTGGTATTCATTTGTGAATGAATGTACTTCAAATGACTTCGAATGAAGTTTTTCGAAAACACAAAATATTCCTGGATTCCTGGAAATTTCGTATTTACACTAGCTCTCAAACAATTTTTACTTAAAAACGGTTCCACATTTTTCAATGAAAGTTTGCATATAGGAAGCGGTTTCACTTTTCTTTAATATTTGGAAATAAATATTTCGAATGTACCATTAGAAAACCGACAATTTGAGAGAACTTCAAAAAATATGTTTTGGGGTGGCAATAGATGGCAGCTGTCAAAAGTATGTGACAAGTCCGGAAAGCTTGCCCAGGCCAAAGAAATTAGAAAACTAATTAGTACGAGAAAGTCTGTGCCATTTGTAGTGCCACTAGTTTCAAATGCCATGTAACCATTTTGTAATATAATAATTGGCAGCATGATGGGGAAGCTTCTTAAAATTCATAAAAAGAAATGGAAATGAAGATGCTTGGACCTTTGCTACTTCTATTATATGTTAATGATATTCCAAGCTCATATGATTTCTCTGTAATTTCTTAAGCAGATGATACAACATAAATAAGTAGTGGGCAAAATCTTTGTCGTTTAGAAGCTAACCTAACTGAACCATTAAAATAAATTAAAAGTTATTTGTCCATAAATGAATTGAAATTAAACGTTGATAAAACTGTATTAATCAACTTCAAGTTTCATCACGGTCACCAACATCAAAACATAAAAGTGGAAGTAGACAATGAATCAGTGAACCAAACTGATTGTTATAAGTTCTTAGGTATATTCATAGATCAAAATCTAAAATATAGCAAAAAAATTAATACACTTTGTAATAAAATAAACTCTAATGAATTCTTCTTGAGGTACTTTTTCAGATACCTGGAAATTGATGCACTTATTTCAGTATACTATGGGACAATCTTCTCTCAACTTCAATGCAACAATCAATAATTTTCAAAAATTTTCAATACAGTAATCAATTCACATTTGAAATTTGGGATGGTACAACATAAAAAAAATATGGATAGATTAATGGTCCTACAAAGAAAATGTATAAGAAGCATTTTTAAACTGAATCCCAGACAGTCCTGTAAAGATTTCTTTATTAAATATGAATTACTCACTGTTGTAGAACTATACTTTTACAAAGTTTTATTACTAATGACAAATAATCAAAATGAATATTTTGTTAGCAATAAAGAGATACATAACCACCATACTAGAGGACAGAGGGACTATCATAGGATATACACTGGCAAGTTTGCAACTAACAAAGATCCTTTCTGCATTGCTGCACAGCTCTAATAAACTCTCAGTTAAAATAAAAACTGCTGATGATAAATACTTGAAAACAATGCTTAAACATCATCTTATTAGTATGTGTCCATAAAAGATATCTGAATTGCTTTAACTTTCTGTAATTAAAAAAATGTACCGCTACAAGAGTGACCACTCTTTGTACCTGTCATCATTCAGTCCAATAAGACAATTCCAATAATTACTATTCAGTAATATAGTAAATAATGTGATTATATGTCAAAGTTATTGTAATTAGTTTAATTATTATCATTAATCTTACATCTAATGCATTCATGTTATTGTAAGTTAATTAAACTGCTACTGTAAGATAAGGGAATTTTGTACTCTTAATTGTAAGCTATTTGCCACTGTATCATACTCTACTAGTTTATTGTTATTTGTTATGTGTTAATGAGGCTTTGTGTAGTTTAAAATTTAATTTACCTTAATGTTTATTATGAGTCATTGCATTATTATTCATGTAATTCATTGAGTAAACAATTTGCATCATTACTGTAAGGTATGTAATTGAATGTAATTCGCTATAACATAAATTAATGTAATTTTCTATATTAATCAATTAGGTATATATTTATTATGTAATTTAAAAAGATAATTTAAACTTATTATATTATTACTGAATATTAATGAAATTAACTTACTGTAATTTTAATTAATTTCTAGACTGACTTTGCTTGATGCTTTATGTAGTAATTATTATTATTATTATTATTATTATTATTATTATTATTATTATTATTATCATCATCATCATCATCAATATTCCTTCCTTTCCTCTTAAGGGCGCACGCGTGCCGATCCATGCACAGCCCCCCACACACACACGTCAGGAACCAGTCGAAAGTTCCGGCTGCGGCGGTGCCCCGCTGGTAGAGATTCCTGGAGAGATAATCTCTGCAAAATGACATGTAAGTCGCAGCAATTCACGTACTAGTGGGGGAAGGACATCGCCACCGTCAGCAATGTTGCACATGCACTACACTTTCGGGACTTGTGACAACGGCAGTTGACGCACCCGAAAATACAAATCAATGCTTAAACTCATATAGGCAATAATAGTATCAGACTCTCGAGTCCCGCAAAACAAATTTCGTAATGCAATAGAATAAATAGCATAAACAAAAGGTACGTTGCCGAACCGGTCAATCCGGTCCCCTATCATTTTTACATCGTGTCATCCCACAGTTACCATACCGTTACAAGCAATAGTGGTCGCTAATGACCTAGAAGTTGATGCGACCTTAAATTAAAAAAAAGGTACGTTGGTTGAGTAACGACACATGGAATCAAATTAAGAAACCACAGTATGGCAGTCATGTAAATGAGGTATGATTCAAATACCTACGTGTTGAAACATAATTAACCAAAGACTGGAAGCAGCTACAATGACGTTACTTATACTTGGCTGTACAAAGCTATACAGACATAGCCTAAATACAAAAGGAAATTACTTCACACATAAAATATATCAGAGGAAGTTAAAAACAATGGAAACATTATTGGAGGATCTTATAAAGAATGAAAGAACGAAGGTTATCAATGGCTGCAAAAGCCAAAAATACAAACCACAAGAGCCAATAAATATAGAACGATAAAGCAATGAATAATTTATGAACATCTGGAAAACAAATAAACATTTCAGACCTAGTGCTTATTCACGAAAAAGTCTGGGTCTTTCATCTTGCATAATGAAAACATAATGAAGAAGAAACAGCAGTTGGGAACTTGTCTGAAGCTGCCGTTTCGTTGAAAGTGCCGGTTGTATGTTGGTGACCCTGTAAAATGTTTCCTTACAGTTCCGATAGATGTTGCGCTTGTGGGCGGGTCAGTCGAGTTTTCGGTCAAATCAGCCTCGGCCGGCGTGGAAAAGTAAAATGGCGGAAGGTAGGTAGCGTCGCGAAGGTGGCTACGCCCTAATGTATTCAAGATGACAGAAAATGATATGGTATATGGGACAAACTTGTCGCTAGAGTCTATAAAAGTAATAGCAGAAAGTATAGGTATTGGAAACTTGCCAGATGAAGCTGCGAAGGAGCTTGCGGATGATGTGTCTTACAGACTCAAGCAGATCGTTCAGGTGAGATTTCTCTGTATTTTATTTGTTTTTATTTGTATGTGCATTTATACCACTTGAGTAAATAATTATGATGTGGTTGTCACGGTAAGTCATTAATGAAAAACGAGGTGGTTTACTTAATGATTTTATTATTTTGGAAATGTATTGAGATGACAGTTCAGAAGCAATGTGAAATTCAAATATACTTAGCTTAGTAGTAAGTGCTTTGCTAGCACACTACCAAAACATTATATAAACATAGTGTACTGATGTTAATTATTTAATTTTTTTCAGGATTCTGCTAAGTTTATGCATCACGCGAAACGACAAAAGTTACTTGGCACAGACATAGACGATGCATTGAAAATTAAGAATGTAGAGGTATTGTTCTTGAATATTTTGTTTCATGTGAAATTTTTTTTTTTTTTAGTTAGTGAATTATATGGTGAATTTTATTGTAACAGCCTCTTTATGGAGTTTACGCTATGGATCACATTCCATTTCGCTTTGCTTCTGGTGGCGGCCGTGAGTTACACTTCATAGAAGATAAGGAAGTGGATTTACAGGAAGTTATTAACATGCCATTTCCTAAACTACCTTTGGAAGTGACTCTAAGAGGTGTGTGAAGGCAGTGTTTTTGGAATGAAATTTATGTGCCGTGAGTTTCTTGTGTAAATATTGTGTGTGTGTTTGTGAACTAGTGTATACAGCAATTCTTCACCATTGCAGTGTATTTCACATCACACGCTACTGGTCATGTGATTGTTAATCACTTTTTTCGCTATGCTGTGCAGAAATTCTAATAGGTGAAAGACAAGTATGGGTTTGTTCTATGTCCTGGTTTGAACATAGTTGTCAAATATCCTGTTTTTAAAACATTTTCTCTCAAATTTGGGTATGTATTCGCTATGACACTATCTGGGAGAAATTCGGGTTAAAACAGGGTACACAGTACACCCTCAGAGAAGTGTGACAGCGGGGAGGGGGAGGAATCTACTTAAGTCCTCTCTCAAATTATGCTATGCGCTCTGATAGAAATGAATAAAACCTATGGATAGGCAATTTTGATGGCTTGTCCTTCAAATGCTTTGTCCCAGACACATTGTAGTTTTATCGCTTTGCTAACCCAGATCCAAGTAACAGCGAGGCTCAGGTCTTCAGCTCTCACGTTCAATATAAACATCCTTGAGAGTATCCACCGCATAATTACCAATTAACTTTTATAAGAAAGCCTCCAGAATTCAAACTGGGCAGTTGCTGCCTGAGTGGCGTGAAATGCGAGTTTAAACGACTTCCTTAAGTTGTACCGTATACTAGACTTCAACTGAAATTTGATTTACTTTTCAGAGATTCAAGTAATAATTCTGGATGATATTTCACAATTGCAGGGGCAGATTACTTTTATGCAGTGAAGACTAGCTTAATCCTTGATTGTGCAGAGGGTTGTGTAGAGTTCAGGGGCACTTGAATCGTCATAAATGAATAATAATCATAAATGTCCTCACATGTCTGATTTAATTCAAACCACTCTTTAAACACTTCCATTACTAACAAGAACAAACTGAAAATTTCAGCCGTTTTTTTCGTCTTATGGGTGTCATACTTACACCCTTTCCCTTGTATTTATGGATATTGCAAAACAATTTTGGAAATAATTCATTTGGGTTGAAGTAGGATACCCGGTACACCCTTAGAGAAGTAGGGGCGGCGGGGAAGGGGGAGGAGGGGTCTCCTCTAGCCCTCCCTCAAATTACATTAAGCGCTCTGACAGAAATGAATGAAACTTACTAATAGGCGATTTTTATGGTGGTTTGACGACAATTTTATAACCCGATGATAAGTCATTATTAATACCTTAATTATACTCAACTTCTTTACCGCAAACCATGGCCCCTTCTGCACGGAACACTTACGCACATGAGGAGTGGCCCCTTTCTTGCTCTACTTCCACTCGAAACCATCACACAACTTTCGCTTGTCCAACCTCGTAGGTCATTTACACACAGCACACTTAAATCCTGCAGCAATCAAACTTCATTCTTGCGCCCATTCAATGACTGCCAAACACCCCTTTTGGTGCAATGCGCAAAAAAACACATTTATTCTCACCGTTGTACCTCACAGACACTCGACACTCAAAAACATAAATTGCAAAGAATCTGAAAAACACAAAAAACTTAACTGTACGACAGCAACGTAGCTAAACACTTCGACAGCTACCCAACACAAAATCACGTAGGCACATGATTTATGCCCCACCATACACCAATGAAGTTTCAACAAGATATTAGGGTGAAATTTCCCCACACCACTAACTTTTGACGTCACGTTCGTGACAAATTATGAACCATTAAAATTATTTCAGAAGAGTATTTTTTTATAATCGATATAAATCGCTCATGCTTTGCTTTTTATATGTATGTACTAAGTTACGCATATTGCTCACCACCCCTCCCCACTGAAAGGTTCCCCTCATAACACCCTTTGTCCCCTCCACTGTGGATTTCTCCCTCACAGGAGCCGTATGAACTGCTGGTTTAAACGACTTCCTTAAGTTGTACTGTGTACTAGACTTCAGCCTTTATTGGCAAGTGAAGGGGCGAGTTGTAATCCCTGTCAAGAAATTAGTGTTTAAACATCAGTTGTATAACTGAAATGCTTCAGGAGATAGAAAAACTTTCTCAAAAAACTGGTTTGAAATTCTTTAAGATGAACTGTAAAGATTAGTGGATTTTATGTAAGTAAGCATTGTTACGATGGAGGATTTCAGAAAATCGGTAGGGAAGGGTTGATTGAACAAAGCCGGTACAACTTAGGGTGTTGTTCAAACTGGCAATTTGCACCACTTTCGCAAAGGAAACCCATGTCAGGAGGATGAGGGAAGTTAAGAGGATTTGAAAGGAAACTTTCAGGAAAGATGCAGTTGTTTCTTGAATGTTTTTTGTATATACTCTTTTGAAAATGTAATTGATGTGATTAAAACATGAATTGACTTTTGATCTGCTGGGATGTTTTTATCCAATTGGGAGCTTCCAAATCAAAAAGTAAGTTATGACCTTATTTTTTATTGGATAACTGCATCCTAAATAATTGCTGTCCATTTGCCCTACTTCTAATCGGTACATAGTTTTGTAGAAATTTTCAATGTGTGTTCAGTTAGTGAAATGGGATGAGACAAGAGGATGGATATAGAAAGAACAAGAATGGGGGGTGAAAGTATTAGTAATTATATTTTGCACAGACTAAAATGTTTTTTGAATTAAAATCTTGAGAGCTGAAGGCATAGCCTTGTTCTCAAATGCATAGTGAACCGTCAACTTGGTTGTAAAAGTAATTTGGCATAAAAATGGAAGTGAAATATATGCTAATTTGTAGGTATTTCACTTAAGGGTACAGAACTGCCAGCTTATTTACTGGAGATGTTGCGAAGACCTAAGTGCAGAATGTACAAGTTTTAATGATTAAAGTATATAACACAGTTCACTCTAGTGAAAGGAGTGGTGATGAAGGGAGAGGGGAAGAGAGTGGAGCGGGAGCAGAGAAAGGCAGCGGGTAGAAGGGATGTCTCCTTATGCCCTCCCTATAATATTACAAAAAGCTCAGAAATAAATGAATAAAACTTGCCAAAGTGGTGTGATTTCCTCATGCTTTGTATCAGTTGGCGACTCCCCCAAGGAAAGCCAAGAATCTTTCTGTATTTTGCTTCTCGCGAACCAAGTCCCGTTTCGCACAGAACACTTAAGCATATGAATGATGTCTTTCTTACTACTCTTCCACTCAAAGCTATCACACAACTCATTCCTTGCGGCCAACCTCATAGGCACTTTCACATTGGACATATAAAACCTGACACAATCAATTCATGGATTTGAATCTACTAAATTGGGGCCAAACATCTTTCAGCACCATGTGTAAAGACCCACATTTATTCCCAACATTGTAACATAAACCCTTTGACAATCACGAGAAACAAAACTGTTTGACAGAAACTTAGCCAATCACTAGACAGTTTCCCCAACCTACACAGAATTAAAATCAAACTGCAAGATTACCACTATGCAACTTTCTCTTCAACAGACAGATTAGTTTTGGCACTACGACAATGTGCTAGGACATGAAATGACATAACAAAGAAAGTAATCTATCACAAAGCATTACAATTAGTTTAGTAATTTGATTTTTAAAATTTATTTACGTCACCCAAGACATAATAATGAATTATATGTATTGCTCACTACCCATCTTCCAAAAGATTCCCTTCAAAACTAACTACCCTTTGTCCCTCTACTGTGGATTTCCCCCTCACCTGAATGGCAGGAAGTGCTGGTTTAAATGACTTCCTTAAGTTGTGCTGTGTTATCTACTGGAGCCATTTTATTAATTTCCATGGGGTTTTGATAATTTTATGGTGAGTAAACAAGGAGACTTCCCAATCACTGTTCTGTTGGGGCATAATGTATTCTGTACTTTAACTAGCATAAGAAGGCTTTCTTTTTTTTATGGGTGGATGATTTCTCATTTATGCCAAATTTAAACTTTATTTTTATTTGTTGATTTCTAGTTATTTATATCACATATTTAGTGACTTAAATTGAAAAGAATGACTTAAATTATAATAGAAAATGTGTTGTTTAAAATGTTAATGTGTGGGCTTCTATGACGTTGAAGCATGGTGTTGAAGCCCCACAAGCCCTCCCACCTCCACAGCTGTGCCGCTGTATAATTCACATCTTCAACAAGAATAATTACTCTCTAGTGTGTTGGATTAGGAACTAATTATTTGTAGTGTATTAATTTCAGGGCATAAATTATACATGTTTTTAAATTCATAAGTTTCTACGTAGTCAATGTGACTGCTTCTACAAAATGTGTTTTCTTTTCCTTTTAGTGTGTGCTGAAAAAACAATTCTTCAAATCAAAAGAATGATAATAAATTTGACAAAATTACGATGACGTCTCACAAAGTATTCAGTTATTTTGAGTGCAATCATAGCGAATGCAAAATTATTTTATTATATTTAGAGACTTACAGGTCTTGCTGAATGCCTTCAACTATGTTGATATTGCTATTACAAATATTTGTATTAATGTCCACATAGTCCTTCAGATATTTGATCTGTTAATTTGTTCCAATAGCAGATTCATTATCAGACTTATTACTATCTTCAAATTATCTATACTTTGGCAAAAAGATTTGCAGATAGTTGCAAACAAATTTTATATTTTTGCTGCTTTAATGATAATCAATATTAATTTACATGATGTTCAAATGTGTAGATGAAGTTTAGAAAGTGTAGGGACCCCAAAAAATAATTAAGTATCATAGAAATAAAAAAAAACAAGCTAATGGAAAACCACATGAACATCATGAAAACACGCCCATAGTGTGTTAGAATAAATGTAAAGAAATGTAAAATAATTACTGTAACTTATAATCTTTAGTCCTTCATTTCTCATTCCTTAAATTTTAACTGTAATAATATATTTTGCATCTATTTATTATTAATTCTTTGAAAAGCATAGTAAAACCTGACTTCAGCAGTTACCCATGTTTCCTGCAAATATTAGCCGTTAATATTAGAGGTGGCTGCATATTAGAGGTTACTGGAAACATTAGTCAAATCTAATTTTGCCTATTGCTATGAAATGAAGTATGATCTCTTTATCATTTTTAATTACTATACAATTACAAAATACAATTTAAATAAGGTATTTAGGAGTATTTGTCTCGGACGCACCCTTGACTTAGATGAGAAACTCACTTTCTGAACTTGCTAAATCAAACAAGCAAACTAGATTTGAAGATGCAATTAATTTTGTGTAGGTACTTAGGAGAGGGGCTGTGTGACAGAGGAGTTGAAGGAAAGGATCATCAGAATGCTGTGAAATGGAGAAACAGTGAGGGAAATGGAGTGTTGTTTCATTAAGAGATGTTTATTAAACTTATCTATTGTTACTTGAAACAATGGAATATCCCTGATTGATATGCATGTCTGAATTATTGAAAGTAATCTGATGATGCATTCCTGAGGAGCAAGATGTTAAATCAGTAGTTATCTCCACCATTTTTCCACTTTTTGTTATAATACAGTTGATAATTATTTGGAGTGACTGCTTAATAAAGATTGATTTATGAGACATGAAGGCTGCTGAAAAGAGGGAAACGGATGTCAGATGAACATGTGTCTAAAGGAAAAATTGATCAATTCCATGAGAAAATTGCCTTTAGTAGAGGTGGAGGTGACTGCCAAATTGAGGTGTTTGAGAAGGTTTTACTGTATTTTGTTGTGCTTTGAATTTTATTTCTTGTGTGCACCAACATCTTGTTATATGTAAATTAATTTTTCTTTGCTCCCTCTTTCAAAAATGTTGTGCAAGAATTTGTGTGTCATGAATTCAGAGAATTGATGCATTGTTTGTCTAATTTCTTTTCAGCTCACTGGCTTTCAATAGAGGGTGTGCAACCCACTATCCCTGAAAATCCCCCTCCTGTTTCAAAAGAAGTTCAGAAACTTGAAAGTATAGATCCTGTTGCCAAATTACGGAAATCTTCAAAGGAGAAGGATTCTTCTGGTAAACCAACTACTGGGTGAGTGTCATTAACTCAGGCTGTCCCAGAGATGGGCCAGGAATATCCTTGTGTACAGTTTTTTGGAATTTTTTATTGATATCACTGTTCTGTATCAGAAATAGAATGAGTCCAGGAGTTAAGTTGTGTCCCTAATGTTACCCATACACATTTGGATACCATCAGAAAACATAATTGAGAGAAGTCTTGGGTTTCTGCTAGTAAATAATATCAAGATCATTATGTGTGAAATTACTCCATTATCATGATTTTAACAAAATTTAACAGACAGAAAAGGCAATTGAACAAAATCACACTGTCTGTTCTTGAATATATTGAATATGAAAGTATAGTGTTCCAAAAAGTTGATCTCAAGCTTTTGATGGAAATACTAATTTTGAAAATTTTAGTTTCTGAAAAAGTGGTAGATTCATAAATGTCTGTAAACAACACTGGTACCTAAACTGTACACATAACTTTTTTCCAAAATGAGATTTTCTTCAATTGATCTGGCTTAACCTTCTTGCCTTATAAATTTCAAACGGATCATTCCATTTTAGGGAATTCTTTGTATGAACTGTAATTTCAAAATTTTCTCTAAAACATTTTCAGATTTTTCTCAAATAAGGTTGAACATAGTATGCTTAAAAATATTATCAAAGTCTGCTTTTCAATCGGACTTCTGATTTTCAAAAATCACTCAAGTTAATTTTTCTTTTTTCAACATTACCACTATAATTGATGTTCAATATTTTTTCCTAGATTGATTCTGTAATATTAGCATTTGATTCTGATTAGCGCTTTAAATGAGGCTATCAATAGATTTTTCAAAATATTTATAGTTTTC
The DNA here is from genome assembly GCA_017312745.1 of Gryllus bimaculatus. Lineage (NCBI taxonomy): Eukaryota > Metazoa > Arthropoda > Insecta > Orthoptera > Gryllidae > Gryllus > Gryllus bimaculatus. The sequence goes on from BOPP01000209.1 coordinate 43,885, forward strand.
ATCCAAGTTTGAAGTCAAATTGCTTAAATTTCTCAAACATATGTAAATCAGATTTTCTCAAAATTTGCTCCCAAGTTTTCTTTTAAATATTTTAATTAATCCATAAAAAAATATTTGCAAATTGTTTGCAATCCCCCTGTCTGCAAATTGTTTGCTGTCCATCACTTTTAAATTAGCAACTCCCATCTGATCAGATTTCTGTAATCAGGTAAACCTCACAGACCACAAATTCTTTTGGAAATGCATGTTAATACATATTAGGGTATTTTATTCTCATAACGTATTTGTCTCATATGAATAAGCTGAAACTCCTTGAACTCAAATTTACAGTATAGTAATGTCTTGCCATTCTGTGATCACTTGAACTAATCAACTAGAGAACTCAATTTATCTGATGTTAATCAGTTTTGTTATATCATTAATGTATCAAGAATAATGAAGACAACTTGACTTACCTGGTTAGCAATTATCATTTTATAAAATTTAAGTTGTATTAGTAAATAGCTCATATCACCTAATACTATAGCAACAATGATAACCTCATACCATCTATTACATAGCACGTATTACTCAGATTCAATGATTCAATCTTTTACTGCAACATAAGGATGCAAAAGTCAAGTACTTGTCATAATTTTAGGGAAACCACTGAACCATCAAAATCCAATTCATTGTGCTTAGTGCTTAGGCAATTAGGAGCATCTTTGACAACCTTTACAAGTCTGGATTGCCCAGAAGATGCATAACCTTTTCAAGTAACCATTGATATTCCACATTTGCTGTGAATGTCCATGAAAAACTTCTGGACGGCTTACTGAACTTACACATTTCTTTTGATTTACCTTTTACCTAAGTGCTTTTTCAATGGTGTGAGGAGATGAAAATCACTGAGTTTTAATCGGAAGGAGTGTCATTCCTGTGCCTCATTACTGCAAATGAAACATGGTACATCATGGGACATCAGAGTCAAAGTAAATGTCCATGGCATGGAAACATACATTACCCCCGCTGTCAGAGACATTCAAGTTCTCCATCTAAAAAAAGAAAGAATTGGATTCATGTAGATGCATTCCTGTGTTAATTTTCAACCAGTGGAGAAACAGTGAATGCTACCTGCTACGGTCACACGATGCAAAGATTGCAAGACACAAATCGTAGAAAGTAACTGGGCATACTGTTACAGGGTATTGAGGCACACTGGTACAGGGTATTAAAGAAGTACTTGGGTGGTAAGCAATTCGAAACCAGTGTTCAAAATCAGTTCAGGAAGTCGTCTTAGTCAAGACTCCCAAGACTTGACCCTGGTTGTGTCTCTGCCTTCGTTTACCAGTGAAACAAATGTTTAGACAAGTGATTATGATTGTTGAGACATAAGAAGTAATGCCCCCATTTATGTATTATTGCACGTTGCTGAAAAATAGATTGTATCTGTGAGAGCTCCTTATGTTTTTGATCTGCCCTTGTCCAAATTTGTCCTTTTTGATCCATTCTTGATTTGTAATTTTGGGTATCAGAACAGTAAATTACAGTACAGAGTTATTAAATTACAGTACAGCCTTATGAACATAATTGTTGATGTATTTTCTGTTGCTATTTGTAGCAATTTGTGATCTGATTTCTGTAATTGATTAGAAAATAACAGCCTTCTTACATTTTAAAAGAATATTGACAAACTTTCAATAATGAGGTAAATAAACAAAGCCATACCTAGTTGTATCATGAAATTAGAGTTGTGCTGTTTTGTTTCTTGAATTAATCTGTAATTTATTACGGAAACCCATGTAATATTTTCATGAAGCTAATTTTGTTTATTTTTGTTATTGTAGTCGTGTCCACAAGCTGCGCAATGTAGAAACTGTACATGTAAAGCAGCTTGCAACCCATGAATTATCAGTTGAACAACAACTTTACTATAAGGAAATCACAGAAGCATGTGTTGGGTCAGATGAGACAAAACGTGCTGTAAGTTGTTTATGGATGTATTTTGTACTCTAATAAAAAAAGTTGCCAAAGATTAAATTTAGAAAACATAGATATTTGGATTCAGACCTTGTGTAAGTTGTATCTTTTTTAACTATATTTACCTGTATATTGTTTTTATATTTATCCTGATGTTTAATATTTGAAATGTGAATTGTCAATGAACCAAAGATTTAGGTGTTTAACTAAAACAGGAATTAGAAAAAAGGTTTGCAACAATAAATTTTGCAGGCAACAATATGTAATTGTTGCAATATCTCTTTAGTTATGTCAACTTTTTGTTTTGTCAATTATGTTTGGGATAGGTTGTTCTTTCCTATGCAAGTAACCTGCACTGACTTTTTCCTTACCATCTCCTTGTGTAACCTCTTAATCAAGTGTCTGTATCAATGCTTTAGGAAGCTCTGCAGAGTTTGGCATCTGATCCTGGCCTGCATGAGATGCTACCTCGAATGTGTACTTTTATCTCGGAAGGTGTAAAAGTAAATGTAGTGCAGAATAATTTAGCCCTTTTGATTTACCTTATGCGAATGGTGAAAGCACTGCTGGACAATCAGTCATTGTACCTGGAAAAATATGTAAGTATTAAACGTAATATTATTCCATTTTTTAGTGGTTTATAAGTTAATTACTGGTAATTATCAATTATATTTTTTCTTCTTGGGGAGAATCATTGCAAAGCTAAGCCAATAGAACTTGTATGTACTTTATATAATGTTTTCATGATAATCATTTGCTAAATTCAATATTTTCATGACATTTTAGGATAATTTTTAGTTCAATTTTATTTCTGAACTTCATGGTGTACCGTTTATTTCATTTTAGGTGTTCAATTTTAATTGTTTTTTGTACTTCTACGTACTAGTTATACTGTCAAACACGAGTAATTATTGTTTTGAGTTTCTTTCAAATATACTTTTGTTATATTTTTCATTTCAGTATTTTTCACTGAACAGTGATTAAAATTATAATTAGATTCAGCATTCAGATAACAGCTTTTATTGTCATTGTATATTCTTATTTCTGGCATCAAATTACTAAAGGACTCCTCTCTGATGAATTGAACTCTTGATGATAGGTGACGACTGATATGGTTTTCGATTGATTGGTCATTAATGAATTCCTGAAGGAGGTTACAAATATACTACATAGCCAATGAATATGGAATTTTTATTTATTTTTTGCATAATTGATTTAATTGATGAAATAAACATTAATGTTATATATTTATATAGGGGGGAAAATACAGGTAACACAAACAGATATTTCATGACATATAAGAAATATTCAATAGTTTTTGATAATCTTTTATCATGAATTACAAGGTTCATCATATGCAATTTTATGCTGAAAAAATCAATTGGATGTTGTTTTAAATATTCTTGAAAGTATTCATTTGGTTCATGGTAGGATTCCATTTCTGTTTCCTTAACATTTTAGAACTTTTAAGATTGTTATTATGGTCATGTTTCATTAAAATCTTCCACAAGTAGCATCGGGCTTTGCCTACCGTGAACTAATTTTGTTTGCTGAATAATGCAGTTGCATAGCATTTAAATGCATTGTTATTTTTGGAATATCCAATTTACAATCTGTAACGTGTTTGAACCTTTTAAAGAAATTGTACTCCATATTATAATTTGTCATGATTTTTCTTGACTTTTCTTCTTCTGTTTTTATTTATTTATTACCTTTCCTTCTGAGTTGTTTAATGCAGTCATGTTAAAGTTCTTCTCCAAGTCTACAGTTAACAAATTTATTTTTTGTCATCCATTATATGCATTATTTCATCAGAGAAGCGAACGTATTCAATGAAGGTCTCTCCAAAAGAATATATTTTTTTGACAAACAATGCTAAGTGGCTGAGGAGCATAAGAGCATTAAATATGAAAATGTACCTAATTACATGGCCCCAGAAGGAAAATAGTCTTTTCTGTGCTTGTAATCATTTGTTCATGATTTGAATGTCTTATTTAATGTAAATTATGCCCTTTTTCTTTGTTGCTTCTGTAAGTTTATATTTCACTAATGAGCAGCGTGCCTTAGAACAAAAATTGTGTAGATCATCTGCGAACTGTTCCGGAAGTAATCTGAATTCCAGCATTGTTCATTATTATAAAATGACTATTGTGTACTGTTCTGTAAAATTAAATTTTGGAACTAACTGTCCTCTTGAAATGTTATTTTTCTTACAGTTGTAACACTTTGTTGCTGATACAAGATCTTCTGATTTTACCATATTTCTTATTCAGAAAATACCTTGAGAGGAAATATTACATTTCCATGCATATTAACATAATTTATGCAATTAACATAATTTTGTTGCAGTGTATTTTAACATCCTGACTTCTCTTTTTTTCCTTTGGCATAAGGTACATTTTTCTCTTTTCTCTTTGGAACTATTATGTCAATTTATGGTAATATATTATACGAGGGCGTTTCTAAAAGTTCCTGGAAAAATGGTTCAGTATGTTAATGTTATCACTGATGACAATGGTAACCTTGTAATTTTCAAAGTATGACCTTTGCACATCCATACACTTTCTCCATCATTCCTGGCATTGTTGGAAGAAACATTGAAAGGCATCTTTGGGTACACAGAGCTGAACCATCATTTTCTATTTCGTGTTCCCCATGGTTACAAAACATCGCTCGTTTAAAGCCCATTTTCAGAATAGAGAACAGTCAATAATCACTGGGAGGAAATCTGGAGATAACAGTGGTTGAGGAAAGGCAGGAATTCTCTTGGCGAGGAATTTCTGCACAAGAAGCGATGGCTTGGTGCATTATCGTGATGCAGACACTTCCTTGTGCCTTGGCTTGGAACCACATTGTAGCAGACCCAGGTGGTACAGACTCCAGAGTGCACCAATCTGTCGATATCAAAGAAGGTTATGATCATCACTTTCACTCTGGTTCTGACAATGCATGTTTCTGTTACTCTGTGTGTCACTGGTGTGTGACACTCTGATGACTTCAGTTTCATCATTGGTAAACACCCAAGACTCATCAGTCATTAACTGCGATTTTCTTTAGTGCTTAATCACTATAAACTTGTTGCAGGATTGATAATGTCTCTGAAGCTGACTTTGTTTGTTTGTACATGAACTTGTTCACACGCTGTTTGAACTGTGACTGTTTGCAGACAGAACTGTGATTGTATGCAGACAGAACTGAGACTGTATGCAGACAGAGCAGTGACATAACAGCACACTGAAACCTATCCAGACCAATGTTGCTTATGTGTGATTATGCCCAGCTCCCTACCACAAGAATGTGAATGCTGTCTTATTGCTAGTTTGGTGGCTATGAGGCAATTCCGGGAACTTTTTGAATGCCTTTCGTATTGTAATATAATACTCATTTATTTTATTTGGATGCATTTCACAAAGGTTTGCAATGATTAATATATTTTTAGTATATATGATGTACATAGACATTATGTAGTAATGGTGTAATAATAAATGTGAATGTATTAATAACTGCATACAAAAATATTCTGTACTATAATTTGTGTTATATTATACCATGTATTATAATGCCAAAACAGTACAATTTTGATTGTTGATTATCACATATGCTGAATTAATGTGTTTCAAGGCCAGAACTGTGGTCATTTGAAGAAATAAAAGGGACATACAATAACACGATACATTGCATATTTGTCGTGTGGTCGCTATATAAGTAACTTTGGCAATTGATATAAATATGTTCTTGATGAAATCTACTAAGTCAATTAGTGTTTGTAACTTAAAGTGTTTAAAATGAGAATTTGACCAAAAAATAAAATAAAAATTGTGTTAATTTGGATTGCACTAAAATAAAATTTTCCAATTTTTAAAAATTACAAATATGTATTCTTTGAGCGCATTCCGTTTCTTTCTTATTATCTTTCGAATTGTGAATTGTCTTGTAATTTTGGTGTTAATGATTATAAATAATCAACAATAAACTGTGGTGTTGTGGTTGAGCTTCAACAGTCTGATTCAACGAATAAGTATAGAATGTGCCCTCTATAATATAGCATGCAGGCTCCCATTTTTTGCATAAATGCATATTTTGTAATGATCAAAATTCTCTAGATAGCAGGTTAATGGTTCTCTGACTTTTTGTGGCATTTTACACATGGTCATTGCAACTTGCAAAGGTTGCAAGTATATGCCACATATGATTAATGTACTGTTTTGTACTACTTTAGAATTGCATAATTTTGTTGTCCGTCTTAGTAAATGGGAGAAGATAAGACAGTGATATGCCAGAAATAAGGACATAGTGAATAAAAGTCCTTTTCTTAAGTGAAATAGAGGTCAGAAATAGAAGTTTCATTAACCATAAAGTATTATATTAAGTAAAGAGTATTTTTGAAAGAAACTAAAATGAAAATAGTGGTTTGGCTACTTCTTTCATTTAATTTTTGGCCAACAATTTATGAGAAAACCCATCACTACTGAAAATAATCAGGGTGTAATTCAGAGAAATGAGAAAAAAGGAATAACTTTGCTAATGTTTTGGAAAACAAAGGAACCAGTAATTGCCTTCAAGTTCTTATGACTTTCGAATCCCCATACAGGAATACGAAATGAGGATTGGAAGTATAAGTTTATAGCAAATGTAAAGAAGTCATTGGCCACTGAATGGAGAAGTTGGATGCTCCGAATAAGTGACTTGCAGGACTATCCTCACATTGACTTATTGGAATCTGCTTCATGATATGTGGCAAAATTGAAGTTAACAGATCCTCAGAGTTTCCGTACAAAGTGTCATCAAATATTCAAAACTTTAAATACAAAGTTGTCTATTCCATTAATTGGGTAAAAAACCTAAGGGAACATTTAGTTACAAAGTAAATGGAAGAAGAAACGTGAGAAATTGAGCTTGGTTAGAGGTCAGTGTTCATTGCAATATTGTAAGAAAACACAACAAATAAGCTATGAGAAATGCATTCCCAATAACTCACTCTAGCATATAGCTCATGTATAACTTGGGCAGTCTCTGTTTTCCCAACCCTCTTCAAATATTTGTCTAATGGTTTTATTCTTGTTTTCAGCTTCATGAATTAATTCCTTCAGTAGCAACTTGCATTGTGAGCAAGCAACTGTGCATGCGTCCTGAGCTGGATAATCATTGGGCATTGAGAGATTTTGCATCTCGCCTAATGGCACAGATATGCAAAAACTTTAATACCTCTACTAATAATGTCCAAACTCGAGTGACTCGGATGTTTAGTCAAGCATTACGAAATGATCGCACACCTCTCTCTTCCCTGTATGGTGCCATAGAAGGTATAAATATTACTCTGCACTACATAACCTTATTTAACTTTTAAAGTGTTTTTTGGAAATAGGTCTTGTGATTTTGTTTCCTGTGTTGAAGATCTATCGTTATTTTAAAATACTATGTTTCAAAGTACATGGATGTTAAAACAGTGAAAAAATTTGTTTTATGTTGGTGAACTTTAAATTACTATGAAAATAAAGTCAATTTGTACAATACCAGTTTATGAAAAAATGCTTGCTAAATGCATTGGTGTCTGAAAACTGCAGAAAATATCTGAATTTTCTTTATTTTATATTCTCTTATTTAAAAAAAAAAAGTTGAATTCCTTATTCTGAAAACTATAAAGGTATTTAATCTGAATCATTACTTATGCAATTTACATAATAATCATATAATGATTTCATGTATCAGTAAACTTCATTTAACAGTAATTTACATTACTGTTAGGCAAGAAAGTCAACTTTGTAATGATGAAGCTGGAGAGTTCACCCACTGAGGCAGAGAATCATGTTGAGTCATGAAAACTGATTTTTGCCATGTGATGTACAATAAGTTATTCGAGACCCTTTTTTATGCAAGTTTTCCTGCAATTAAATAATATCATTGACATAAAATGTGGTTATCACTCTATCATTTGTTCTTTTAGCATGGCCACAAACTTGATAATTGTTGTTTTTTGTAATTTTTAATTGTAATGAGACTGTCTTCGATATAATGGATGTGAAAATGGATCTTGAAATGGATGATAATTTAGAAATAATAGGAGCTCCACCCACTATTGAAGAAAAAGAAGTAAGAGCTGCAACTTTTGAGATGCTTCTATTAAATTCAAAAAATATATATGTAAGAATGTAGGGAATTTTGTAAAAAGCGAGATGAAGAGGGGTAAGGAGTGTCACAAACAACATGCTTGTCCCATTATTTCCCAAAAGGAGTGGAACGTGTCATCTCTTCAGTAGTTTGTTCAATTACAGTTAATGTAAATAGTTTCAAATAAAATATCAGTTGATGAGTGTGATTTGAATGTATTCAAAGCTAACTTAATAAATTTTGACATGGAATCTTTGCTATGTGGCTTGCTGATAGTAGTTTGTTTCTTAGCTATATGAAGACGTGGCTTGTGCCACGTGTGAAAGTGCTGTATATGTTGACAAATGAGATCCATAGCAGTATAAACAGCATTAATTCACTAAATTTTAGTATAATGCAATGCTCCTTGGTTCCTTCTGGGTAGCAGTTCCATAGTGACAGTGGAGTCAAGGAAAATTCATTACATGACACTTTCAAGAGAATTGTCCTGTAATACCTAATAAAACCATACAGCAATGATCTACTTTCCAGACAGCCTCAAATAAATATTTTTTTACAAACTGCAATTATGTGAATTACATGAAACTCAACGGTGATGTAGTGATGTTGCTAAATTTTGGGATGTAGATAACTTAATATTTGTCATCACTTGAAGGGATGGCCTTGTTTTGGGGTTTAAAAAGGCTCCTTCATATTCAAGATGATGCTAGTGATGCACTTGTACTGTAATAAAGTAGAGAATTGAGATGGGTTGTCCATAATGTAAAATAGAAATGACTTCAGGCTTAACTAATTGATTAATGTATTCATTTTTTATTCTAATTGAAAATGTGGTACTGTTTCACTTGCAAGGAACTGGTATTATTCGTGGAAGTTTTTTGGAGCCCCAAAATACCTATCCCTCACTTCTTCACAAACATGAGTTGACTTCAAAATAAGGACAGTAGAATAAGTTGTTGAGAAAATCTGATAACCAGAAATGTTTGCTTCCATGTAATAGAAACGGTTTTGCCTAAAAAAATGAGCTACAAAATTGCTATAATAGTCCGTTCATCGAAATACCAAGTCCCATCACTCCTCTTGCTTCTAGCAAAATGAGGACTCGAGAAAACATGCGTGGATATTTAAAACTTATGAAAACTGATGCCAAATCGTCTTTCAATTAGCAATGTGTAAATAGATTATTTTATTTGCCCGACTTTTACCCAGATAATATTTTAGAAGTATTGCACCCCACTAACTCTATCCATCTTTTCTCTAAAATCCCCATTGTTTTGAATAAACATGCTCTTTGGCAGCTTTGCTGGCCAGTAACTTGATGTGCTCTGTGAAATGTATTTTCATTCTTTTATTCACATCATTTAATAAAGTATTGAACATATTAAGCAATTATAATGGTAATTGAATCAAGAGGATTTGATATATAAACTTCAATCATGAATGGTCTTAATAGAATTGGGTAATCCACATTGTTTGGGACTGTGTGTCATCCTAAAGTTTTCTGGTTTGACTGCATTCACTGCTTTTCTTTTTCTTTCTTTCATATTAGACTCGTGCGATTGTGTGTGAACATTTTTTTTTTTTTTATTATTAAATTAATATTAACCCTGCAGCATAGGAGTAAGTTTATGTGAAGAAAAATTAACTTCTTCCCAAGAATTAGGATTTGTATAAGAAATGTGTTAGTTCTAAAAGAGATCCAAACTTTCACCTGAAGTGTATGTAAATAGTAAAAGAACAAAGAAGCTGGTCTTTCTCAAGGTTTTTCTTTGCAAATTTGTTTATTCTACCATTTTGGTTTTACTGTAAACCTTTTTCTTAACTGCAAATTTGGACTACATAATTTTCTGAATAAAGGGAACACTTAACACTTGAGCATAGTGGTGATTGGGGGTCACAGCCTCCCTAGAATTCCTGAGTAGCTTATTGGATTTATTTGCTCAGAAATTGTAATGTCAGCCGTCTTATGTAATCTAAGGTTCCAGTGACACCTATCAGGTCTACTGTCGATTCAGCCTTTTTGGAGATAACTAAAGACAGAGATTTCCTGGACAAGGACAATCTAACCCAACAGTTTGAACAAATATAAGCATCAATTACAGCTAGAGTTGTTCATCCAAACTGGTTTTGATCACATTTTTGTTGTTGTCATTTTTCTTTTTTAAAGACATGTTAAGAGCATTTTAATTATCATTTTCGGTAATGTTTTAGGTCATCAAAATCTACATCCTAGTTATAAAGGAATTGAACTGTTCTTTTAACTTTCTCTCCTTACTTCATAAAAAAAAGAAAGTATTGTTATCATGCTCTGGAAAACAGTGCAACAGAAACTCTTATTGCTGAGCCCTTGTAAGGAAAATAGATAAATCTTGATCCTATATGTAGTAAATTACTCGCACTTAAGAAATATTCTCTCACTTCTCCCTCAGAATAAATATTCAATCCCAGGAGCAATTGTACGTGACATGTGAAGTTAGTGGAGATTTTGGGCATCTCCTCTAGACCCACCACCACCAGTCCTAAAAGGCCTCGTAGTCATGGAGGCAAAAATGCTAGGAAGCACTCTCTTATGCTAGAGTGCAAAACCTTTTCAAGACAGATCCAGCGCTTTTGGATAAATCCGTTAGAACGGGCATTGGCTGTACTAGCGTCAATCAACAGCTGCCTAACAGGGATGAGGTTAATGACCTGTACAAATCTATTTGGAGTAATACGCCCCCAATTCGGTTTTCTGAATTAAGAGAGGGTGAAAAATCGTCAGCACCTGAAATGGACCCAGACACAATTTTACATGCGATGCAAGTTGCCGAAATTAAGTCATCTGGCTGGGATGAAGAATGTCATGACTCCAGGACTAAATAAGTTAAAAGTTAGCCACATACCTTCAGGGGGGAAATTGAAATAATGTCCCTATTGTACACCTAAATTTTATTCAGTGGCTTTGTGCCTTCCGGGTGGCAAGCTAATCACAAAAGAGGGTAAGGATAATATGTTTGTCACTAACTATCGCCCCATCACAATTACTTCCCTGCTGTGCAGACTCTTTTGGGACATTATAGACGAACACATTCGATTTTGATGAGGTTCAACCCATGCTAAAAAGGTTTTATCCCTGAACTTGACTGTTTCGCTAATGTTCAAATTCTTCTCAAAGCTGTTGCATGGAAAAAGGAGAAGGTGGTGAAAGCACTTTGCTAGATATATCCTAAGCATTGGACACTGTTCTTCATGAGGTGACTGTCCAGGAAAGGGATCCCTGACACCTTTACCAATTTGGTAATGGACTCTTACATCAATGTTTCCACCATCATTCAGCACATCTCGAAAGAAATTGAGGTGTCAATTCGTAGAGGAGTAAAACAGGGGGACTCCTTGTCCCCACTGCTTTTTAATCTCATTATGGAGTGCCTGCTTGAGAAATTGGAAAACATGCCGGGATACACGCTTTTGGAAAGGAGTGTGTCTGTTTGTTAGCATTTGCTGGGGCTCAGGTGCTGTTAGCAAAAGATGTTCTGGGATCTCAAGAATTGCTGGATATGGTAGTGGAATATCTTGGGAACCTCGGAATAACAATGCCCGTCGCGTTGTCCAATGATTGTCATTTCACATCACAATCATTGAACGATCTTGGTTCATTGAGGACCCCTGTCTGGAAAGGTTAGGGGCGAGAATACCTCTGGTGAGTAATGATCATACCCTAACATGACTGGGAGTGAACTATTCTATCTGGAATGGCTTACCATCTAAAGCATATATAACGAATTTGATGGAAGCAGTGACGAGGCTCCAGATGACGCATTTAAAGTCCACTCAGAAGTTGGCATTACTTCATACCTACATAATGCCATGTCACCTCTATCAATTGCTTTGATCAATGTTGATGCTCAAAGAAGCAAACAGTCAAATCAGAGTGGCAGTCAAACAGTTCATCTGCAAATAAGTACTGCAGATGGCCTATTCTACCTGGCCAAGAGAGACGGAGGACTGGGATTCTTGCTGCCCACCTACTATGTTCCTAAAATAGCACTGAACCTAGGATTAAGATTAGAAAAATCTGCAGATCCTATTTGCAGATGGCTGGGCTCCAGTCTGAGTTTCTACCAATAGACATTGAAGACCGCCACAACAGTGAGACTCAGCTGGTCCTATACTGTTCAAGATTTAAAAGGCTTATTTGAAATGTGCCACTGACGAGGTGGCTGCCTGGAAGAAGCTGGGATCCCAAGGGAGAGTGGTTAAGGCACATATAAACAATCAGATTGGAAATGCCTTTTTGAAAGATTATAATCTTCTGAAACTCAGTCTTTTTATTACTGCACTCCAATTGTGATCAAATACTGCTGCCAATAATACTCTTCTTTGCCAGCCAGCAAGAATAAAGCATCATGACGAGATCAAGAACTTCATAGAGGGTTGCCGACTGTTGCCGAAGGGGTTAGAGTTAAACCTGACCTGGTAATAAAAAGCCGGGAAGGGGTCTATGTAGTTTATGTGACTGACTGCCTCAAGGATGGGTCTAGCCTTCAGAAATCAGGGGAGGAAAATATAATAAAATATCATCCAGTCATTCCCGTGGCAGCCCAACTTCATGGAGATCTCAATGCCAGAATCTTCCCAGGGGTGGTTGGAATCTCTATGGAATGTCCATCCACTCTGTTGTCTATTTTACTAGCAGTTTGTCATTGAGAGATCTAGAGGTAAAGAGTACTGGACGTTTTGCCTATTCAGGTTGACACTGGCTACAGCTCTTATGTTATCTTTGTAGCTACTTATAACAGTGTAAAAATGCAATCTATTTTGTTGCGACAGTATCTGCAAGTATGAATGTCAACATTAGCATTATTTTCCATAAATCCTCAACCTTCACTGAGTTCAAACACATGGTTTGAAACCCTCTGGGCAGCAAGGCTAGCACCTTTAAAGTTCTAACAGTTTCTTCACTAACATTAACTTCACTGCATGTGCATTAGTGTGACAACTATTAGCATTTTCACGACTATTACGAAGTTAATTAAAGGACTTATTATGGAAAACGAATTTTATTTGAAGAAAAATCTTTATCTTTATAATATAGTTGTACAAGGAGGTTCATATAGTTTGAAACTTTTGCAATATTTGAAAATTAAGGCGTAACAATGAACGTCGGTCCTGTGCTATCTTGGAGTATTTTAGTCTGTTTGCACAATAAATTTAAAGCAAAAATGTTGAGGTAACATTTTGAAAATGTCCCCGCTTTATGTAAAGTGCACACAAAATTCAACGAATTCTTCCCAATATTGCAGGGTCTTGAGTCAGGTCAGATCAGTTGGGAATATTCATTTTGGAAAAAAATCATATGAATTGTTTAGGCGCTAATGTTATTCACAAACGGACAGTTATGGAAGTTGTGGACAAAAATACTTTTTTCGGTATTGGGGGGCCTCAAAATGTGTATTTCTATTAAAATCTCAAAATAAATTTTCTGCAGCATGTATAACTTTCTGTACACTAACTATATTACTGTGTGTTTCTATGTATATAATAGAGTAAGCCTTTTGAGTAATGGAAAATTAAGTGTTAGATACTTGTCTTTATAAAATGTCCTTTTCATCTGTTTTTGATGATATTTATGTTGTTTTCTATTGTTTTAAATGTAATGAAATTTATCATTGATTTTTAGTTGTAATATATTGTTTTGTACATAATTAAAATTGTGAGCGTAATGATCAACAGCAATTTCTTAGAAACATAACATTTACAATATACGATTAAAATTGAATAACTTGGAGTAACTTGGTTTTGTTAATTATTTGAATGTCCTGTTTTTGTTTTACAGTAATTGTTTGTAATGTTGAATTGTATCAACATCCAGTGAATGATAAGAAAATGCATGTTAATTTGAAGAATCATTTCTTCTTTGTTCAGGGTTGTCAGAACTGGGATCTGAAGTAATAAAGGGCTTCATTCTATGCAAAGTGGCAGAAATAGGTCAGCGAATAGAAAATGCTTTAGAGGGTCCAGTTCTAAGCAATGTAGAGAAGATAGCAGCTGGTCACATAAAGCATTTGCTTGTGGTAAGTTTATGCAGGTAACTATGAAGCAATAATTTCTGTTCATCTTCACTTCCTTATTTCATTGTCTTTCATCAGTGCCGGTCTTCACTTTCTGTCCTCATAGTCCATCTTCACTCTCCATGGTCTTCTCTCTCACTTGTCTGTCCTTCCCACACATTATCACTCATTGCCTTTGCTGTCTTTTCTACTTTTCTTTGCATTCATTGACACTTCTGTTTGACAATGAAAGTGAACAATGGTGAAATCATGAAGACCAAAGAAATCAATCATTTTATAAAGAAAAATAGAATTAATGTTTAAATTTAATGAAATTGAAGGTGTTCATGCTACAACATTGTTGTGTTTCTTTTCCTTTCCTTGGCCTTCCCATCTTGGCAATGAAAATTTGAACATTGATTGGGGGATACATCCATGGATTTAAATATATATCAATACATAAATACAGATGTTTAATGCGAAACTTATGAAAATATATTTTTTTGAATACTCCTGAATTTTTGTTCTTTAATTTAAGATATAATAATATGAAATTTTAAAATTAATTACCTATGTTTGTGTTGTAGAAGTAAAAATTAAAATAAATCTCTATTCCATTACAAATTATATATATAAAGTTTATTCACAACTTCTTAAGTGCACACACATCTTATCAATTAAAAAACTTTTTGTTACCTGCCTCCATTGGAAATTTTGAAATGAACATGAAAAAGATTTTCAGTCTTAATTTTTAATTAATTAGTAACATTTTTGATAAAATAAAATTTAATTATTAAAGTTTCATCTACTACTAATATTAAAAAAAAACTTAAAAATAATTAATGATTTAATAATTATTAAGATAATTATTTTTTATATTTTGTCAAAAGAAATACATGTTAGCTTGGTTTTACAATCTAACAAAAACCCAACACTGTCTCTGCCCAAGAATAAATATTACTATGGGAGTCCCTGCTCCTAGAATAAGTTGTGCTGATAACATTGTTATCAGTAATTCAACATTCCTTCATTTTTAACCCTTGGCATGGCATATTTGACTTGCTCATCTCATTGCACATTTCAGCTCATGTTAATGCTGGCAGCAAAGTGCCTTACAGGTTAGAGGACATCTCGGAGATGACATAGGAAAATGGCATGTTTACTCTGAAGGTTTGTGATCTCACTTCCGTCAGCTAAGCTATTGTTTCGTGGTCTCACGAGCAGATGCACAACATTATACGTTAATTAATATTGAACTCATTTGTTATTATTTTTGCTATAATATCAGAACATCTCAATGAACTAAATTTGAATAATAAATTTCAAAAATGAGAATATATTTTCTTTAATTTTGAAAATCACATTTAAAACTGACCAACTTTCCATTTATTGATTGCATAATTGTGTATTTTTAACACAAAAATTATTGTATAAAGAAACCATTTTTACATTCTAATGCCTCTTGAATTTTTTGTGTGGTTTGCAACGGTTTAAAACATTCCCCGGAGTGGAAGACCAGATTGCCAGGACAAGTTTGACAAGAGAACAACAAGAATGAGCGTGCCAATTTACACTCGGAAAACATTCGTATGAATTTCAACTATCTATTTTTGACTCGCTTCACTCGCAGTCTCACTGTTGGATGGAGAGTAGGGCAAGCCACCTTCCTGAAAGCTCTGAGGTCAGGGCCCCTGACGCCATGTCACCTTACAGATGCCTTCTGACTTGTAGGACGTTTGTTATCAAATGCACAAAGAATTAATAATGAAAAACAGTATAAAAAACAATAACAGTGATGACCGATTTACATAAGGTTTTCAAGCTTTAATAAATATATAAACTGTTTGATATTCATTGGAACAAAAGATAATAAATATTAGAATCTGAAAATCTGGAATACATGATTAATAGGAAATGATGATTTAAGTCAGTGATTCAAATTGGCACTCTTAACATAGTAATTAAAGAGAAAATATTTAATTTTTTTTAAATCTATTTTTCAATGAATTTTTAAGTTTATAATGTTTTAAATAAAATTTTAATGAGAATAGTGTATGAATATAATTTGCTTAACACACTTTTACAATTTGATGAATAGCAATCCTGCATGAAGTTTGTCTCTATTTATGAAAACTACTTATATGAAAATGTAATGCAGTTCTTCCATTTTAGTGAATAGAGCTAGCAGAGATCATTAGGATGACTTACTTATTGATTGTTCATTGCAATTATTCAAGAAATTATCGTATTTACCCGAATACAAATTGAATTTGAATATAAGGCAATTTAATTTTGGAGAGGCCTCCTGAAGTCTTAAAATTTTTTTGACTAATTCTTACTTAGATAAGTAAAATAGAAAATTATTATGTTATTGAGAATGTTACAACTTAATGCCTGAGGTATCAGTATTTTCATGTTCCTTTAAAATCGTAATCATGATTTTTGGCACTACCCTCTTCATCTTGTCTTGTTTAATTGTTTCTTTCTTTTTGTCCCTCTTCCGCTTCAGCAGCATCTTCAGACTTTTCATTCTTCTCCGAATTTGCATCTTCTGCATTTGAATCTGACACCTCCTAAGTACATTTTCTTCCTGTCCCATTCTTCCCCTTTTTTAAGTTCTTTCACATTCTTTTATAAAGTATGCTTGAAATTAACATTGCTTAATGTTCATGTGATCACGTTGTAGACTCCAAACTCATACATCTCTGTTTCTCCATTTTGCGGGTAATGTAGGAAGCACTGACAGTTTCTGAGTTGGGAAGTTTTGCTAAAAAAATATTTTTTAACATTTTTCTCTGTGATTAGATTTAGAATTCACACTTCTATCATTGTGAACTTTTTCATTTCCATCTCTTGCAAAATGCATTTTCACCCTCACTGGGCATCAAACGCAGAGCCCACATGGTTTTGTTGATCATCATCTAATTAAATGTCAGCAATAGTTTTCATTAATTTTCACATTGCGTTTCCCTTGATACAATGCCATTTGTTTGATATTCTCTCTTTAACAGACCCGGTATATTAAGAGGGTAAAACACTCTTTTATGTAGGTAAGTAGTGTAAGATCTGTATTTGTTTCAAGGATGTTAAAATTCATTGAAATGATTTTCCTTCCGTTGTTCTCTGTTCCTAACGTATGTATTGGTAGGTGGTATGTTTGTTCTTTGAAGGCTTCCTCACTCAAGGGAGTGGTTTAATGTGGAAGAAAGGCCCTTTCAAATTGTTTATGTCATGAATTATAACTATAAACAGTGGACAATAACATTGGACATTCAGATTTGTTTTGAAACCAATTTGATGTCGAAGATGGTTTTGCTCAGTGTTTTTCATTAACAATGGATTCTAGTGTTGTCTGCAAAGAGAAATTCTTTTCTGACTGTGTGTCCTAGGTGTAACATTTACATAAATAAGAAAAAGAAGTAAGCCTTGAAATAGATCTGAGAGAGAGTCCATTCTGAGTTGGTCCATTCTGAGTTCACTGATTTATTGTGATCGATAGCTAAGGTACAAAGATAACTAAAGAGCTGTGTTTAAAACTCTGTATGAAGTGCAATTTGAGGGACAATATTTCATAATAACGCAAACCAAAAACTTGAGACAAAAAAATATATTTTCCAAATTTTAATTCAGAAATTCAAAAATGGCTTTTTCCACAGTTGCTTATTTTCTGAAATCATGTTGAAATTTATATTGATATCATGCCTTTTAAACTAACTTAAAAAAGTGTCTGTAAAATAATTGAAGGGAAAATCATTTTACAGATGATTGATAAAATTTTCCAAAGATCATCTTTCCGAAAATTTAATTGTTTATAATTTCTCATTTAAATACACAACCAAAAAAATTTGACTTTAAACCTGAGAAATTCTAGCCCATGGCAGATCAGGAGTAAGTCCCATTTATTTCATTTCTGTACAGACTTCTGAATTTTATACATACATTTTTGCTGAGGAATTGTCCTTTTTGCAAGAAAAATAATAATAATAATAAATATCTTTGAAATAACATACTACTGAACACTGTAGATACTCAATGCTGTATCCACACTGTGTAGCCATAATTTTGGTAGAATTTGTATATAAAAAGTGTCATTATTTGTGTGCACACAAAAAAAAAGTCAGGAAAAGTGAGCACTTTTATTACTCATTATGTCTACAGTTTTTCGTTAAAACAGTATATTGTAGCATGTTATTGACAATTTACCAAATTTTCTAACTTTGAAAGAAATGAGAATAGTATATCCACCAAAGGGGGGCAAAAAAAATAATCAGTATAAAACTACCACAAAATATTTGGAAAGCAGTATAATTTATTGATGTACCAAAATCTTTCATATTTGTATCCTTTACTGATTTTGTTTGTGCTGGAATATAAATAAAGAAATAATTATAACCGCACCACAACACCTATCTATATAAATAAAGATAAAAAAGAACTCTGAAAAAATAACTTTGCTTTAGCGACAGGCATAAATTTTAGGCAATGTGTGAAACAATTCGAAGAAACTTTCAAGATGAAGAAAGGAAAGTCAAACAAAATAAATTTTACAATTTTGATGTTTTTTCTGGTATTTGAATATGGTTGGGGAAATAGGAGAAAGAAAATTGTGGCTCAAGTAGAAGGAAGATAGTGGGTGCTTAGAAAAATGAAATTCTTGAAATCTGTTGCATGATATATACTTCTAGATTGCAGAAGAAGCGAAGACATCAGAAACCAATTAACTTACGATCCTCAGGACGTATCTGATATGTCATTTTACTGCTATGACCTATTGACGTATGTCTTCTTTGACAGCTATAAAAGTCTCTCAGACGTTCATAGGCACCTAGAATATGCTTTTTAATATTATTAAGATGGTTGTAGGACAAACGTCAATGTGTGCTTCTATTTTGTGCAAGTATCTGCAATTTTTCCAGAAAGCATATAGATATTTGTATTTGCAGGTATTGTCAATGTTCAGAATGTCTTTCTTTATAAATAATGTTCATGCTGTTCGCAACATGTACTGATGTTTAGAAGACATATACAGATATCAAATTTGCAACAACTGTCAATTCTCAAAATTCAAGAATTTTTTAATGATGAATCAGAACTGTTTCCTTCTTAAGAGGATGACAATTTTATTGCTGGATTGTTGTCTAGTTTGAGGAATGAAAATTATGTCAAGGAGAGTAATGATGTGAATGTTTCTATTGGTGAGCGTTCTCAAATTCAAGAGTTTCTTTAGAATGCTGGGCAATTGATAAACAATCTGAATTGTCAGTGTTTGAGAAAAACAGTGAAATAAGATTTCCTGTAAATGAAGAATTAACTGAACTAGACTATTTTTCAGAGTTTTTTAATCCACAATATACTTCGAAAAATAAAGGCAGAAATAAATAGATATCATATACGAATGGAACTATTTCTGGACTTCATAATGTAATTTTAGTGCGCCATTATTGTTGTCATATGAAGTTCACTGCGTTTCCCCCCATATTTTGTAACACTGTTACTTTCCACAAAAATATAAAATTGACAAAATGTGTTTCTTTGAATTCTATAATCACTATTATTTTATAATCAAATGATCATAAAATATTTAAAGAAAATATTAGAATTTGGTTTTAAATCTTATATAATCACACCTACACGTGTAACTGAAAACTCTTCATCTTGTATAGGCTATATAATTGGTAAGATTGATAATTTTGATATTATTGTTAAACCTGCTGTGTGTATATTTCATCTGACTAATCATTATGCAACATTAATTAATATTGAATCAGTAAATATTATAAAAACATCTAATGTAAGAAACAATAAAAACAAATTAATTAACTACAAAAACTACTTTCCATAATAAGTAAAGTGAATTGGAATTTTATTTATGATAGCACAGATATTGAATTTATCCTCGATAAGTTTATTTTTGGGATAAAAGATGCAGTAAAAAATCTGAAAAAATTCCTAAAAAGAAAAATAGGAATAAACCTAGGAGGGATTGGATAACAAAGGGCTTGATCAAGTCATGTAAAACCAAAAATTACTTATTAAAAAAAATGAAAGCCAATTCCACTAAATGGTGCAATAAGAGAAAAATACATAACATTCAATAATAAGCTGGGGCATGTATTAAGATTGGCTAAAGAAAAATATTACTAGTGACATTTAGTGGGAATGTTAAAACTCTTTGCTAGCTAGAGTTAGTGGGAAAACTATACTATGAATACTGGTATTTTTCCTAACCGTTATAAGAAAGCAGAAGCTATACACATATTTAAGGGTGGTGGTGAAGATAAGGCTACAAATTAACAAATTACAGACCAATCTCATTAAACTCTAATTTTGCAAAAAATATTCGAGAAAATTCTGAAAATCAAATTTCAAAGTTTTATATATAAACATAATATTATTAATACTTATCAGTTTGGGTTTCAAGAAGAAAAAAGTACTGAAAATGCTATTGTCTATCAGTAAATTAAAATTGAAATCAGTAAGTTAATAAATGAAAATATCCTGTATATATCAATCTTTTTAAAGTTAGCAAAAGCATTTGACACCATAAACCATGAGATTTTATTAAAAAACTGACAAATTATAGATTCAGGGGGATTGTCAGCAAATTAATCAAAGCTGTTTAACAAACAGAACACAATATGTGAAAAGAGGTGCAGAACATGGTGAGAATTTGACAGTAGTGGGGTGCCTCAAGGTACTATTTTAGGACTTTTATTTATATTATATATAAATGGAATTTTTAAAACGTTGCCAAAAGATGATTTAATTTCTTATGCTGATGACACAAGTATAATTGTTTAAAGTATATCTTGGAAAGATGTGATAATTTAAACTGAAGTTTATTTGTGATCGATAGCAAAATGGCTAAGTCAGAGTTTTGTAAGTATAAACATAAAAAATACTGTATTTATAATGTTTGATAGCTATCTAGATAGAACACCTGAGTCATGCGACTTAAAATTGCATGAAGCAAACTGTGATAACTTCGTATTGCACTTGCATCAGTCAATACATAGTGAGGTCACACAGTATCTATTCTTGAAGTGTGTAAATCCGCTAACATGAAGAATATTGTTTGTGCGTGTTCTTGTTTTTCTTATACTTAATGACATCTAGGAAATCTGTTAATTCACCAAATCTTTTCTGTTGTGTGTGTGACCAGTTTACAACTAAGTCTCAAGGACATTCCTTTTTTCCGATCACCAAAGAGGCACATCAGTTTTATTTTGAATCTGAGGAAGATCTAGATAAGTGTTGGTCAGTACAGAACTGTTGCTCATGTTGCTCCCACTATTTAAGAGCTTGGTTTCATGGAACCCGCCCATCTATGCCATTTGCCAATTGTGGAGGAAACTTAGAGACCACATTACAGATTGTCACTTTTTTTTAACGAAAGTAACAGTAATCTCAAGTAAATCAAAATACAGATTCATATCCAAATTTGGAATCTGCAATGCATCTAGTTCCGGATTCCGATTCTCTCCCAATTCCAAAACTACCAATGGAATGGAAAAAGGACACATTTTTTGGTATATCGTAATAACATAAATGAGCTGCTTAAAAAGTTTGGGATGATTCACAATCGGAAAGAATGGTACATCAATTAGTATATCAAAGCAATTCTTTTCACAATGGAAATGAGAACCCTTTGATACTAGGGTCCCTTTCTCTTTAGTTAAAGGAAACCTATGAGAACATGAGGCTACTCCTGAAGTATAATGGCTATTTGAATTATAAATGGAAAATCTGTGGTCATCCCAGAGTTCTGGGACTTGGAATGGAGTTCTGGGACTTGGACCTGGACTAGGAATGCAGACTGCTTACACAATTGTTGTTGTTTCTTGTGCCACTATGATAGTAGGGGAAGGAGAAAATATTATGTTGTCAAAGAGTGGTCTTTGAGAGAAATTTTCAATCCTGGTGGGAAAAAAAGTGTTGCATAAAACCCCAATTGACAAAGACAGATGTTACTATGACTCGCATCTAAAATTGGGCTTTATGAAGAATTTTGTGAAACCAATGGATGAAGATGGCCGGGGTTTTCAAATTTTAATATCTAAATTTCCTGACATTAGTACTGAAAAAATTAATGCAGGCATTTTTATTAGGCCTCAGATCTGTAACTTGATGAAAGATATTACCTTTGAACAGTTGCTAAAGTATACTGAGAAGACAGTTTGGCTTGTTTTGAAAGATGTATGCAACAATGTCTTCAGAAATGTAATGTCTGGGAATTACAGTGAACTGGTTGATCACATGCTGGACTGTTACAAGACTATGGGATGCAATTTGTCTCTGAAATTACATTTCCTTCATTCTCATTTGGATTCTTCCCACCTAATCTTGGATATGTGAGTGATGATTTCACCAAGATACCACGGCTATAGAAAAACGATATAAGGGAAGTTGACCATTAACCTTTTGACGGATTACTGCTAGACACTCCTGGACATTCCTGGATGGTGATACTTCTTGTACACAAATTGAAAGTTTCCAGGAAATGTTTCTAACTTTTAAGTGCATTTAAAGCTTTATTCAACTTTCTTGTATTGTTTTCATTCTATGTTTTGTAATACAAACAATTATTATATAAATAATTTAACTATTTTTGTAATACAAATAATTTTTGTTACACGATCTGTAGATTAATACACTACAGATTCCTCCTGTATTGTTTTTGAGTTGTTTCCAAATTTCTCAAAAGTGGTATATATGTTGTACCTTTTCCAGAAAAATTGGTATGTGATGGAACATTTCTGATTTCATTTTTGCAATCAGCAAATGATTCTTTAGTAAAGATCTCGTAGTTTCATCTCTCACCGACACAAAAGTTCAAAATTGTTGCACTATGTAATTTGTTTACATGAGATGCATCTAATTCCACCATGCCTTCTATTCTTTTGAGGTTTTGCCTCCTAGGGTTGATTTTGATGACGGCCTGTGCAAACATGATGGAGTTGCTCCTTGGGCTCTTGGAAATTGAGGGGGAAGCTCCACCTATTCCTCCAAAACTTCATTTAAAATAAATCCTTCTGTGTTTGCATTGGTCACAAGTTGTCTAGCAGTCAGGCTCTTGATAACTTCATCCCGCAAGAATCAGTGTTAAGTGTCACTTTGTTTGCCATTGCCATAAACAATAGCATCAGTCGAGTGAGAACATGTAATGGCATCACTGTTTTTGGACGATTTTACCATATTTTGTTCATCCAGCAGCATCAATGTCATCCAATGGCAACTCCAACTGATCATTAATAATGTACATGAACATACACATTTCCACTACAAAAACTTCTTGTATGCATTTCTACAAGAAACATCTCCTGTGTAGCAATCCAGATCTCTATCTTGGAAACCATCCCATTTGCTGAATCTGCCAGTTTCCTCAGGCTGACTTTTGATAATGGCTATATATTCATATTCAGTGGTGTGCCCATATCCACAGTCTGCAAATCAGATGTCTCCTAAGTATGCTGAGTGATACCTCATGGGGAGCTGACCCATTTGTATTTTGTAGTTATGTGGACCACTCATCCACGCAGTTTGGGACTATAACATATGGATCAGCAATTTCCTCAATTCCGAGACTCCTTAACAGTATCCCCCACTATGGTATCTGTATTTCCACAGGTACAAACCATACTAACTGCCTTCTAGCTGATGCCTAAAGTTTGGGGTATCTCAACCCAACCATCCTGCTGAAGAATTATGCAGCCCAGATATCATTCTTCATATATTCTCCAAACATCTCTCCCCAGCCTCCTGGTATTTGATTTTTAAATCTTCTTTAAAATTTTTAAATCTAATTCTTGAAATGTGCTTTCCTATCCCTGTGAAACTCCAAAGCAACCACACTTCCTTTTGGAAACTCTTTCGTCCCAACATTGACTTCAGACCCTCCAACCTCCCCAAATGACTTGCCCCTTGTATACCAGATTGAGTTTCATGGTATAGGGATGGCATATCCTGATTAAACTTTCATATTCACTAATGGCTCATCTTCCAATAATGCAGTGGCATGCAGGTTTCATTGTAGTAGGGTCATCAAATCATTTCGAATCCAGTCTTGTGTAGTGTATTCACTTCGGAAATGTAAGCCCTTAAATATATTGAATAAATGATAGTGAGCAGTTCTCTGCCCTAGTTCTCAGAGCTCTCTTCAAGCCTCTCCCTCTTCCCTTCAGATTACCTAAAATACAACAACTGATTTATTATTTTCTCACCGCTGTGATCTAGTTTTTTGTTGCATTCGAGGACACATGGAAATTACTGGCAATAAATTAGCTGACCAGGCTGCTAAAATAGCTATTGGGAAGTCTCATGTTGACATTCCTAGGGTCCCATCAGCAGATATAAAAGCATATCTACAATACTACAATCTTGGTGCATGCTAGGCAGAGTGACACAAAGCCACTTTCAAACGAAGGGCAATTAAAGATTGTGTAAAGCTTTTGTTCTTGTGCTGCTATGTGTAGGAACTAATTGTAAAGCATCTTCACAATCAGCCTTTGCCACTTTTTGTATAGCTTTCACACGTGTGAGGTGAACCTCCCTCCATCTGCGACACATGTAAAATGGTCATTTCTGTGGAATATGTCCTTTCTACATTGTGTGAAATTGGCTGCCCGCACTGACTCTGTCTGGGTATTTCTTAAAGCAAGCTCTCTAAGAGGTACTTGGCAACAACCAGTCCACACTCTGAAACCTTTTCTTTCTGAAAATTAACTATACCATTTGGTTTGAGAGAAAAGAGCAATATAATTTTTCGTTATCTTACTTGGTCTTATATTTCTTATCTTTTTACGATTCCTGCACTTCTGTCTCTCTCCTTCTTTTTCTCTCTCTCCCCCCTTCCCTCTCTTTATCTCTTCATCTCTCTCTAGCTGTGTCTCCTAGTTTTAAATTATGACATGAACCCCAATGACCATAGCTGTTGAAGTTCTCTTTATACCTTAATCACTTGATTCAAAGCCTGACAAATTAAACAATTCCATCTTTGTTGCCAAGTTTGGATTCTTCTTCCATGAGAAGGTTTGAAAAAAAATTTCAATTTTTCCAACTCCTCCCTTGATTTTTCACTTCTCAGGCTAATGTTTTTTGAGCTGGAGTTAGCTTTGCCTAGTCTTAGAGCCCACTTTTATTTAAAGCCTTTGTATTTGAATTTATTAAATAGTTCTCCTTGAAAGTACTCTTACTTTTATTCTTTATTATCATATGTTCTCTAGCTTATTCAATCAGGAAATACCACTTTGTTTTTCTTCAAAGTAGTGTCTGCCCAGTGTTTCCAGTCTCAAACAATACTTTCTTGCTCTAGATTTATAATTCTACATATTTCCCCCTTTCTTTTATCTTCATTTTTCTTAGGAATTGAAAATTCAGCAGGTTTAGCACAAGGTATTTTTAGCGTGTTTTACATCTGCATCCATATCAATTTTAGTATTTGTAAGATGGCAGAATTTTCTATTAATGATTTTAAGGTATTCTAACAGAACAATATATGTAAATGGATTATTTCACAGCAATATAAAAGGTGCTGAGAGCTTTCCCATAGTATCAAGAACTCTATAAAAAAATATTGTTTAACAGGTTTTGCAAGTGGACTACTAACTTATTAGGTACTTTAAAATCGCTAAATTTGAAACAGATATATACATATTAAAAATGTTAAATAGAGTAGTAATTTCTGTGATGGGGGAATGAAAATTAATCTTCAGAAATATCTCTGATCAGTATTAATTTTAATCCCAATGCCCTTATTATTTTGTGAAGCTAACTACTATTAGTACATTTGCTGTCGGGTCGTTCTGTTTATGGCTAAATAGACTCTGTACACTAGTAACAGAAATCGTAGTAACTAACCTTTCCTTGGTTACAGTTTTTCTCTCAATTTGCCATTTTGGCAATTTATCTTTGCTTAATCAAAAAATTAAAAATTCACTCTGAAGTTGTTATGACCATGTACAGAATCCAATAAATTTTCACATTCTACATTTTTTAATTGTATGAAAGTACTGGGAGTGTAACAACTTTGAAGGAATTTTTGCTGTGCGCATACAAAAAACACATTAATGATTAAAACCATTGCAAGTAGTTACTTACCTTTAGCGAAAGGTGGTTATCTAAAGCTTCATTCACAAATATCAATGACGAGTTCTCTTGAGAGAAAGTTCTGGAAAGAAATGAGAATGCCAGTTAAATTTTTTTAAAAAGATTTTTTTACAAGCCCCTGAAGACATATTAACACTTAGAAAATTTAATATCTGCAAATCAATAATTATTACAGTTCAATGGTCTTAGTCTTCCTCATAATTTAAATACATCAGTCAAACCTGACTAAGAGACATTTCAAGGGATACACATTTTATTATCATTTAAAAGGATATCTCTCATATTAAAGTTAAAAAAGTATTTGTCTTGCAGAGAAATTCACTTGGGCAGATTCAAATCTCGTTTGTTTTAGTTACAAAGGTGAAAGATAATCAAAAATGCAATTCTTTTACAAGAAACTTTATAGAATGTATCATTTATATTGTTTGTTGGTGATTTTAATTTATCCAATTTTTGTAAAGTATTGACAATGATCATTTGTTAATGAAATTTGATTTGCAAAGCTTGAAATCAAGAGGAGAGTTGTATCAATGATTATGATTTTTAAAATGGTAGAAAACTTGATAGATGTTTCCAATATCTTACCTCAAATATCAATGTCAGTTCTCTATGGGAGACCATGATATTTTTATATGCCATGTTTATCTAATACTGTACTTTATTATTCACCATTGTATAAAAGTATGACTAAAAGTAATAATTTCATAAGTAATTATTCTTGTGAATTGAATGTTTTTTAGTGATTCTTTGTATACACTTATACATGTAGCAACTGACTACTTCAGTACCATCAGTAATTAATATTCCTTTTTGTAATAATCCTGTAATCAGGGAAACCTGCTAGATTTAACTTTATGTAAATAAATAAATAAACATGTTATGTATTGCATTTTGCCAGTCCATGTAAACCGAAAATAAAAAGTGAATATAAAAAGAATAGATTTTGGCATATTAAATTGTTTACAAAATACACAAGGCTTGTGTTTATCATATTCACACCGTACCTTTCGTAATCACTGGCAATGAATTAACTGTTCCTTCAACATTTACTATGTGCAAATAATGCATTGATTGTTCTTTCTGCGTGTTCTACCCACTGTCCTTCAACAATTTTCAGTTAGTAAATATAAATACAAATTAAATCAATAGAAACACTCAAAATTTTGAAAAATGCAATTTTTTTTAAAGAAATCAAAGAATGACAAGTTCTTTGTTTGCTGACATAAGAACAATGTGGATGAAAAAGCAGGTTTTTCTTATAGACGTGTCAGGACTTCATAATTTTTCTCACTATTAGAAGTTTCTTTCTTATCCAGGTTTAACTGAACTTATATTATTTTGTATTTACATTTTCAATGCAAAAATTCTAGTGAAGCAAAATTATTTTTTTAATTTTTATAATCTGTGTTTATTTTACTTGTTCGAAAATGAACATCAGCTTCAAAATGTTAGACCATTTTCAACATAAATGGAGAAACAGAGTACTGTTTCTCAAGCATGGATCTATAGCCCATGTCTCATTACTCTGGCAGAGAGTTGTGATGAGCACTGCTATGTTGATTTGATGAATGAGACAACTGATGATATGTTCATCAGGTGTCTCATTTATACCATTTAACTAAAATTGTTCTGTACATTTGAGCCTGCTTCACAACATACAGGATGGACAGATATGTCCATTTTGCCATCCTGTATATTGTGATGCAGGCTCAAATGTGTCCTGAAACCAGTATGGAAACTGTTCTTACATGTGCAATTGTAAACAACAGTTAACATAAAATTATATTTATTATTTCAATATTTTATAGAAAATAGTTGTTTCAACAAAATTGAAAATTCATTGAAACTAGGCTTTAAGAGAGAAGAGTGCAACCGTCAAGAAAATAATATATTTTACTCAATAATAACAGTTTATTATTTTGTAATAAAAATCTTTCATGTTTTAAGAATAGCATGTGTTGCATTACCTCAGGACTGAATGTGTAAAAGTTCATTGATATTTAGATCTTCTCTTTGTGTCCTCCCTACGTATGTATTAGAAGTATTTTCTCCACTAATATTTTTCTTAAATTTTCTTAATGACTTGCATTGAGATTATTGAAGAATAGAAATGCAGGGAGTAGTGACTTTTACAACTAAATGTAATGTAATAAAGAAAGACTCTTTCATTCCTTTCCCTTATCTAATTGGTGGTTCATGTAAAGCTTGAAGGTTTTTTTATTGTTTGTCAACATATTGTATGTATTGCAGAAAGTTCTTGTTCCTGTTCTGAAGACAATTCGTTCTCCTCCGGATTTTGTAGAAGAATACAAGAATGAGTATGGGTACATGGGGCCAGCTCTTCATACAGCAGTAGTGAAGGCTCGTTCCCAACCTTCTGCCAACTCCACTTCAGGTGCCTCTGGTTCATCTGGGGGGTCTACGAGTGGTGGTGGAGGTAGTGGAGGCTCTGCAGTTGTGGGTGGTAATGCACCAGGTGTTTCATCTGGAATGGCAGCTTCACGGACAGTAGTGAATCAACCTGCTCTTGTACAAACTGGTGAGTTTGGTGATTGTTATTAAATGTACTCTGAACTTCTATGAGGACTTCTTCTTGTTTTGAGGACTATGTCTGCAGTTCTGATTAGTTCCCTATTTTTGTCATATAAGAGGACCATAGATATAAAAACCTCCATTGTAACTGCATGAAAAGGACCCCTGTAACATTTAAGAAAATGATAAGGATAATTATGTGAGTAGACTGCTGGACTGAAAATGAGGCACTTTAAGGAAACCATACAATAATTTAACCTTTTACCAGTGACGAAAAATACTGAACATGGATGATAACCTTTGAGATTTGGTCAGTTCCATTAATTATGGGGAGCAATGGTGCAATGGTGTCCAAATGGAAATTTAATGCGGCGTATGCAGGTGACCACTTTCTGTGGAATGGAGTCACACAGGTCAAATATCCCACGCTGTATCATCATAACTAATGGCCCTAACGCACCACCAGGTGTAGGAGCCCCATGGTTTTCGTGATGACGTTTACTCGCCACAGAGGCGAAGTTTATCAGGTCGCTAAAGTGGAGAAAAGTAGGCTACGCTATTTCGGCACCCGCTCTTGACATTGGGTACATTATACGAATGTGATGTAGCATACGATGACATGATTCGGAGCGATAGACGGCGCGTTTCACTGATCTGTATGGTGTCTGTGTACAGAGCGAGCCATTTCATTAAAAAAAAACAGCGTTCTTTATAAAATGAGCAATAAAATTTTAAAATTTTAATAAATAACCTCAGAAGCATAGATTTACGTAAAGTTTATTGTAATTTTCCAATTTTGTTGTAGCCTGTTTGTCACCAATGCATGTATCCAAGACTCGAAACACTCTTGTATACTTCTATTTATAGTGTCGCTTCAAGGCATGCTGGACAGAGAGGGGACATTGTCATGTAATTGGAAGCTTCGTTACGATTACAACTTTTGGTATTGTAGCCACCGATTGGATGACAGGGACCCCCCCGGCCTTTCAACTCATGGCCTTGAGACACCACTAAATAAGTCAAAGTATAGACCGCGAAGGTCTTACTCTTGACATTATTTGCAAACAGCAAATGCACTGCAACTTAGCTGGCTGGTGGGATAAGGTTCTGATAGCTCGATCCAGAGAAGTCCTAATATTGTAATTCAGAGACGCATCCAGAGACAAATTTTGGGAGGGGAAATTCAAAATGTTTTGTTCGAATGTGTCATATTGCATATTTTGTAAAATGTTGCAGGCTACACTCAGCTCATACTATGATTAGATTTTATTAGTTTTAGTGATTTTCCAAAAATATTTTTGCTTGAAAGTTTCTTGACAATTTAAAATGAATAGTTACGGTACTGAAAATTATTAGGGGTGAAGTTCCCTCCCCGTGCATTCGCACCTGTGTAATTTCAGGTGGTAAAAAGCACACTAGGGCGTTCCTCGTAATACTAGCAATAAGCGATTCCTTTACCATTTTTTTCAGAATTATTCGAGAGCAGATTTCCGTAGAAAGTTGTTTTTGTAATTTTTCGATTTCGTCATAACCAATACATCATTGCATCTTTATGCGCTTTTCCAAGACTCAAAGTCCTGTGCAGTCTCGGGAGGTCATTAGCGTTATTTGTAAATAGCGAATTGTCATGGCCGGCTTGCGTGCCAAGTTTCTGACAACCTAAAATTGAGCACGGTCGCGGGGCAGCGCGCTGTACAGATCTGTTGTAAGTTGCACCCCAATTCTGTCATTTCATGCTTAAAAATTTAAGTATGACCCATTATAAGCACGCCCTTCTGAACGTTTTAAAAGTAGAAAAATTGTCAAGAAATGTCCATTGGAACACTGCAGACTGAGTTGTTGTAGTGCCACCAAAATGTGTGATGGTTGATTGGCTGGTGCTTTTCTCCCAATACACGTTTCCACACTCGGTAGATTGATCTCTGTTTCCAATGTTAGGTCTTGGGGGGAAAGGGGTGTCCATGGAGTCATGATCTTCCCCCAAATCTAGTTTAAAAAGTCTATAATTTTTGAAGAAAAGCAATATTAAACATACAGATCAAATCCTTGATTTAGAATATTGTCCATGCAGATAGAATTAAATAGCTAATAAATTAGAATTATGTTGTTATGCAAAGGGCGAGTGCAAATGCATAAAGTCCATCAACTAAATCTTCTTTTAAACAAAACAGAATAGCAATTCTTTAATCTGGAGAAACAGCTTCTTAATTCTTTATCTTCATAATGCTTTTGAAAGGTCACTACATAATTTTTAAATTGATTCACATTCCAAGCAGCCTGAGTGCCCCTCCCCATGAATGCCAATATCCACTCTTGTACAGTGCTGTCCAGTGTCACCTACATGAGCATTCCTACCTACATTGGATCTACAACCTGTCCTGAGCATTCACACTATACATCCTAAATGTAAGGTTTCCAAATGCTGAAATGAAGATCTATTAAACATGACGCAAACTGCGAAGTGGGATATTTGTATTAATATCAGATTCTGTGCTCTCAGTAGCTGTTCCGTTTTTATCATTACCAAAGCACCAGTGTATCAGGTCTGTGCCAGAAATACATTTCTGACAACTTTGTAATAATTTACAACAATTCTTTGATTGAATTTCTTGCATGGTGGTGAATACATATATTTAAACATTTTAAGAACAATGTCTGACTGGCTAACTTTTAAAATATTTTTTTAAAGAAATTTTGCTTGTCTGTGGGCAATTATATTGAAAAATTAATTAGGCATGCTTCTCAAGAGTATCATTTCTGTTGTTAGTAAGCTAAGACAGGACCAGCATTATTTTTCACATTAGTTAGGTTTCACAAGAAAAATGTAATACTTCAATACAGTAGCTTTCCATTCAATCCTGCTTATTTAAGTGACTTCCATGCGTGCCAGAATTGGTTGCAATGCTAATTGTAATGTTCTAAAATAAATCTTTCTTTTTCCAGCATTATTGTTCAATGTATGCATTTTGATTACAGGTGCTTCCCAAGGTGGCCGTACATTTGTCATGAGCAATTCTGGCCC
This sequence comes from Gryllus bimaculatus, assembly GCA_017312745.1. Taxonomy (NCBI): domain Eukaryota; kingdom Metazoa; phylum Arthropoda; class Insecta; order Orthoptera; family Gryllidae; genus Gryllus; species Gryllus bimaculatus. Next base: position 75,640 of record BOPP01000209.1, read on the forward strand.
TAGCAGAACTATGGTGGCTCCAAGCAATGCCTCCAAGTATGTGTTAGTGACATCAAGAAACCCATCAGCTAATCAGGTGTGTATGCACTATTTAGTTAAAACATGAATATTTAGAAATAGGAATCAGAGATTTATTTATTTATTAGAAACAGTAAAAACTGTGTTATGTTTGGGGAGTATAATCTCCGCACATTTCTCGAGCTCTGGAATTCCTACCCTCCCTCTTTTACTACTCATAGTTGAATTGGGAATAAAATAAGACCTTAAAATTATAAAAAATTCAAGAGAGTTTGAAAGAATGGTAAAGTTTTGCTTCTCTGAAGAAGCAATATTGTGTGAAATTCCTTTGTTACAAAGCAGATGAGAAAGATATTTACTCGTAAAATGTTTAATCACAAATATTCTGGATAGTCTACCTTTTTAAAAATATCATGCTTAAATAGCTGTAATGTCATGAAATGAAAATTTTTATAGGCCTAGCTGCTCAATAATAATTTTCACTGTATTTAAATCTTCATTCATGTATCATTTCATAAAACTTGTTATAATATTCCACCACGGTCTTTCTCATTGCCCTTTTTAAAGCAGGAAGATGGCTGGAAAGTGCAGTGATAGTGTGCATTGTGTACAATGTAAAGTGCTTTCCAGGCAGTGTTGTGGTAAGCAGATTCTTGTAAATTGCGGGAAAATTGAAATTACACTAACATAAAAGAAGGATATTTATATTATGACTATATGAAAACTTATTGGTCTGACAAGAAATGTTTGAAATGCCCGGAAAACGTAAATTGCAGGAACATAAAAGCAGGGTTTTATTGTATTTTGATGTTTTCCCAATGAATAATCAGCTTTTTTGCCACAGGCTATATATATCAGTAACTACAGACTAGTGTTGGACTGACTATAATGTATTTAACAAATTTATTCTTTTGTCACCAGACTATACAACCACCAGCATCCCCAGCCCCGCCTAGTGGAGCTACTGTGGTGAAGTTCGTGACATCAGCACAGTCCATTGTGACACAGAAGGTGAGTTCGGTTGCGTGAGCCGGCTCGCAGATGACCAAGCTGGTGGTGGTGTGCATGAACAACTCTACAGCTACCACCACCACTACCACGAGCACAAGCTTTATGGCACAGGTAAGTGTGGTGATGTGTGTAGCAGGCAGGATGGTGATCCAGAACTGGATGAGGATCTGCTGGGCTTAAACGAGACTTCTTGATAGGTCTTATAAAGTAAATGCAAGTATGTCAATAATAATATCTTGACTTGTCTAAAGAAATACTAATTTGTCTTTCTTTTTTCCTTTTCTTTTTTAGTACGTTATGTTTCTGTAGCTTTTTATTCATTCATTTATTGTTTCTTTTTTTAAGAAAAACACTAAAATTAAAACTCATCACTGCATTTAGAAATTACTTGAATTTGCTAACTTTCTTTCCTAAGAGTTCATTGGATTTTCACTGTTTCCTATGTGGGTAAATTGAAAATCTGTGATTTACATTGAGTGTCAAGGGGCAGCATTGAAAGTTAAGGTTCTACAAACTTACATTTTAGTTGTCTCAAAAAATAATTCAGTAAGCAAGAAAAATGGAAATTATAATCAAAAAATTGGAAGAAAAAGGCACTAATACGTCAATACATTTATATTTACAATAGCGGAACTTTAAAAAAAATAATTATAATGAAGGAAAATTAATGAATTTTGCATCCTTGTTTGGCGAATTATAGATACAGTTATTAATATACAGTGAAACATCTAACAGATTTAACAGATTTCTTTGTATTATGGGCAATTTTTAATCCCCTGACTGCTTACTAATGAGTTTTATGTATATTTTAACGTGTGTTTAGCAGACTCTCCCTAAAATGGACACAGATGGGTATTTAGCTCAGTATTTGCTTTGTTTGATCTCTCTGAGATTAATAGCAGATAGAAAACATGGCTGTTTCAAAAAAACTTCTAATAGTCATGTTTACCACCATGTTTTTCCTCAGTAGTTTTCCTCAAATCATTCCTACAAACAATCTGTCTCAATATTGATAATACCTTATGTGAATGGTTTTGCCAAGCTCTTGTGGCAGAAATTCCCATTTCCAGATCTGTTATAAGAAAAAAGTGTTTAGAGTTGTTAAAAGTATAAGATCTAGTGATTTTAAAGCATCAGTGAGTGGCACAGTATTTCCTGGAAAAGTGTCAATGGGAAAAGTGGGTCTGTTGATAATGGTTGTGATGGAATGAACAATTAAACAAAGATTTACATGGTGATTACGTTCCAAAATATATAAACAACTGTGACAATTGGTTCATTTATTAAAGCCCTTCCTGAAAAGACATTGAGTCTTAAAAATGAAAACCGTCTAGGTGGGAACATTTCAAAAGAAAGACGCAACTGCTGTTGTGGGCAATTATAGTGATGCACAAAATTATGGAAATGCAGGAAAACCTTGCAGTTTTAAAAAAAGTTAACTTGAATAATATAAATGAAGACATGAACCCTTTATCTATGAAAATTATAATCTCACCCTCACATTCAACTCTATATCATGAAAATAATTTTGCTACCACCAAATACAATAGTCTGGCAGACTGTAAATCAGGAAATAGTCAAAAAATTTAATGTTAACTGTGTGAGTTAGTGTTTTTAGAGATCTCTTCACAAACGTGGACAGTGCAAAATGTTCCTGTTACCTTGCAAAAAAAATCACTGAATTGGATGCCATTCAGTGGATTTCCTCTTCAATTACATGAAATCAAAAAGTCAGAGCCAAGAATTATTTTGTTAAATAAGGATTCGGAAAACCTTTGAAAGCTGTTGGTAGCAGCACGTGTCAAAATGTAAAGCCAGAACTACATAAACCTTCGAAAATGTACTATCCTTTTAATGATTTATCATAATAAACCATCTCCAAACACATGATTATGATTTTGTGGATATCGATGGCAAAATTTGTGATAATCAAAATGTTTCAACCGAGGTTGAACATGAAAAGATGGACCCCTGATATCGTCAAATCTTGTCGCATTAAATCATGCTTGAAAAAGTGGATCACTTTAGTTATTTAATAATAATTCTCTTGTAGGTACGTCCTATGATTTGTGTACTCCGACACATATATAACAGCAAGAAAGGATTTGAACTCTTCCAAAGTTTCGTTTTCCCGTGTTTTATTTTCGGCAGCAGCTACACGTGCAGCCTCCTCTACCACGTGGTGTAGCCAGAATCCTTGTTTGCGAGTCTTTGATACCGAAAAATCAATTAACGGCAAAACGTAAGTCCGTCCATCAACACCTCTAGCACCTAAACTATCCTCAACGTGAGGCGCCGTGATTTTCAAAAACTTTCTTGGAAATGTTGGGGTACTTTACGTGAAGTACCCAGCGGAAAACTGCTCCAAATTTTTTCTTTAAATTTCTTGTAAGAATAAAGTAAAATTCCCTTATCAAGGCGGCATAGATCCGAGTATAATAACTGGATTTTCGAAAATTTCAATCTGTCTGATTTATTTTCGGCGTCTTCCTAAAAGTACATTATTGAAGACAAAGAATTTCCCTTCAAATAAAATTTGTTGTCAATAGTTCTTTCATTAGGGTCATGCATATTTCTTTGAAAATTTTAGTTGTTTTCACGCAATATTGCGAGGAATATGTGCAATTTTAAAAAATTACAAAAACAAGATTTTCTCAAAAACTTCAAATTTGTTCTTTAAATTTTTGGTGGATATAGTGCTAAATTTACTCTATAAGATGACTTAAACGCCATATTGCTCCATTATTTTGTTTTTTCAAATATGTAATTTTTTTTACTTCTCTCATGTCATCAATATTTATATTAGCGGCAATTCGTTCACATTATATTTACTTTCCCGTATACGTACATATATTCGGAGTAATGTACATAGTATCTGGAAACTTATGTAATGCTGTGGAAAATCGATTTCGAGATTTCAACGGAAGTACGCCTTTCTGGGTCTCCTGAAACCGTGAAAGTTGTTTTTTCCTAAACATCCGTCCATGAACACCATACCGCCTAAACCATACATAGGATTTTTTTCCGAAATAGATATTACCCCGTCTGTCTGGCTCCAGTCGAGGCGCCGCGATTTTGAAAATCTTTCATTTGGGGGTACTTTTACATGAAGCTCGCCAGACATTTTCAAAATTCTTTTAAAAACTGCTCCAAATTTTTTATTTAAATTTCTTGTAGAAATAAGAGTAAAATACACTTGTGGTGGCATAGGTCCGATTTTCACGGTTAACTCTAAATTTTCGAAAATTGCAGAAGTTTGAATTTTTTCGGCGTCTTCCTGCAACTACATACTGAAGATTGACGTTTTTCCATCACATACAATGTTGTCCATAATTTCTTCTTTCATTAAGGTCATGTAACGGTTTTTTAATGTAGTTTTTGGGCAATATTGCGTGAAAAATTTTCAATTAAAAAAAATTGATCAAAAGAATTCTCAAAAAAAGCTCCCCATTTTTTCTTTAAACTTTTGGTAGTGATAGTGCCTAATGTACTCTATGAGATGACATAAACATCAATTTGTTCTATTCTTTTGTTGTTTTTTTTCAAAAATTACAAAAATGTGATTTTTTTGACATCTCTCACGTCATTAATATTTCATTAGCGGCTATTTGTTTACATTCTATTTATGGGAAAATGTATTTTAAATAATGTTGTATAAAGTTTTTTGAAAACAGAAGTTTTCTGTGAAATAGAGCTCAAACTTTCGCATTTGCAGAAACGCTCAAACATCTTTTCCCAAAAAGGCTCCAAATTTGTTCTATTAACTTTTCGAGGAGATAGTGCAATAACATCCAACAGCATGCGTTGTTTATCCAAAGTAGTTCTGATGAATATTTTTATGTAATTTTTCTGTTTTTAGGGCATTTTTAAAGGATTTTATTGGTCGTTTTTGGCAGTCATCAAAATCCGCCCCTACTGATTAATAATCATAAACATTGTCTAATATATAATTTTGAATATTACTTTAAAACAAAATTACATTTGACATTACGTTTGTATTTGAAAAGATGGCCATTTTGATGTTAATAGCGTTGAAGTTAAAAGCAAATATATCCCAAATAAAAACATACCTTGTATGTAAATACTATTTTGATTTGTAGACCAAAGTATACTTAATCCAATTCATTTTATTCTAGAATGCTGGGACAACTCGGAGCTGATTAATTTAGACAAAAGTAAATTCTACAAACGCAAAAAATTGCGCATGGCGTAAAACAAAAACAGACGCCATTTTTAAACCAGGTACAATAAAATAAACTAGTGGTGCTACATAATGACACAGACTTGCCCGTATTATTTTTCTATGTTCTTTGGTCCCCGCTTGCTACACGAACTTGCTGCATACTTTTGCCAGCTGCCATCTATCGCCACCAAAAATACATTTTTTGAAAGTTTGTTAAGTTTTCATTTTCCTAATAGTAGAACGGACTTATTATTTTAAGAACATTAAAGAACAGTAAAACCTAGTTAAAATGGCAATTTTCTCTGAAAAATTTGGAGCCGTTTTTAAGAAATGGCGTTTAAGCTCTAATGTAAATTAGAAATTTCAAATTCTTTTTCCAAGAAAAGTTATGAGTTTTTGAAAAACTTCATTCAAAGTCATTTTAAGCATAGTAACTCTCATCTACAATAGTGTTTAAAAATTGCGGGAAATGTGCATATTAACTGCGTGACATCTTACAAATAAATTACATTAGTGTAATTTTCGAAGGAAAAAAAAGGCCTGAAAAGAACTTTGTCGTATTAAAGAGTGCAATTAGCACTACCCGTTGGAAAAGTTTGAAGGCAAAATTTGGTACCGCTTGTGAGAAAATGGCGTTTGAGTGTTTCTGAAAATACGGGATTTTGAGATAGTTTTTACAGAAAACTGTGGAGTTTTTGAGAAACTTTAAAGTACATGTACTCATAAATACAAGAATTGTAACAAATTGCAATTAGTATAAATATTAACGCCGTGAGTGAGTAGTCATCAAAATTTTTGTAATTTTTGAAAAACAACAAAGAATAGAGCAATATGGCGTTTATATCATCTTACAGAGAACATTATAACACTATTCAAACCAAAATTTGAAAGAAAAAGTTTGGAGCTGTTCTTGAGATTATCTTGTTTTTGTATTTTTTTTTAAATTGCTGATATTGCGCGAAAAATACTAAAATTTTCAAAAGAATGTTCATGACATTCATTAAAGTTCACTATGGAGTACAAATTTTAATTGAAAGAAAAATGTATTTTTAATTTTATAATTGTAGTAAGATGCTTGAAAAATTTTTAAATTTTTGAAAATTCAGAGTTAATCTTGAAAATCGGACCAATACGCCTTTGTATTTAAATCTATTCTAACAAAATATTTAAAGAAAAAAAATTGAAGCCATTTTTGAGAAAATTTTTAAAAATGTGCAGGTGGCATCATGTAAAGTACCCCCAATTTTGAATAAAGTTTTGGACTCTTGCGGCACATGGAGTGGAGCCAGATTGATGGGGAAATATTCGTTTTTGAAAAAAATCCATGGTATGATTTAGGCGCTAGTGGTCTGCACAGACTGGCAGACAGATGTTTTGAGGGGGAGAAAAAGAAGAAAAAAGAAAAAGAAAACGTTTTTGGTATCAGGGAACCCCAAAACGTGTATTTGCGTGCCAAAACGTGTACAGGAAAGAAAAAATTAAAGATTTGGAGGAGCCGAAACATGGAAATTTATGTACAAAGTTGTGCGGTTTTTCAAATATCTTGTTTTTGTAATTTTTTAAAATACACGTAATATTGCGCTAAACATTTTTCTAAAAAATGTAAATGATCTGAAAGAATGAAGAAATTTAGTGTCAATAAACCTAATTTCAAGGAAAAATATCTATCTTTAATTTTGTAGTTGTAGGAAGACCTGAAAAAATTTCATACTTTTGAAATTTTCGAAAATTCAGAGTTAACTGTGAAAATTGGACCTATGCCACCTTTATAAGTCTATGTTATTCTTATTTCTTACAAGAAATGTAAAGAACAAATTTTGAAGGAAATGAAGTGGAGAGTCACCCCTGGGAGGTTTGATAGATGTTGTTTCTTTTATAAGTTTTTATTTAAAATATTATTCATGTTTAACCTTTTCAAGATGTTAGTAAATAAATTCAAAACGATATGAGTCACCCAATTTTTTCTGCCAATATACTCTTTAATACATGCAGGTTGTAACTCTTTTATTACCTGCTACATTTGTGTTGACATTCTGTAAGTAGAAGCAGTTATCCAGGAAGGACTTACTTAAAAATATTTTCTAATAAACATGTATATGGGAGTACAATTTTTTTAAACTCCAATCCAAATTCATTTTTGTAAACATTCAATATCTGATTATGTATTATCTGTTGTAACTAAGTATTCTTCATGTCACAAAATATACTCTCTTCTGAAGTGATATACACTGTTTCAGAATTAATATATTACACTGTTTGTTTAAATAGGGTTTTATTTTATTAATTTATTTACTTTATTTTCATTGGTGTACTTACAAATAATAAAAATATTGTGGAGGGACGGTAAAATATGAGAGACTGAAATATTTTAAGAAACTATTGAAAACTGTTCTTGCTTGATGTATACTTTTTCAGCTGGAATGGATCTTTTACAAACTTCATTTTTATCAATTTCTTTACTACATCAAACTCCATCTCTTTTTTTCCTCATACTTTTTGTCCTTATTTCTATTTTTTCTTTTTTTTAGAGCATATTCAATTGCTGCAGTCAAATCAATATTCCTTCATATAAGTTTAATTTTAAGAAAATTATTGTTGTTGGTTTTTACTAAATGCTTTCTGTTTTCTTATTTCCAGGCCACACCATCTCCAGGTCTGAACATGAAGTCAGTGTTTGTCGCCCAATCATCGCAAGGAATCAAAATTGAATCAAACATCAATTCTGATGAAATGCTGGGTCCATGAGCAAGAACTCCGAATGTTGCATTTTAACTATCGCCAATATTTGGCACTTGTCAGCTTCACAGTGAAATATCATTCATCACCATCAAAAACATTTTCCATACAATAAAAAATTATATTAAAACAGAATTTATGTTTAATGATTATTTTCTCCCATGAATTTTTGTTTTATCAGACACGATACAAGATAGCTGGAAAATTACTGCATAATTTTAATCTATTGCCTGCCCTTCAAATGTTTTTCTCATTTTATTTGTATCAAACAATTTGATTAGATGAGTTATTGAAAACATTGAGTTGTTGGTGGTGGGGATTAAATATCAGTTCACTGAAAGGATTATTAATTAGTCAAGTATTTCATGAAAAAAGAAAATAATATCTTTCACATGAATTCACAACATTTGCTGTACCCTCTGTTAAAGAATATGAACAACTGTATGAAACTATATGGTTTAAAAGGATAAGTGAATATTAGTAAATGCTTTAGAATCTACAAATTACATATTTTTTTATGCATTAGATGGCATTTGTGAAATACAATTCTCATATTGGGAGATTTGTTATTTTTGGCAGATAAAAACTGTCTACATTTTTTTAGTTTTAGAAATACAATCAAATGCCCAAAATTCATTAACAAAAAAACTAGTGGTGCTAAAACAGCACATACTTTCTTGCCTGTATTTTCATGCAAAGTTTCGCTAAAAATATTTAAGTTTTCTAAAAATTGTACATGACCTTATATCAAAATCTATCTTTAAGGGTAAAAATCTCAGTCTTAAATATTTTAGTTGTAGGAAGACTCCAAAAATTATTTGAACTTTTGCAATTTTCCAAATATAAGGGTTTTTAACAAACATGAGACCTGCACCATTCTCTTAAATGTCCTTTACATTATCCAAGTACAAAATTTAATTAAAAATGTAGCCGTTTTTATTTTGAAAATGCCCCAATGGCTTTATGTGAAGGTCTCCCTAAAATTAATATATCTGTTTCCAATTCAAGGAGCGGTGACATAAGCGAGATCTATTGGGAATTATCAATTTTGGACAAAATCGGCTGAACAGTTTAGCCCCTGGCGTTGTTCACAGACAGACATTTTGTCGTCATTCGTTTCCTTGGTTTCTAGAACCCACAAAACATGGATTCTGGCTAGAATTCGTGCCGGAGGGTTTTTTTTCTAAATTTAGCAACTGGATTTGATCACTTTTACTAAGGCCCTGTAATAAGCATTACATAACTTTCTCTCTAGTGCGTAAGTGGTAGCGAGAAAGTAATATCATAATTGTACTTGTAGGAAGAGACGGAAAAAAGTTTGAATTTTTTATATTTTCGAAAAATCAATGATTTCAACGAAAATCAGGTCTGCACCATTCTATTCAGGATATTTTATGCTATCTGACAACAATATTTAATTAACAAATTTAAATTTTGAAAATGTCACAGGCTTCTTGTAAAGATGCCCTCAAAATTAAAATATTGTATTCAAATTGAAGTGGCTGCAATATCATCCAGATCAATTGGGAAATGTCAATTTTGGAAAAAATCGGTAGAACGGTTTGGCCACTAACGTTCACAGACGGACAGACGTTTTGCTAATTTTTTGGTATAAAGGACTCGTATCAAGAACATGGATTCTGACTATACCACGTGTTAGAGGAGTTTGTTTTCTGTATTTAGCAACTGAATTTATCCTCTTTTTCAATATCAGGGCTCGGCAATTTAAAGCCTTTGTGTCGAAAATTAGCCGTTTTGTTCCGCAGTATTACAGAACTTACTCTATGCTATAGGCTCATCGCTCTGCGGTCGGCAGACTCTCAAGGCCTTCCGCGACAACGTATACACACGAAAAAGAAGGTACAACCATGCCCATGGCAGGACTCAAATCCGCGACCCTTTAGACCGAGTCGGCGCAGGCTCTAGCCTCCTCGGTGAACTATGTCGGCGACAATTATTACAATTCACAGAACTTCAGCTGCCGTCTTGCGGGGCGGAATGCCATTGTCGCATTCCTATCTCCTGAAAGCTAGCATATCTTTCATATTACATTTAAATCTTATTTTTAAGAGAAAAAACCTAATTGGACTAATTTCAATTAAGGTTTACGGATTGTTTCAAAGAAAATACAGCAATATATTGAGGTGCACATACGTCCCTCGCGACGCGAACAAAAAATATGGATTATGTCGGTTTTAAATAATTTCTAAAATATTATTTTGTATACGTTAACAAAAGTTCGAATGTAAGAAACGAACAAAGAAATAATTGAAATAATGTACTAATTTAACTGACGTAGCTTCAGACTGCCTCCAAACTCTTCTCTAATTACGTTCGCAAAGGGCAGGGAATTCAAAGCGGGCGACTATGTTAACGCCACATTACACAAAAAATATTTTTCGAAAATTTGGAAATGACATTTAAAGATTGTTTTTGATGAACATATTTCATTAAGAAACCAGTGGCCATAAACAGCACATATTTTCCCGTCTGTAACGGTTATGTAATATATCTCAGTGAATGAGCGCTGCCAACAATGTGCACATGCAGCGATCATTCAGGAGATATACATATGATCTACATGCTGCGTCATTCTCGCAGAAAGAGGGAAAATGGGACGGCCACCGCCTACAATGTGGCGAGACTGCGCACGCACAAGCCCCACCAATGCCAGTGTATGCACTTCCCGCGCAATGCGGAGCAGTGGGATGGGGAAAATATTTCCCAAATGCCAAACAAGTTCGCCTCCACTTTCCCCGCAAGCAGTGACGCCCAATGGAGGACCCTCCTACCACCGAGCCGACCAATTGTTACCCCGAATGGCGCCAACAAACCGCCCAACTCGCAGCCAAAGCAACAAGAATCACAAAAAGAAGAACCGAATTTATTTATTTACTTATTTATTTATTTTCATTTGGATAGGACAATACAAAGATCAGTGTTTAATACACTCTACATTTGTTATAATTACATGCTCAGCCGGGAGCTCCGCGCCACAACTGGGCGGATCAGCCTCAACCTGGCACTCGCAGACATTGCACACGCATTCGGCTCTGTCCCGCATGGGGCAATCGGGGTCGCGCTGGAGGCAGTGGGGTCGGTGGTGCCTTCACGGAAAAAGTAACAACTATATGATGGCACCACTACCCAAATAGTATCACAGAGGGCCTCTCAGATCACATACCAATTAGATGCGGCATCAGGCAGGGTGCCCACTTAGTGGACTCCTTTTTAATCTAGTTATGAATCCCGTACTACAAAAACTAGAAGAACAAACAGTCACCATCCCCCCCCCCAGTCCTAGCTTATGCGGACAACCTGACTGCCATGGCTAGAACCCCAGAAGACTAATTGCACACTAAAAGCATTAGGACTCGAACAAAACCCGCAGAAATGCTGTACATTGTACATAAAATAGAGCCGTGAATTTGAGGCTACATTACAACTTAATGACACCCCCATCCTCCTCATGACAGAGGGGGAAGCCGTTAAATACATAGGACAGCCAGTAGGATTTAATTCAGTCCTGGTCAGTCAGAGTCCTGGGAGGGGCTGAACGAGCAAGCCCGGTTATTAGATAATATAGCTGCATTTCAACTCCGGGACCATCAAAATCTCGATGCGCTGGCACAGTTTGCGGAGCCTGCCACCGTCTTTCGCCTCAGGCTCGGCCGCTATACAATTTCGGTGTTCCGTCAGTACGACAAGACTGTCCGGAATTGGGCTAGGCAGTTCTTGTCCCTCAACCAAGTCCCCTCCACCGCCTTCCTATATGCTGGCAGGAAAGACGGAGTCGTATCATTAAAAGCGGACGTATGGTCGGTCGACAGCGCGTATAAGCTGCTAACCAGCCCCGACCCGATGGTACGAATGGCCGCATTTGACAGACTGTCAACACGTGGACGCCAAGCGCGCTGGTATATGCACGTACCTCTGGAGGGCCCCGAACGACCGCAGCGCGCCTGGCAGGTCGATCTTCACCCTGGCCCTCCAAGCTTCGCGGCGGCTCGGGCTGTCATGGCGCCCTCGCGGGACTGAAGAGGACGGGGGCCTCCCGTGCGTCGAGCTGCCCGCAGAGTTCGCCATCCGCAGGCCGATGCGCCGCGCTGAATCAGAGGCGGGATTCGGATCTTTTATTGAGGGGCAAAGGATCTCCCCTCATAAGATGTTAAAATGTTCCCCTAAACCAAATGGCATTTGAGTAGTTACACTATAATTTCTACCATATATTCTACCATAAATATAATATTTTTGAAAGATTTCTTAGACCACGTCCCACCACCCACACCCCTCTACAGCCAGAAATGTGTTTTTTCGTCAACTTTACACTCTTTTATCTGATTGAAAAATATGAAAAATAACAAAATAATTTATACTATTAGAAAACATTTTTTTAAATATTTTCTCAGCGCCAAATTCAAACGCTAATTTTTCTGTTTTCTTTTTCAAAAAATGGTAAAAAATATTTTTTACTGTCTTTGAACCCTGGAACAGGATTGAACAATATCTCAGAGGTTCTCCTTAAAACACAAAACATGAATATGTTCAGATTTTTTTGATTGCTGAGCTGTAATTTAAAATAAAAAAATATCTTTTATTCGGTTTTTCTAAAAATAGAACTGAAATATTATTTTAAGAATATTAAAGAGCACTAAAACTTCGTCCTAAATTACAATTTTCTTTAAAAAATTTGCAGCCGTTTTTAAGAAAGTATGAGCGTTTCTGATAATGCGGAAATTTGAGCTAGTTTAAAAAAAAATTGTTGAGTTTTCGAGAATCTTAACTGACATTATTTAAAGCACATATACTCGTAAATACAACAATGGGAACAAATTGTCACTAATATAAATATTAACGACGTGAGAGACAATACAAAAAAAATTAATTTTTTGTAATTTTTGAAAAACCAAAAATATTGAGCAATATGGCGTGTATGTCATCTTAAAGAGCGCATTTAGCATTATCTCTACTAAAAGGTAAAAGGAAAAAAATTGATGCTGTTTTCGAGAAAATCTTGTTTTTGTGATTTTTAAAATTGTACATAATATTCCCATAACTGCGCGAAAACTACTAAAATTTTCAAAAAAAATCCATGACCTTCATGAAAGAACTCACTGTGCAGAACAATTTTCATTTGGAGGAAAAAAGTCTGCTTCCATTTTGCACTTGTAGGATGGCGCCTGAAAATTTCGAAAATTGAGAGTAAAATCTGAAAATGGGATCTAAGTCACCATTATAAGTATATTTTAGTCTATTCTTAAAAGAAATTTAAAGAAAAAATTTGGATCCGTTTTTGAGAAAATTTTGAAAACGGCATCGAAAGTTTCATGTAAAGTACCCTCAAATTTTATTTATTTTTTTCTAAATCTCAAACCTTTGACTCGAGCTAGATGGACAGTGGTTTCTTCAATTTTGAAAAATCCCATTTCTGGTTTAGGAACTAGTGGTTTTCACAGACGGATGGAAAGACAGACGGGGGTTAAAAAAAACAACACTTTTTCGGACTAAGGGAGCCCCAAAACGTGTATTTCCGTTGAAATCTCGAAATAGAATTTTCCGCAGCAAAACGTAACTTTCCCTCTACCACGTATAAATACATATATATATATATATATATATATATATATATATATATATATATATATATATATATATATATATATACGTACTATATACGTACTATATATACGGGAAAGTAAAAATTGTAAACGCGCAGTTTTTGATCTCTAATACACTGTATATTTACACTACAATTGTCGGATCACAGAAATGTTAGTCACTCAGTGACGTTTTTGAATACGTTTCGCAGTGTTGACAAACGTCTTCTGAAGATCCGTTAAATAAAATCGTTTTACATGGACAACGGCCACGTTTTCCGTTCGTCGACTACGCTTCCATAGATTACAAGTCATGCTGGAAAACGATTTTTATCGCATCGCGTAGCCACGAGCCGTTGCTTTGTGAGAAGCACCCATTTTCCGGCATTCGAAATATTAAACACACTAGGAATTTGTAATGGAAATAATTTATGTGATCATAATATACGTATGTAAAATATTCTATACATATTCTAAACAATAAAATATGCTTTCAGGCTATTACATTCAATTAAGGGTGTGGCAGGTATGGATGATGCGAATAGTTAGAATTTAGTACAGCTCCCATTTTGTTCGCTCTTTTGCTAATATAAACAAAAATGCACATAAAATATCACCCGTAAGCTGTTCTTGGGCGTTTTCTCTAATAAGATCGTTTTTAATTAGTTCGAGAATTCTGTCCCAAAATCTAAAACTCAGTTTGACAGCAGTGTCAGGGGCTGCCCGTGCTCGCACGAGTCCCAGGCCGGCGAATAGCCCGCGCCAGCGCACTTTGACATTCCTGCTCTAGATAATTGAAGTACATTCTTTTCCATGATTCATTGAGGGATCAAATAACGCTTCCTAACATTTAATACTACATCGGTTACGTCTCCGATATCTCCCCGACACATAATATTCAATGGGCAATTCAGCTACACTAGAGCTTTTTTTACAAGTTCAAGAGTCAGGTGTAACACTTCCATTTCGCTTATTCACACTGGTATTCTACCAAGTAAGTGTAAAGTGTCAAGTGGTCATAGGATCACAGGATGTACCTTACACAAAAACAGGATCAGGAAATAAACTGATTTTTCTATTCGTATGTAAAAAAGTATGATTTATTAAAAGACCCGGAATATTAAACTTACGAATATGGCTGAAATTTCCATAGTTTTACGCGTACTTTTTGGTAACTGAAAACATTCTATGTCAACAGCCTGAACACGCTTTGAGGCATAAAATCAAATAAAGTTGTTTCTATTTTGAATATTTTTGAGTATGCCTTGTAAATATATTTCGCTAAGGAAAGTTGACGGTTTTGTACGATTTGAAAAACACCTTGGACACATCAGTGGCTATTTACTGCTTATGGAATTACTCTACAGTGCTCCACCAAACAGATTTAATAAGAAACCAGCGGTGCTACGAGAGCTCGCGTTCGCGTTCGTTCTCACATTCTTTGAAACTTCTACAATTGCTACGAAAATGAGTATTTAACATAGGATAAACTTCAAAAAGTATATTAGTGACAATCACTTTATGAATGATTTTATTAATTATTTAACAACATGACATTTCGGAGATCAGACAAAATATTAAACACTTTCACAATATCGCGAGCTATCTTTCCTTCCTCATCCTATCCTCTCTCGTTATACTCATACTTATATTGAAAAGCACTACATTCCCACACATGATGGGAGACTAGTCAGAAACTTATCATGGTTAGGGCTGGGGCAGGGGCCCCGCTGAGATAATGCCCGGAGGGGGAAATCTGCCATAGGTGTTCAAACGTGTAGGTCAGCGCCAGATCTCACCATTCAACGGGGAAGGAATCCAGGAATAAAGTATTCACTACACTAACGGGACTGATGAGCATAGCAGCTCACTTCTCCCTTACTACGAAGTGATTATACTCAGAAGAGCAGAACATCGAAAATGTAATAAAACGTCCCAAATTATCTTACTTTGTAGGCGAGGAACGGAATTCGACGCCTGTTACGCGCATCATCGCGTTGTTGCATTTGCACCTGCGAAATGGGGAAACATTTTATCAAAAATTTTTTTTAGGCAGCCACGGCTACTTTTAGAGAATGTACATCATGCTATAAGTTCAATTTTTAACACTAGTGCTAACAGTGAGACGATGCTCATATGTTGAGATAAAAACTATAAGTGCAAAAAAGAAAATGTTGCATTCGTAGAAATTACTTTTATCTGGCAACGTCAGCTATTACTTATATAGCTTACTTAGCTATATCTTATCGAAACATAGCAATCATTTATAGTTGAATTAAAATAACCAAGTCAAATCTAATAACACCAATGAAAGTTTCAAACAGAAGAAAAAAAGCTTTCCAAAATATTATTCTCAGAATCATCGATTCATAAAGATTATATTTGGATATTCGGTATCGGAAAACATTGACTCTTTCTTTCTCCTCCGTGTGCCCGAGGCATTTGAGCGCTGGTTTTGATGTTAAGAAGTTTTCTATCATCCCTGCAAGGATGTTTCATACTTTGTATGTAAAAAGTATGATTTATTAAAATACCCAAAGTATTAAACTTGCGAATATGGCTGAAATTTCCATAGTTTTACGCGTACTTTTTGTTAACTAAAATCATTCTATGTCAACAATCTAGTGATGTCAGGAAGATTTAGTGGGGCATTACGAATCCAATAAAAGTCCTCTATGTATCCCAATTTCGTCAAAAAATGCAGATACGGCACATTGCTTCTACGTTAAATTACTTATTTGGTTTTAATCAAAGGTAACACAATACTACTTACCTAAGAGGTCGGCTGCGAAGAATCTGTTCCGACAGGTCGGTATCACAGAGGAATCGTCACCTGTATCTGCGACGCACTGACACTGAAGCTTTTGCCTTCACCGCCTCATGGAAAAGACTCGCGCCCTGTGTTGACGCAGTCGCAGTGGAAGTGGAGAGGGGGAAATGACGTTTCGGCTGCCCGAACGACGCTGCGCCGCTTCGAGGGCGTTGTTAACCAACATTTCGCCGCCCTCCTCCAGGGTCACATCTCGTGACCTTCGTCCGAGCCTAAATCTCAGTGGGTGCGGAACCACATTAGCGAGTTCTTGGTCCCTTCGATTTCTTGAAAATGGGGCGTTAATTTGTTCAATGTGTGTTTCAAAGATATTAGAATATATACATTATTTTTTCTTCAGATGTATAGCCTTTTAAAAAATTAATATTGAAAATTGGCTATTACACTTTGAAAAACAATAAGGGATAAAGAAAATAAGTACGTAGATCGTCCATTATCCTTCGAATACTAACAAGGAAAGTGACAAATCTTTCATGTCGAAACACTCCTCAAAATTTTTATGGCAGGCGCAATGCACTATCAGAATCCCATACCCAAAATATTTTCTACCAGTTTCCTCTGCAAGGCCTCCAAGTAAATTATTGAAAAACACATATAATAACTAGGAAAAGGATCGGGGGTGTCTACCGGTCCGTTTGGCCAGCCCTGACTGCAGGCGAGCTGGCGCGAGGGACCCTAAGGTCACGGATGAGTCGGCCGGCTTCGTCAGCGGCCCTACAATAAACAAGGGCTGCGTAGTTTCGCACTAGTTCATCTTTCCATGCTACGGAAGAAAGAACATCCGCAATGGCTACAGAGCAAGTTGTTTTAAATCCCATTAACATAGTCGAGTTCGTCTTGAGTTACTTTCGTGAGAAAGGTTTATCTCAGTGTAAATAAAAAGAACGAAAAATGGGTCAATGCGGCGTTGAATTGATCGAAAATAATAGCACAGGAGTGGAGCAATATGAGGAATCAACCCTCTTTGTTTGTTGTTTGTTTGTTTGTTTGTTTTGTTTGTTTGTTTGTTTGTTTGTTTGTTTTGTTTGTTTGTTTGTTTGTTTGTTTGTTTGTTTGTTTTGTTTGGTTTGTTTGTTTGTTTGTTGTTTGTTTGTTTGTTTGTTTGTTGTTTGTTTGTTTGTTTGTTTGTTTGTTGTTGTTTGTTTTTGTTGTTTGTTTGTTTGTTTGTGTTGTTTGTTTGTTTGTTTTGTTTGTTTTGTTTGTTGTTTGTTTGTTTGTTTGTTTGTTTGTTTGTTTGTTTGTTTGTTTTGTTTGTTTTGTTTGTTTGTTTGTTGTTTGTTTGTTGTTTTGTTTGTTTGTTTGTTTGTTTGTTTGTTTGTTTGTTTTGTTTGTTTGTTTGTTTGTTTGTTTGTTTGTTTGTTTGTTTTGTTTGTTTGTTTGTTTGTTTGTTTGTGTTTGTTGTTGTTTGTTTGTTTGTTTGTTTGTTTGTTTGTTTGTTTGTTTGTTTGTTTGTTTGTTTGTTGTTTGTTTGTTTGTTTGTTTTGTTTGTTTGTTTGTTTGTTTGTTTGTTTGTTTGTTTGTTTGTTTATTTAATTTATTTTCATTTGGATAGGACAATACAAAGATCAGTGTTTAATACACTCTACATTTGTTATAATTGCTTATATCTACTTAACTTAACTTAAAATCATCTTACAATACAACTTACTACTACAAATAATCTTAAAATACAACTTACATTACTACTAGGGTGCTAGAGGTATTTTTATATAATATCTCTACTTTGGTTTGAGATAAGAGAATTTATTTAGGAATGTATGAAAAGGAAATTTATTCTTGATGCGAAGAAGTGGGTGGATACAAATATGATATAGTTGGTTATCGTTTCTAGCTGGAATTCTTTATGGAGTTGAGCATTGGAGATGTACCACGGGACATTCGTGATGGTGCGGAGAACTCGTTTTGGATAACTTGGAGTTTTTTTGTATTAGATTTGGCTGCGCTGGTGCTGGGCATGCATATGTGAATAGTAAGTGATAGTTTTATACAGCAATAAGGCAGTATTGTATGGTAGTTTTGCTGATTTATTTATTATTGGTTATGTTGGTGCAGTTTTATTTTTACTTTCATAATATTATTGTCAATATGGTTTTTCCAATTAAGTCACGTATCTAAGAAAAGGCCTAGATATTTTACGGGTTTATTATGAGGAAGCCACTGTACAGGTCCTTGATTCATCTCAAAGGGGGGTAGGGGGATGGGGGGAAATATTTTGTTGCTGTTTTTGACGGGTTTATTTTAATTTTATTTTTGTCTGCCCAGCTGACAATTTGGTGTAGGTATAATGAAATATCGATTTTATTGAATTTATGACATGTTGAATATACAGCCGTGTCATCTGCAAATTGGACGGTTTTTATTTGTTTCGGTATGTCGGCGTTATAAAGAGTTATAAAGAGCGGGAGATAACGGGGAGCCTTGGGGAAGGCCTGCTTCAACCGCCATTATCAACCGTAACGGCAAAACGTCTATTGTCGTGGTGCCATGTTCTATCGAAGGCTTGAGAAATGTCGAGAAAGATTGCTATTGTATTATAGTGTTTTTGGAATGCCGTGTGGATGTTTTCAGTGAATCTGTGTAGTTGATGTGTGGGGATGTTTTCTGTGAATCCCATTTGTTCCATGGGTATGGTCTTTGTGTTGTGGAGATGGGTTTTGAATATTTTTAATATTATTTTTTCTAATAATTTAGATAGCGTGGGAAGCGGACTGATTGGTCGGTAACTGTTGGTTAGAGATGCATTCTTGTTTGGTTTTTGTATTGGAAAATGATTGCATATTTCCGAACTTGTGGAAAATAACCAAGTCTGATGCATAAATTGAAGATATTGGTCAAATTTGCAAGGGCTGTGTGGGGAAGGTTTTTCAAAATGAAATTGCTAATTTTATCATGTCCTTTCTTGACAGGAAGTGATTTGATGTTTTTATTTATTTATTATGTAGTGTAATTGATGGATAGTGTATTTTATGATGCGGGCCATAAGTCTGTTCGTTTACTGTTTTGTTGATTGTGAGAAGACTAGGGTGCGGTTCAGTGTTATTCAGGGGGAATGTGGATGCAAAGTAATTAGCTAGCTCTTCGGCTTTCTGAGCAAGTGTGGTTATTAAGATGGTGATGGTATTAAGAGATGTGTGGTTATTAAGACCGGAATGTGATCCGAGTCTAGTTCGAATAACGTAGTAGCGTGTAGTTTAATTTTAGTGTTAGTAATTTCTATATCGAGAATATCAGGATTTTTTGAACTATCATGTCGGTAATATGTGAGGTCTGGAGGTGAAATTAATTTGAGTATAGTGCGATTTAGCATTTGACCTAATATTTTCCTATTTGCGTTTGTGTTCGAACAACCCCAGTTTGAATATTTGCCATTCAGGTCCCCTAGAAGTATAGTGTTATTTAGTTGAAACAGTTTACTAAAGTTATCGAGGTCTAGTTTATGATTCGTAGGATTGTATGTTGCAATCCATATTTCATTTTTAATTTCTAATTTAATGGCAACTGTTTCTATATTACGAGTACAAGGGAGATTATATTTTTATTAATGGCTATTAGCACTCCTCCCTGTTTGGGTTTCTGTCTACTCTGTAAATTGAGTAGTTTGGGATTTAAATTTTTTTTCCTTTAGTGTCTTTCTGTGATGCAAATTACGTCGACACGGTGTGAATTTAAGAAGTTTATTAGTTCGTTTTTTTATTGGTTAAGCAGTTAGCATTCCAATTGGCGAGAGTAAAACCTTTAAGGTGTTTGTGATGCCATTATTTCCGTTAATGTAGGTGGAAAATGAATTTTGAATTGCGTTGATTATGGTGTAAGGGTGTTTATGGCATTGATTATATAGGAAGTAATTGTATTTATAATGGAATAGTTGTGGTGTGATTCTTGGGGAAGGTTGGTTGAATTTGAATTGTAGAAAGGATTTGGGCGGGCCTGGGATGTGGTACTATTAATATGGGTGAAGTTGTTGAGAGTTGGTGTTTGGGGAAGAAGAGGAAAATTGGTATTAGATTGTAGTGGAGTTGGTTGGTGGGAAGATCTTTGATTTCTGTTTTGATGGTTGGTTTGGTTGTCAGTTTTTCTTTTTTCAATGTATTATTTTTGGTTCGGGCAGCTGGAGTATCGATTATTGGCCTCGTGACTGCCTTGGCAGGTATTCCGTTATTGGAGTGGCGAACTGCGAAGTAACGGTTTTATCGCAACAGATCTGGCAGGATCGCATAGAAGCGCTCTGGTTACCTCTCGTCACCACTGCCGGGCGAAGAAAGAACCCTCGATGTAAGTGAAGGAAGTGTTTATGGATCAAATGATATTGGCAGTGATACAGACTGCGAACAGCATGATTCTACCACGGATGATGATATGGGCAAGTGTTTATTACAATCAGACAGCGAATCCCCGGAAACTAGTGATACTAAATGTCAGTCAATCTGCAATCCGATTCAGTTTATCCAAGCCCTGTGAAAATGGAAATGAAGATTTTAGCATTAGCCGCCATAAGAAAGCTGTGGAAATCTGGTTGAATGAGGGCGGTAAGAAAAGATATTCAATATCACATGTCCGTAGAAAGTTTCGCCGTGTGACGTCAGAGCGACGACTATATTTATGAAAAGCTTTGGTCTCGATTTGAACTTGCAAGAAGAACAAATCAAAATGAGAAAGATGAAGACAGTGGACTCTGAAATTTCACTAGGAACTGACATCGAAAATTAAAACTTTTCCACTTTTCACACCTGGATCAATTGTTTAAAAAAAGCACATAAAATTAAGAGCAGGAAAATAACAACATTTGTATCGCGCATTCGTGCACACGATGGGGCAGAATATAATGTGGTTGCAGAAGAATTTTTCGAAAATGCCAAGGAGAGATTTTCACATTACTTACGTCTTCTGTGAACAGTATAGACCAAAGTGGATTTGAACGAGAAATGCGAGCAAAACGGACATTATTTGTGAAAAACACATCCAGTCAGTTGCTCAATCAGTTAGTGCTTTATTACTCCAGTGTCCAGTGTAATGACAACAATAAATATGAGTGGATCTTTGTTGCCTCAATTATTTATAGTGCTGCAAGAACCAAAATAATTTTTCAGTCCAGTAGTCTCCAAAAGAATGTTTCAAGACGAAAACCTATTTGTTACTGCTACAAAATTACGAAAAAGTTGAAAGTGGTTTAAAGAAGCGTTCTTCCCATTTGTAAACGAAAATATTGCTCTGCCATTTGATTAATAGACCACGTTCAATGACAAAACTCGTATTGAAGATATTCCTCCAGGCAAGAAAATTGAATTGCTTCAGATACCTCCTTCAACTGCAGAAAAAATCCAACCACTTGATAAGTTCTTCTTCCGACAGTGTTCGCCACTTACAAGAAAAAATACCTCACAAGAGTATAAACGAAAAAGTTTCCGATAGACAAACAATTATTCAATTGCAATCCTTCATTCATTTTCAATTTTATTCTCCTCGTTTCTGGAATATGATATTATTGGTTTGCTACACGGTACATAATAGTAAATTTGTAGTGCCCGTCAAATATTGCCTTGAAACAACGAAAAACCAATGTCAAGAAGACTGTGGCAATACAGTCTTCTTGACATTGGTTAGCAGTACAATTTACTAGCAAGTCGTTAATGCATTAGCGACTATTTGTTTACACGAGACATTCGCATTGAATCAGTATTTCTTGTGAATTCAAGAGTTTCTTATTTCGGGGTGATTGATTTGTGTTTTAGATAACAACATATACTTTTTCATCCATGTTCCGACGATTCGTAAGGGTGTGTTATTGCTGCAAGTCCACTGTGGTGTGATCGCTAGTGGTGTTCAATTCTTGTACCAATTGTTTAAGTGCACACATGCAAGCAAAACATGACATGATTGCTCTAATATACGAGTATATTACGTATTAGATAACTTGCCACCCTTCACGGATCTCAATTATCTTATAACCCTTCACTATTATGATCATTAGGCTTCGTATTTTTATTATCATTGGAGGATTAACAGGTATCGTTCTTGCCAATTCATCAATTGATGTTATTTTACATTTCCATTATGTTTTATCAATAGGAGCAGTATTTGCCCTTATAGCAGAATTTATTCACTGATGCCCTTTATTTTCAGGATTAACAAGAAATTCCAAATGACAACGCTACCGCTACAGCTAGATTCAGAACAATTGATGATACCTTAATGCGGAATGCCTTCTAACTTCTTTATTAGGCACCGTATTCACTAACTTCATTACAAAGCCAGATACGCTACCTGTATTTTTAAAATTCCCTTTCGAGGCCACCTGTACTTGCGGCCATAATTCTCTGTTGCCATGGAACTCTGGAAATGGCCACGTTTAGTGCATGTGTTCTTGTTGAATGTGCAATATATTACGTATAACATAAAATCACAGCTCGTACGGGATCAGATTTGTTTATAAGAACAAAACAACGAATCAAATCAAGAGAATGTACATAATTAAATTGGGCATGATTTTCCGGTCCAGTTGACCTTGTTCTTTTCCAATTGACAGCAAAACGTCCGTGCGTCGGTCTGTTAACACCACTAGCGCCTAATACATTACGAGCTCGAAGATATTTTTTGGTCTAATTGTAGAAAATAATTTTTCATTGCCGACCATAGTGAATTGAATGATGCCTTCGGGGGACAAAAATGAAAGCATGCGCTATGTAGAATTCTTGCAGAATGCGTGAAGTCGAGCGACATGACCGCGTTTATTCTCCTTACCCATGCAAGGCAATTATCAAAAGTGCTATTTTATTTATTTTTATTTATTTATTTATTTATTTATTTATTTATTTATTTATTTATTTATTTATTTATTTATCTTTTATCTGTGTATCTCTTGATCTATTGATCTATTTAAGTAAATTTTAGTAAATTAAAAAACAAATGATAAACATTATAAAATTGATTGATATATTATGAGTAACTGACAATCACAGCTCTTACGAGAACTATTTTTTTATAAGAACAGAACAACGAATCAAGAGAATGTACATATTTACAATGGTGATCTCATGATCTTCTTATCCACCGGGAGAGATGGCTCAGCAGTCACTGCAGTCTCTCGGGCCGGGAGTTCCTAGGTTCGAGACCCAACAGTGGCAGGATTTTCGACAAGCTTATTAGGTAGTTCGAGTACCGCGGGTGGGAGACACCTGGTTGGGGAAACCCCCGCTAGATGACGATAGGTCAGCACCGGATCTTGCCATACAGAGGGGGAAAGACCGCCACCTCCCGAACAAAAAACACGCATTACACTTACGGGACTAATGGCCCTGGTAGTTGACGTGCCCTAAATCGCTAAACAATTAATCAATTTTTCTGTCAAGGTCAATTACCTTTTCCAATTCACGGCAAAACGTCCGTTCGTCTGTCTATTCTCACCATTAGCACCTAAACAATACGTAGGATTTTTCCAAGTTGAAGAAACCCCTGTCCTTCTGACACGAGTTTTGAGATTTTGAAAAACATTCTTTAAAATTTGGGGCTACTATACATGAAGCCCCTGGGACATTTTCAAAATTTTCTCAAAAACGGCTCCAATTTTTTTCTTTAAATTTGTTATAAGAATAGAGTGACATAGTGAATAAGTGACATAGGTCCGATTTTCGAAATTTCAAAACTGTGAATTTTTTTACGACGACTTCCTACAACTACAAAATTAAAGAGAGATTTTTCCTTCAAATGAAATTTGTTCTCCATAGTGAGTTCTTTCATTGAGGCCTTGTACACTTTTTTGAAAATTTTAGTAGTTTTCGCGCAATATGTGCAATTTTAAAAATTACAAAAACAATATTTTCTCAAAAACGGCTCCAAATTATTTTCTCTAAATTTTGGAAGGGATAGTGCTAAATTTACTCTAAGAGATTACTTAAACACCAATTTGCTTAATTTTTTTGTTTTTAAAAAGCTACAAAAATGTAATTTTTTTATTTGTTTCTCAAGTTGTTAATATTTACATTAACTCCGATTTGTTCTCATATTTACATTTATTATAATTATGCAATAGAATCGAAAAATTAAAAAAAATCTTTATTTGTTTCAAGTTTAGAAGTTCTTTGAAACTAATTAGGTGAAAATGACTGATAAACACAAAAAGTTGGCATATCTAGTAATAATGCTTATCTGTTATTTGTTTTTGTAGCATCCATAGAAAATTATTAGTGGCTGTGATGACTTATGTTCAGAAATTCACTGTCAGTATCACTGTGATAGTGGAGGTAATTGCTGATAATTAGGACTTCCACAAAAAAAGTAATGATGACTCTTATCAGACATGTTATTGTTTCTCATAAAGTCATGTTAAAATATGCCCCAATGATGTATGTTGATGTGGAAATATCATTTTCAGTTTTTCTAAACATGTTGACTAAAAGAAGAAATGTGGAAAATTTGAAGTATCTGGCTGTTAGATGCTATCATCTTATGTGAACTGTCAGCAGAGATCTTTGCTGTGGTATAATCAATGTCAAGTACGCTATTAATATGTATTGTTTCATTTGTTCATTCCCATCATTTCCATTAAATGATGTTCAAATAAATATATATTTAGATATAATGACCTTATTAACCCAGAATTGTTGGGTCTGTCAGACCCAGTGAAATCTTTGAAGCCGTCTGTCAATTGAACGAAATTATCCACCAGTCTACCTTTAAATTGAATCTTACTGAACAGCTGACAGCCATTAGTTTGAGTTTGTCAGAAAAACATGGTGTTCTATTCCTGCTAAAAATTGTTGATGGGTCTATGAAACCCAATGTTCCCGTTTATGTGACTTTTTTAACAACATGACCAGCTCATCCAAGGGATATTTTAATGCATTAAATCCGAAAGATATAGAAATAATAAACAAGCTTTTAGTCAAGTTATGGTTGTTTATCAAGTGATGATGAAGTTGCTGCTTAATTATTTGAATTAAAAAGTTTGCACTGTTCAGATTCTGAACAAGAAATTGAAGAAGCTGAACCTGAGAATCAGGAAATTAAACCTGATAATATTTGTAATATACTTATTTAATATCAGTCTAATTTTCATAAATTAAGTCGATATTTCAGGGTTAAGAAAACTAATATTATATGTTAAGAAATTCTAATTATTTTAAATTTTAGTAGGCCACAAAACACTTTCTTCAAAAAGTTAAGAAAAAGAAAATGGTCAAAAAAATTATTGTAAAAAATACTTGAATAAATCATATATTACAAAGCATTATATAAAACATTACTGTAAAAAATGCTTCCATTATGTTTGTTTAAGTCATGCAGACATATTTTGTTTATATTGCAGCCATTAACTTAATGCTACACTGTCTGTTGTTCTCTAGTCTGAGAATTTTTAAAATTTGTGATATATTTTGTGCTGTATATTGGATCTATGATTTAGTTGCAACTTTACTTCAAAATAAAATATTTGTGTAATTAATTAGTGCTTTAAATAGGCTCTAAAAAGTAGCGGGTCTATTACCTCCAATGTTGCCACTAATGTCAGGATTTTTCACGTTCCCGCCGCAGGTTTAAATCATGTACCAATTTAATCATTTATTTAATGTCTTGACATGTTTGTAAACTATGTTCTTATTTACACTTATCTCATCTTTAGAAGGCCTAAGTTTTGTGTACAGAATATTATTAAATGTAATGCTTGGTACTAACTAGATTGTGCCATTAATTTTTAAGGAATCATTTTAACAAATACATTTCTCATCATCATAAGATATGCTCCCATTTTTTGTTAATTAAGATGCAAAGGACACTTGAAAAAAAGTTAAAGGGGTTAAAGGGTCCAACAGTTTCATATTTTCATTAAATGGTTGCTCAGAAATTATAATTTGGGGCACATTTCATGTTTTATATATTTGTCGTTCCTATTATTCACAGAGTAAATACAAAAATACAAATTCCTTTCTTGAGTACATACTATCTTCCACAACAAGGCACTGAATTCTTGCAATATTGCACATTTTCATTTCACTTAATTATATAATTGCGAAACCTTTTTTTTTCTCACAGACATCATTATGACCTGCATCACAAAGATCTTTCAAGGCAGATTAGAGATTAGACACAGCTCTTATAACATTAGTTTAACATAATAACAATGTTTTCATGATAAATAATTTGAAAACAATACCTTCTCAAAATCTGTATAATATTTTAACATAATTCAAGAGATTCAAAATGTTACATTTTAATTAAATATTTGTACTGACATAAAAAATTGAATGAGTTCTTCTGCCATTGCATCATTTAAAAAAACTCTTGCATTTGTGATCTCATTCTGTGAGAATAAGAAAAAATATTGTCATGTTAGCCAACAAAAAACAGCAAGCCTACCAATAATATTGGTAATAATTTACTAGTTGTATATGCCAGGATGAAAACCAGAAATAAGATATACATATTTTGATTGTGAATCAATCTCCCCATGAAGAAACTGACTAGAGAAATAATTTTATATATTTATTTTATGTTTGGTAAAGGTTTAATTGGAAGGCTTACTGTCTTATTTTATATGCCAGGAAAAAAATTAAAATTACATATATCTATCACATTTGTTAAGATTTGTTAAAATTAATAATGTGTGATGTAATTCCTACAATTTACACCAATAAAATACTTAGTTCTATGCTTTTTAAGTAAAGTTACATTTTGGTAAGATGTGAGACTGTTACTATCGTTAAGGCATGCCTATGTGTATATTACAATAAGGACATCAAATTTTTCCCACAAATATATAAATGTATACAACAAAACTTATATTGGAACATTTATCAGTGTCAACACTTCTCAAATGAAATATCTATGACAATATGAGATTCATTCATCTCAACTAACTCTTTATACAATATTTTATTACAGCATTGTCCACTAACAATCAACAAAGCAAATGCTGTGAGAAACCACACTGATTAACACAGAATTCTGTCTCGTGCACTAATGTAGTTGCTCTTAACAGTGATGATGAATATTGCCTTGACAAATGGAAATTATATCCCCCAATTTTGGCAATAATATCCTCAATTATTTCCAATTTTAATTGTTAAAGCCTTTTCACATATCTATTTTACAGTTCGTGTACTGACACGAGGCTTGCTGTTAGCTACATCACCTGCTTCTTTAGTAGTCACAGTGTCTTTAGCTGCACTAGCTGCAGTTGGTCTCATGAAGCTCATTCCTCGCTGGGAATTTTGTCTTGTACTAATGCTGCCTGTTGAATTTTCTTTAAAGCTAGTATTTGCTGTCACGGAGGCTCTTGGCCTACGCACTATATTCCCTATACTACTTCCACTGCTTGAACTACGACTGGCTGGTATAGATGATTCAGAAACCTGATGACCTGCAGATTTGGCATTTTCTTTAAAGCTGGTGCTAACTCCAGTTGTAACTCGTGGTCTACGAATAGTTGGTCCAATACTGCTGCCACTACTAGAGCTACGACTGGCTGGCACTGAACGTTGACCAGAAGTGGATGTTTTAAGTTGTACTGGTGCTAAAGGTTTTTTGGAAATACTTCTGTCAGAGCTTCCCTGATATCTATATTTTGATGGCTTTGGTTCTCCTGATTCTTTACCTAGGTTAGTAGTTAATGCTTTAATAGCTGTTGTATATCCTGTTAATTTACTACTTGCTCGAGATGATCCACCTACACTAGATCGGCTTGAAGATTTGGAAAGTGGAGGGGCATTCTTTACAGTGTTAACAGAAGCTGCACTATTGAGAGAACTTCTGGAACTACGAAGACTGTTCCTAGAATTTGATCTTTCTACACCTCGCTTCTTTTGAGGAGATGAACCACCAGATTTATTAATACTAGTTTGTGAAATTGTCTTCCTGAGGCTAGCTGATCGCAAGGGTATTATACTTCTATGTGGCTCCTGACTGCTTACTCTACTTTTTCTTTGCTCAATGACACTAGTATTTATATCACTTCCTACTTTCTTTCCTCTCAGTTTAGAAGCAGATTCAGATTCATATTTCAGGCTGCCATTCCTCACAATTGGCTTTGAAAGAAGAGATGAACGATGAGATGTGGATTTTGATACAGTAGATGACACTTGTGGTATATTAGTACTGCTACTTGTATCACCGCTCCCACTACTGTCAGCTCGAACTAAACTGGTCGAAGCTCGTTTGGAACCTGATTTGTACTCACCTGACTTTCCTTGTGGTGAATCAACAATATCAATTTCATAGTTACAACCAGAGGAAGTGCCTTGACTTAAAGTCTCAGATACAAGACTCTGTGTCTCCTCAAAACCTTCATCATTCAATTCATGTTCATGACGTGCATTAGCAGATTTTATATTAATTGGGGTAGATGCTTGAATACGAATTTCAGGTATAAAATCACTTTTATTTGGAGCTTTGGTTGCTTCACCCTCTTTCTCACCATCTTGATTATACAAAACTGTACTTCTAACTGGTAAATGAGATGCCATTTTTTCACCTTCATGACCAGATTTCAAAATTAAACTTCTTCTAATGTTTGCACCTCTGTTATCTGAATATTTGGAAGAATTTTTGTTCAATTTTAAAGCTTCTTCCACTTGTCTTGGCTCGATCATACTTTTCACACGGTCACGATGCGCCGCTGAACTCAACCTGCTTCTTGGTTTAGGCACTTCGTCTGGGATGCTCACAAGTTCATTATTGCCATCTGAACGAAGTTTATGTTTGCTGATACTTTTGTCAAGATTCTGTAATTCTTCTCCAGCACTCGTGATGTGAGCTATTGCTTCTTCAGTAACTCTTCCTTCATCCTCTTCTCCTCTGCCTCTGTATTTAAGACGATCTTGCCACTTTTTCAATCTTGCTTCTTTATCTTCTGATTTTTCAGCATTGGGATTTACAGGTTGTGACTCTGCTTGTAAAACATGAGGTCTAATAACCTGCTTTTCAGGTACTAATTCAGGACAAGGACTGTCGGTCATTCTAACTGTAGGTTGCTCATCTCCACCATTATGATCCTTATCAACCACTTCATGATTTTTCTTGTAACGTCTTGTTCTTCGAGCTGATGAAAAGCGATCGAACTGCCCATCACCAAGGATCTCTTCATCATCACCTGTTCTTTTCTCTGAATTATTATCATGACCTCTGCTTGTTACTGTATCTACATTTCTACCAAGTTTTGCTTCATTATATCGTTCAGTACGCTTTTCTTCATCAAGAATTCTTTTGCAAGGTGTGTCTGGACTAAGAACTACATGGCGTGTATGTCTGCTACTTTTAGGTGTGTCACTGATGTAAGTTTTTCTGTTACTGTCTTCTGAGGATTCTCTTGCATAAATATGTTTCCGAGTAACTGGAGGAGTTTCTACATTGTCAGAATCAATCTCTATTCTATCACAGGAGGTTGGTTCCTCTCGAGCACGACGAAGGCGGCGTGGCACTGAAGGAGGTGGCTGTTCTTCTTCAGGTTTTTGAGAGGCTGGCTTCTCTCCCACTATTTTTTTGAGAAAGTCATCAGGTACATCCATGGAATGGCGATATTTTTGAATGAGCTGTGATCGAGACAATAATGGACTACTAGGTGTACTATTGGTACCACTTTCTGTTAAATCCGTTGCAGTTCCAAGTTTACGAGCTGGCGGAGCAGGTGAAGAAACACTTGTTGATGTCGGTGATTCTGGTGGCATGGTTGGTGCAGTTACCTCAGCACCTTCACCCACATCACTTGGTCGTCTTAAGTAGAGTGTTAAACGATCAGCAGCTGGTATTTGTCCTAAAGTTTCAATTATATTTTTTCTTTTGTCTTCTTCTTTGATAGCCTGTATCAATTCAAAGATTTTAATTAAGAAAAGCAAGTTCTCATAGAGTTTTTTAGACAAATTTGCAATAATATATGTGTAATTAAATACCTGAAGTGGGTTGGCTGGACCTGCAAGGTCAATACTGCCTCTTGATCTCATTCTTCTTAATCTTCGATTGTCCATTTCTGCTTCCTCTGGGCTGTTGGCGACATTCAAATTTGATTTTCTCCAGGGTGATTTGTCTTTTACAGGAGTTTGAGGCTGTACCTCTGTTCAAAGAAAACAAAAAACTCAAGTCTGAATTGGCACTAATTAGAAATAATTAAACAAGACTCAGGAACAAATATTTTTTATTTTAAAAATTAAAAGACAATCTTGGTAAATATGATTTAATTTTAATCTAAGGGAGCCACATTAATAATGATCTCTATGATCTTCTTCTTGAAACCTTTTTTCCTCACAACCTTTTAAGAAAAGCTTTAAACTTCTTACTATTAGAAAGGAAAAAATTATGAATCATATATTTTCCACGTCTTATAAATGCACATTTAATGTTAATGACAATTTCTTATACTTGGACTGGTTGCAACAATCCTTCAATTGAAATTGTTTGCAATGAATAATTAAATCATGAGTTTTGTTAAATGAATTATTCCTAGTTTGTAATACATATATACACACATACAGTCACATCTTAATCTTTTTTGATTTGAAGAGAAATGTTTCAGATGTTATTCAGATAGAACTGTCTTGACTCAAAAAGATACTGATCTTCAATGTGGGCAGTCTACATTTAATGAATCAGATAAGAAGAAATGTCAATCAACCATTGATAATTTGTATAATTCACTATTTACCTTCAATAGCTTCCATTGCACCAACAACATCTGTTTTCTCAATAGTTGGGCGCCAATCTGGATACACCCTTTTGTAGGTATTTGGTTGCACTTGGGTAGATTTCTCTTCTGGCAGAGTGTCCAGCGTACTCCCACGACCTTCACTCTCTGTTGATAAACAAATATAACAGCACTATATCATAAGAATTTTCACGTTTTATACAACTTTTGTAATTATTCCCTTATTGTACATCCTTTGAAAATGTCAGTGAAATATATACATTATGAAAACTCTGAAGTACATTGTATTTCCAAGAAACACATTGACAATCTGTGTTTCTTTTATTAAGTTTCATTTCTCAGTTAAACATTCTGAAATTATCTGTACAATGTGGAAAAATGTTGGAGCTTATTGCTTTCAAATGTTTTTTTAGAATACATGCATATCAATTCAAAATATTCACGTCTATGAAAGGTTATAATTAGGAGGTGGTGGTTGTGGATTTTTATTTTCAAAGTTTGTTATCTAAATATTTTAGATTTCACTAATTTTAAGATCATGAATAAGACAAAAATTACTATATTAGAGAAATCACACACCTGAATCTGCTTCGAGCGAACGCCTATTGCTCTGGACTCTCCGAGAACGCCTCCTCAGTTCTTCACTCTGTTTTTCTTCCTTTTCGTTTTCCTGTAACCATGCTTCAATCTTCTGACGCCAAGCCCTGTCACAAATTATTCTGTGTTAGATCTGCATCAAGGCTCAAGGGGTTATTTTGCATTGCAACTACAAAATATCATTGTTAATGAATGGTACATTTCTTATGAATATGCCTCATTGCTTGATACTACATTGTTTTGTTATTCAGAACTACATTTAAAAAAAGTTTTAAGGGACTCTCTTAAAATTATAAACACCCCAGAATACTATAAATGAAAAATATGTGTCAATGAAGTTATATTGATAAGTCATCATGAAAATCTTAACAGCAATGGGTTCACAACAATTAAAATATATCAAATTTGCAGAATTTTCATATCAAAATTTTCTTTGAAAATATGTGTAAGGTTATCATTATTTCTTACTTTGGTTTACTTTCTTGATCCCCTGCAGGTAACAAAGGCTTGCTTTCAGCTAAAGGAGAAGGTGAACTTGGTCGTTCTCTCTCCCCTGAGAAATCTGCACTCAATAATTCTGGTCTTTTTCTCCCACTTCCTCGAGCTCGTCTTGCCCATGATCGATCTGTTATTTGGGAATAAAGAAATAAAATATATCAGAAATTTGTGTAAACTTTGCTTTCTTCATTTCTCAATTTCTCATTTTTCTTAAATCATGCTGTCCTGTCCTTTGGCTCTACAGCCCAATAAGGGCCTTGGCCGAGCAGCAGTGGCCCAGCCTTTTGGGCCATGGGATTCTAAGGGGTTCGTATGGTTAGCATGTAAACATTCCTATAAGTAAATTAAAACTAAACAAACCATATATTTTTAACTTAAGAAATAAATGACATACATTTTTAATAAAAATGCCAGAAAATCCTGACTTCCTATTGAAGATGAAACAAACAAAGAAACATCATGAGATCTCATGATGTGTAAATGATGAAATTATTTTTATAGCATACTAAGTAATATCATACTTTTGTTTCTTCCTATTTTCTCTGATACTTAATTTTATAAGATTCAGTAAGATTATTTTTCTTAGTGTCCTGAAGTGGACGTCAAACAAACCTCAAAATACACATTCGTTAAATACAAACCAAAACATGAAAAATATTGGAAACTTTTGCTAAAAGTTCAAAAGTATGACTGTTTTGTGAGATTCATTCTTGATCAAATATTATTTCATGAAAATGATTGGAAGATTGAAAGTTAGTATTAAGAAACCAATATGACATAGAGGACATATTCAGGAAAATAATTCTATTACATACCAAGACTACCCCAAGATTTACGTTCACGTGTGCCGTCATGACCAGATGATCTCAGAAAGTCCATCAAGTTAGAATCATCATCTTCAGATGGTACACGGCTTCGCCGGCGACGTAAACTTCCATTTGGTGTTACATCTGCAAAACCAAAAAAAAGTATATGAAGGGGAGAAATGAATAAAAGTAATCCACAGATAGACACCATTTTGAATGTTTAATTTACACTTCTTTTTGCAAGTAAGAGTTCCAATAACTAACATTTAAAAAAGAAAGAGAAAAATTAAAATATCATGCAAACTTGTTTTGATGTATACGTTTTCTGTAATTTGTGTAATGAGAGGAATTTTTGAGTTTTGTTGAGGATATAATTTTTTGTAAAATATGTTTTGTTTGTTTATTGAATCATTTTTTGTTTGAATAATAAGTCAATCAGTTGTCTCCAGACATTGATTTCAAGCAACTCATCTTGAATTGAATTATAATGAATTTTGTATAATGAAGATAATTTTTATTTTATATTTTAAAGTTACTTATTAGTTGACTAAAATGAGATGTTAAATTTAGTACAGTTTAAAAAAAAACAAATGATTACTTCAAAAATTAATATTAATTTATTATTAGGATTACAACAACACAATGCCACAATAACACATCATTCCAACATATAATTTTAACCTTTTCGCGATCTTCGATAATGAAGTCTTCCTCGTTCTGGAAAGAATCAATGCTAATTTAATGTATCTATTTGGTATCTCTTTATCAGTAATTTGAGCTGTCAGGATTATAAATTCAAGTACCAACCTGGGGAGCAATTGTCTTCTTTTCCCGGAGCCTGGTCACCAGTTGGACCAGAGAAAGATCCCATTCGACGTCTAGTGACCAGTGGTGAACCAGTCGTTGACACATCCTCTTCAGAGGTCATGCTGCCATTCTGCATTCTTCTCATCTACAACATATGATATTACGTGTATACTTGTAAACAGATTACTGATAGAAATGTGTAAAATCACATAGAGACACATCACAGGTCCCTAAAAATGGTTTTTAAACTTATAAAAATGCTCAGAGTTGACTCAAGAGACATTTACATTTACACAGATCTCATTCCGGAGGAGAAGTGGATAGAGCACTATAAGAAATTATGGAATGTGAATAACATGACAGAATCAGGGATGGACAACACTAAAATCAAAGAAGCAGAAATAGTTCCTCAGTTATCAAATGAAGAGCTTAAAAGGTTACTAATAAAAGCTAAGATGAACTGAAGGAGTAGACAGAATTGACATGGAACTAATAAGATCCAATGATTAAGAATTCAAGGCCATCATGATAGCCTTGTTCAACCACGTTTGGGAAGAAAACTCAACCCCAAAACAATGGCAGAGTGATAATAAATATGTACAAGGAAGGATCGAAAACAGACTGCCATAACTACAGAGGCAACACGTCTACCAATAGCATCAAAACTCTTTGACATCATATTAAGAAATAGACTGCAATGCATACAGAGAGAGATTCCTGAGTGAGCAACAATATGGATTCAGAAAAGATGCCATATTTACAGTACAAACAATCCTAGACAGATACAATCAAGTGAATTTGCCAACTTTCCTTCTGTTCATACTTTGAAAAGGCTTATGACAGAGTAAATAAAAAGTAAATGTGTGAAATACTGGATAAATAAAAGGTTCTTTCATAAATAACAAAAGGAATCCAAAGTTTCTATATAGACTCATGGATAAGTGTAAAAACAAATTATGGAAATGTATCAAAATCTTTCACAACAGGAAAGAGGGTTAAGAGAGGGATGCACCACGTCACCAAGCCATTCAATATATATGCCAACTATACAATCAAGGAATGGAAAGGAAATAGGAATACTCAGTAAAAGAAAGAAGATCAAAACATCCATTTGATTGATTCAAATGATAAAGTTCTTCTGTGGAATGAGAAGATGACCTACAAGTTGCAGCAAATAAATTGTATAAAATAGCACTGAAATGTAACATTGAAAATTTTCATAAGCAAGACAAAATCAGTCAAATCAAGGGGCGAAAAGGAGAAGTGTCAAAATTGTCATTAATTGACAAATAATAGTACCCAAATTTAATTATGTAGGCAATATCATAGGAGACAGATCAGCGATACATTAAACAAATTGGGAAATACAATAAAACAACATGATACAATTTGCCAATCAGACGGTCGTGATCGCTAAGACAGTTGTACCGTAATGGTATGTCCTGCCTCTGGTATGGGTATATTTGTGTTTGCCTATTTGTGTGTGTTGTCCTCTCACCCCTCACTATCATAATCA
This sequence comes from Gryllus bimaculatus, assembly GCA_017312745.1. Classification (NCBI taxonomy): domain Eukaryota; kingdom Metazoa; phylum Arthropoda; class Insecta; order Orthoptera; family Gryllidae; genus Gryllus; species Gryllus bimaculatus. The sequence goes on from BOPP01000209.1 coordinate 110,862, forward strand.
TTTCATCTTCCACCTTGTCCCGGGTAGCCTAGATAACACTTTGGCCAACAATATTTTTTCCAAGCTCCCTTGTGTCGGAATTTGTGGCATTGAGGTAATATATTCTTTTCCAGAAGGGAATTAATTTCCAGAATATTGTACTTCCTATGTTCACTATAGCCGAGATTCAGGTTCACTATAGTGAACCTTTTTTGCTTGAGTGCTTATTTGTAATGCAAATGAAATGGGACTAGTGACTTAAGTTCACTATAACCAAGGGTCACTTTATCTGAGTTCACTATAACTGGAGTTGACTGTAATATGTAACAAGAAAAGGATGTATAATTTATTTCAATCATTGTGGTGATTAATATTAAAAAGTACAAATATTTATCACATTCAAAGATATACTGTGATTAAATTTACCTTAGTTTCTCTGTCAAGAGGTTTGTTCTGTGGAAATCCAGAACGAATGTCATACAGAAGTGAGTCAACAATGTTACATTCTGGAGATTCTGGTCCACTAAAGCCCATCTGCCCACTCACTGCAAGAAATGAATGAAAGATCAACACCATCATATAAACACACACATCCATTGGAAAAATGTAAAACTAAATGATAACAAATTATGCTGAAAGGACTTACACTGCCTTCTCTTAGCTGCAAGTTGTTCCTCTCGTTGCCTACGACGCATGTTTGCCTGTTCTTCTTGAACCCGTCGACGTTCATTTTCCATTGCAGCTTGTCGAAACTTGGCACAAAACCCATGTAAGACACGGAAACATTCTTCAACTTTAAACGTGCCTACATCTTCACAGAAGAATTCAGCCAGTTGTTTTCTTACAGCTTCCAATTCCTCCATATCTCGCTGAAGGCCAGCAACTTCCTGCTCAGCCATCTGAAAATGAAAGGTAAAGCTGCCAAATGAAAGGTACTGCATTGTGAATGGCATACAACTGAATTAATTGTATGCCATTCACATAAGCAAAACTGTCCATCAGTGCACAATGCAAAACTGTTCAGCCGACTTTCTTCAAAATTGATATTTCCCTTCGTTATAGCTGATGTTGCAGACCCTGGCCTTTGAAACAGATTTTTTAATTTTGAGGTATTTTCACATGAAGCCTCTAGGACATTTTCAAAATTTTAAAAAATCTGGCTCCAAATTTGTTGATTAAATTTTGTTTTTGAATAATGCATAAGATGCTTTATGTGCATAAGATGTTTAAAAGAATGGCGCAGTTATAATTTTCGTTGACATTGCTGATTGTTTGAAAATTAGAAACAAAAAGTTGAACTTCAAATTGAAGATATTTTGTCTCAAACAAAGCTTGTTGTACAAAATTATGTCTTCAAAAAAGGTCATGAACAATTTTTTGAAAGGCAAAAAAAAAAAAAAAAAATTCTGGATTTTGCAATTGAAATTTACAACAAGTTTCAAAACATGGTCCAATTTTTTTCTTTAAATTTTCTGCACATAAGTAATAAGGAATGGTAAGAAATATGGCACTAGCCTCATTTTCGAGTATTGCTGTTTTTTTTTTTCCGAAAATTGTGAACATTTTTTTCAAAACCACAAAATTGAAAATAGATATTTTAGCCTCAGACAAAGTCTGTTGAACAAAGCTAGCTCTTCAAAAAACATCACGCACAATTTTTCGAACAAATCATGTAGTTTTGTGTAATTTCTGCTTGAAGTTAATGAAATCTATACAGGTTTTCCAATAACTACCTTTCATTTATGGCAAAAATGGTGCTTTTAGAAAGAATCATATATATGATTAGAAAATATGTGCCCATTGTTGGCTGCACCCATTGCTTTGTTGTCAGTGCTCATCGACTGAGTGTGTTGATATAGACAGAAATGTGGTATAATATAATTTCATAACCTTTACCAAGAGGCGAGAAAGTATGTGCTGTTTTAGCCCCACTAGTTTCATAGAACCCTCTTTTAAAGTTTGAGCCTTTATCTTGTCCAAATGACTGCACTTGCACTTTGAACTCTTTAAATGGTAATTGTAGAAGTGAAATATTTAACAACATATTTTTAATATTTTGTGATTCAAAAGTGAAATTACCTGTAGAAATTCTCCCATTTGAGATTTTATTTCCTTTTCGGTAGAAGGGAGATCAATTTGCTTTCGAACCTTTTTAATTCTTGAGTCTAGAGCATTAATTTCATTTTGGAGCTGCTCTACAGTAGTCCTAAATAAAAGTATATATTTAATATATCTCATTAACAAGTCACCAGATGTAATTTACATAAGTTAAAAATTTAATTAAAAGGTAAACAAAACTAGTATAAACATCCCAATTCATACTTTGTTGATTCTTCAAGGACTGTCATTTCTTCTGGAAATTTCAATAAATCTTTTCTCTTCTTTTCAGCTTGCTGAAAATATATAAGTATCAGTATGAATTTGATTCCTATTTGTATTCTTAATATGGAAGAATATATATTATAAAGATAATTTATAATACCATGGCAACATAATGAATTAAATTCATTCCCGGTTTGTTAGCTCGAATATCAGTTAACTTCTGAAGAGAACTGAGCTTGACACCAGCAGCATTTCCAGCATATCCACCCTGCAAGTAATTAAATATATAAAAACTAGCAATGTTATATTATGTAAGTAGTTTTACATTTACATCAGAAATTTCACTCATGTTTTGAAAATGAGGCTTACAGAATTCAAGAAGTTGCCAGCGACAATAACCATGTACAATACTTCTTGTAGAGATTTGTTGCTCATTACATCTGCAATTAGAAAAAATAATTTTATTTTATTTAACAGGCTAAATTATACCTACTTATTTTTAAAACTCAATGACTGTAAATGGGGATTTTTTTTGCAGAAATCACATTTTTGCAAATATTTTCCTTTTTTGTTTATTTAATAAATAATTTTAAGATTTCACATATCTGATAAAATGTACAGTGTTTTTATAGAAACAATTCCTTTAAAAATAAACTCCAAAAAAGAAAAACATTTATGTTGCTAATTGCTTAATTGCAGTCATAGATGATCATTTCAATCATTTTACCTTCTCCAGCTACAATCATAGCATTAATACTTGGCTCCAAATACCCCATGTTTGCTGCAAATTCTTCTTTTAACAGCATACTCTCAATTCTCAATTTGTAGCTGATAACAAGAAAAGTTGTTTTTATTATTATTCAAGTTCTGGCATGTTACATCAATCATCAATTTTTTTCAAACCATGACTTACTTTGGAACTTCTATTAATTGTAGAAGAAACTTCTCTGCATTTCCCAATTTAGCTTTATCACCATCAAATGATCGGAGCATTTCTAATTCATCTACTTCTGGCAAAATTTTCAATAAACCCCGCAATTTCTCTGCCCCTATATCATCATGTTCTCCATTGCGAATTAGTTGTATGATATCTTCATTGCAACTAGAAACAATGCAGATATGTTTATTTAATAATCTTAAGCTAGTAACGTTGGATGTGATATTTATTTTCAGAGCACTGAATATTGAAATTATATGCTGATATCAATTAATTTACCTTCTGAATTGCTTTAAAAATATGTTGACATTGAGACTGCGTTTACCATCCAACAAAGCAATCTGCAATTCAAAAAACATATATTAAAAATAGTATTAATATTATCTTCACTCAATCAAAGATCAGAAAATCTTTTATTTTTATTAAGAATAGTTTTAATATTGTAATTCACTGATATTTTACAATATTTTTTAATACTGATGATATTTCACCCAACATTAAACTAAAATTATTAATAATCTAAAAAAATGTACATGACATTAATTAACAAATTTCATTTGAAAAAGTCCCCGGTCCAAAAAATTTAAACGTTTGGTATTTTCAAAATATTAGAATAGTGAAAATCATACTACACTGTTCCTATGTGTATTTCACTCTTTTCTAGCAAGAAATTTAAAGAAAAAATTTAGAGCAATTTTTGGGAAAATTTCCAAAATGTCTCAGGGGCTTCATGTAAAGTACCTCTAATCCTAAGAATTAATTTCAAATCTCAATAGATATACTTCTGTATACAAAGTTTTTCTAAATCTTGCTTTATTGTAGTCAAATAAATGATTATTTGAATCAGAAATGTCAGAACAGATTATCTACAAATATTCAGTAAATATTGACGGATCAAACTTAGAAAATATACAACCACTAGTTAATTAATTTCTAGAATAAAAGGAAGAAAAAAATGAAATTAACTGCCCTAATATCATACTCTTGTACTACTACACAAAAAGGAGCAGCACATCAGCAGGTAGAAATTTCCTTGGAACATCATTTCTCAGAATGCTCCTAGAGTCCCACTCTGAACTAACCAGATTTATGTAGCACCGATCACAGAATATGTTTTGTTTTGTTAGGTCAAGGGGGGGGGGGAATAATAATAATAAAAATAAAAGCATTATAAAAACTAAATGCTTCAAATTAACGAGCATCTTTTGTTTTTTTAAAGTCCCAAAATATTTAATTTCTGTCACAATTACAAACGAGTTACAAACCAATAACTTCAATAATGGAAGCATTTTTTTTAAACTTTGAAAATTAATTTTTTCTCAAAAAAAATCTTTGAGAAAAAATGAAAAATGTGTGTTTCATATTTTTACTATACTCTTCATTAAAAGAAATGAAAAAATCTGGAACATCACAATCAAAGTTTCCTTTAATTTGTGTGATTTGGCATGCAATGTCTCTTTAATGTTCAGCTGGAATATTGAATGTAAAACCAAGTATATTTTAATGTATATTTGACTACCTCAGATGATTCTTTTCGCCTTCTATCTGGGTCTTGTGGATCTCTTCCTAATCGAGGTGATGACTGGGCTGAAGGTGCGGGAGGAGCTTGTTGGCAAAACAAACCTTCCATTTCAGCCCAATCTAGGTCAGCCATTGGTGAGTGCTGGTGGCTACGTGCCACTAGAGACCAAATGTTGTGCTTCCCTACAACCTGTCAAAAAAGAGATGGTTAGTACTGCGTCTTACATTGCATCCCATTTTTTCCTTGGAAAATAATGACAGTGATTGTGTTGACTCTGACTTTCTTATCCAATATAAATTGATACAAGATAATTTGAAATGGACAGAATGTACAATAATACTTTTAATATTCTTTTAAACTATGGTTTGCTTTGTTTTGTATGTTCTTATGTTTCAATACAATGTACCTGAATGAGAATTTAACTTATTTACTACAGTAAAACTGACCTTGTGATTAGGGATCTTATTCCAGTTGATAGTTTTCATTTTGGCCTTTGGGGTTGGAGTCTCTTGTTGAGGGAGTAGCTTGCCTGTCACATCTGGTGGCTCAGGGGTGCAGGCACGTGGAATGTCTGGTGGTGGCAAGAGAGGAGGTGGCATGGGTGGTCCCCCCATACTGGGAAGGGGGGCGCCAATGTTATTGAGCTTTGTAGGCCCCAGTGGTGGAGGTGGAGGGGGCGGCGGAGGCCCCGGAGCTGGTGGTGGAGGGGGTGGTGGTGGAGGTGGTGGAGAGGTAGCTGGGGTGACGCTAAGGGATTGCTTTCGTGAGCCTGGATCCTGGCCTGAAGTGCCACTTCGATGTTGATGGCATGCACAATGGCAGCACAGCTTTGCCTGCAGAAAGAGATACTGTTACTGATAGATAAAAGGACAGCAAGAAAAGCTATTACATATTTCACTGGTGGTTTTCAATGTTCTCTTTGAATTTATACACAATAAATGTAGTCTATTTGTTTAATGTTACTGTTGCCATCAAATTGGGTATAAATTATTAATTAAATGTTCACAAAATATTAGCATTTCTGTATTAATCTTATTTATTATGAACTGTTATTTTTGATTTATAAAAGTTAAGCACTTAAACCTTTATTTAGAGTATGATATTTAAGATACAGGATACCTGTAAATATTAAGCACTTTCAAGGTGCTCACGAGATTGACAAATTTTATTTAAAACAAAATATAAAAGCAAATATCAAAATAAAAAATTCAATGTGTGCTATTGTCACCTATATTATTACATGTACCTTATTACTTGCTGTACTTTTCAAGGCTGTCATACCCAACCAAACTTCACAAATAAAAAGAAAGAGAATTTCACAAAGAGGAGACCAATTGCACTTTCACTTATTTAATATTAAGGCATTATTACACATCTAAATATAGGCATGCCAACAGAGGGGTTGTGGCTTCACTGAACTTTGAAAAGACTCCCCTAGCTTTACATAATAAAATATTTTCTTTCTGTAAATGTTTCATCCCTGATTAACACATGATACATTTCAAACTTTACAGCAATGGCAAACAAATTTTTAGTTCTTTTGTACATTGTTACCATATCTATTTAAGTAAGTTTTGTTTCCTATTGTGTAGTGGACTCTAAATATAAATCTATGACAGATATAGAATTTGAAATCGTTCGTCATTTTATTTAGAAAAATCAACATTTCACAAAATTTGGACAAAAGTGTGAAGAAACATTCGAATCAACTCTTGAAAAGTAGCCCATCCAGACTTTAGACTCTACATAAAAATGCGTCAAAAATCCAAAATTCATCAAAAAATATTTTAAAAGTCAAAAAAATGCTAAACTACCTAAAAATTGTAGCCAAGTTGAATAAAAAAAATTAAAAAATCACGAAAATACTGAAAACTATTTGTACAATTAAAATGTCATAGGTAGATTTAAACACGTTAAATGGTTAAGAGCACCAGAAACCTCCCCCTGTTCTGAACTGCGCATGCCTATGCATGCACTGGTTCCAAACCAATAAAACGCATATTTCTGCATTTTACCAAGCAGGTGTATTTGCGAACACCAGAATTGGAACCAGAATCACAGGACTGGGAAGAGGTTAGCGACGAAAATCTTGAGGAAGTTGACAGCATACTTGCGGAAGTGGACCCTAACAATGAATCATGTGTTTAATTTTATCTACAACCATCCAAAAACGATTTCAATGTGATATGACAATGTGATAGATGAAATGATTTCACTTGAAAAGAATTATTTTATCCCCTCACATCTGCTATAGTCATAACAATAGTCATAACTAATTTTTAAATATTAAGATATAACTTATTATTTCAAAAAGCATGTTTTATTAATTAATTAATTAAAGCATAAATTATTAATTAAAAGTCCACAAAAAAAACATTTCGTGTGGTTACTATCTCAAAAATCCTCCAAATAAATACTATTTTTAATGCAAATTCAAATTTCCCGCTTGCAAAAATAAAAATTAAATTGCAATTACGAAACTGAGCGTGTTTACAACCATCTAACGGAGACTTTTGTACGAAACTTCTGGCATCCCGGGTCAAAGCCACGCGTAAAGTTCCACTTCAATCCACAAAATATATTTAAACTATTACATTTTGGGGGATTCGCCTCTTCTGGGAACTCCCACTTCGTGGTAAGGATGGGCAGAGACGAATTTAATTTCCCAATGTGCAAGGGCGGATTTCCACGAAGGCAAACTAGACAGCTGCCTAGGAGCCACGCCTCAGAGGGGGTCTCAGATGATGATGATGATGATGATGATGATGATGATGATGATGATAACAACAACAACAACAACAACAACAATAATAATAATAATAATAATAATAATAATAATAATAATAATAATAATAATAATAATAATAATAATAATAATGGAAGCTCCAGAGAAATTTAATTTCTTTGGTTTATAAATATCAAAAAGCTTTTTTATTTATTTTACTAGTTCAATTTCTTTATTTAATTCAGATCTTAAAATATTTGAATACCGGAATAATAATTATTAGTGAAAATTATGAAACATTAAAAACAAAAAAAATATTAAATAATTATATTATGCTAAATATTTATAGTTTGTCAAATTTTAGTAACTTTTTGTTTAATTACTAAAGGAATCTGTTTATCATCTAAGGGAACCCCAATCTGTTTATCATCTAGGTTGTTGAAAACTGGCCATACCCATGTGTTTTCATGCAGGTAATCCAAGACTAGCTCAAACAAGACCAGAAGAAAAACTAATTTACATACACATCACTCGAATCTGTGATTGTCGAAGGCAATTTTGGACTGGAAGGTTTAATGGGTAAGAGTGAACCTATTTCAAAGGCACAATACCCATTTTTTTGAGGTCACGAGTTGCAGAATTAATTATGCTCGAAAAATCTGTACTCATTAATAAAGGTAGAAAAGTGAATGCGCTAATCTCTGAAAGTGCTGAACCCATATCGATGAAACTTTCGTGTTAGCTTCGTTCGATGGTCTGAAATGCTACAGGCCACAAACACTAATTACTATCAACAATTATTACTTTTGGGAGCGTTTTACACACTGTTGCGTCATTATGGATGTCCTATAAATATGTGAGGAGGGCTTTCCCCCCTTCTCTCGAGAAGAAACTATAGCTTACCTGCAGGCTCGGCGAGCGCAGAAGGCGGCTGGCGTCTTGGCGGTTTTCGAGAAGCGTCGCACGGTGCACCAAGGTTTCCGCCGCGTCCCACACGATGTCGCTGACCGCCTCCTTCGGGTCGATGCGAAGCAGGTGCTGGAGGATGCTTAGGAAGGGTATCTCTTGTGGAGTGTCCGATACCTTCACAAACAGCAAACATCATTATTTTCAACGCAAAGCGACGATTTTTCCATTTTTTCCATTTTTTCAGAATGCAAAGAATACAGAATTCAGTTTATGTGGAAAAACCATGATACAATTTTAAGATAATGATAAAAATTAGTTTAATACCTTAATGAAACGACGGAGGTATTACAGTGGACCTAGCTTGTTAAGTGTTGTCAGAGCACACATTTTTACCTGTGGACTTTCCTGATAAAATATTGTGTTCCTTTGTTCTGAAAATCGATGGAAAGATTCGGGTATGTATTTTTGTGTGTGTTTTGTGTGAGCTACCATATATCCACACGTGAAATTCTCACTTTGATTAACTGTTTGCAATATCTTCGATTTCCTTCTCTAGAAGGGATTTTTGTACTAACTACAAAGAACTTGAACACATAAAATATGAGGAGAATCTCGTAATTCCGTGCACTTTTTGTGAATACACAAAATTTAAAGAAGATGAATCTTATTAGAGTAAACGAGGGAAATTGTGCACTTTTTCGCACAATTCTTTAAAATGGTCATAATTTGTAGGTGGTATTTAATATCGTTCTCAGAACAAATTCTGTGTTCGGTGCCACGTAAAAGTGAGATAAAAAGTTGCTTTTATCGTCAATTAGTACGGAATGAATAATATATGAATTTCATCTGTTATGAAGACAATATATAAATGAATACAGTAAAAGGGGGAGAAATGGAGGAAATTTTGTTTCCTAGCTGTTTGAATACACGCGCCGCCGATCGTAAGTTCCAGTGGAAAATAGTTCTGTGTGCAGGTCCGAATTCGTTGCTCTCCGACTTTTCAAAAATTGCATAAGTTAACATTTTTAGCGTCTTACTACAATTACAATGTTGAAGTTATCTCTTTACTCCTCTCCTGTTCTTCAAAAATTTATTTTTAAATGTTTTGAAAATATGAGTGGTTTTCTTGAAAGTTTTCGCGATTTGGCAATGTAAAAAAACATATTTTGTCAAAACAGCTCTAAATTTGTGCTTAATTTTTCTTTTCTCGCGATAATAGTGCGATAAATCATAAGAATGGTGCAGTTAGTTCAGTGCCCGAGGTAGGCTTAGTGGCAATATAAAGTGCGTCTATTATCAAAGCGAACAAGAAAATATCCCAATATTTCAAAAATAAATTTCTTTAATTAAATAAAATTTGCAATGCAAATATCTAAGTTTTATTGCTTAACAATATAACTGCTTCAAAGATCCTCATCCAGCATAAGTTTTCTCACAACTAGCTCACAAACTATTGCAAACAGGAAAAAAAATTAGAAGAATGGTTCAACATAACACCCTAAAAAACCAATGATTTCGTACGATTACTCTGTGTTTTTTTTTAAACACTGAAATTTTGGAATTAGTGGAATTACTTACTGTAAAATACAGGGGAAACACACGTTCGGACTTTAAACCAATATACAGCACAATGATTAAAAATGACTCAAATCCACACAAGTTTATGAACACTGATTATATGATTGTTGTATCCACGTTTAACTGTTACCTAGGTGTAAAAACAATAATGAATGCTAGTATATTTGAAGAAAAATATTTATTTCACACAGGGAAAGGGCTTCGAAGAAGTACCATTCGTATGTTTCCAATCAATTCTACGAAAGGTGTTTAAGAACGTCCAAGATTGACTGTGGGAGGGAATTACATTAAAAAAGCTAGTTTGTAGTTTTAGGAGCAACTAAACATTCGATTTCTTTCTAGCTGCGTGGGAACCAGCAAAAATGGGTACAAAAATAAATTGCGCGGCAATGTCACGTATTAAATGTAATGCTGATGTCAAGTCCTAAATGTAAATGTATTTTATTTTCAAATTTGAAACGCACAGAATATGAAAGACAGGGAAGGATATTCTACTAAATAATAAAATAGTTTGGAAACACTATTTTATAACAAACTTATCGAATATAGTGGGAATCTCCGTAATATTATTAAATTCGAAAGATTATTAATTCAACTGTGAATAATGTTTCGCATTGAAGTATTTCATAAAAGACTCGCTAAAGCCTCCTGAACTATTTTACAAATAGAAGGGGGCAGTGTACGATAGTGTTTTGTGACAACTGTTCTAAACCTTAAAATATTTAATGCTTAATTTTCAAGTGTATGTTGTTGGACTTCAGCAGAGTAGAGACATATTTTATTTCTGGGTAAGTACTTAAAAGTCATAATAATTTAATAGTAAGTTATTAACATTTTACAATTCGTTTATTGATCTAAAATGTGAGTTTTAAAACGAAAAACATTGTGTTTCAATGTAAAGAAATAATACTTTTCAATGGTATGTACTGCAAACATACATACTATTTTTGAAAATTGTAGTGTACAATCTAGTCAAGCACTTTTTCTTGACTTTGGGCTCTATCCATTTTGGCACGGTGCATTCTAGACCTTATATGTTAATTCAGAGGGGTATTTGAACGTACCATTTAGATCCGGGCTTTAATCCCGAGTATCAAGACTAAATGCGTTCTTCTTACACAAAGCCCAAACATTTCTGACACAACGAAGGCAATTTTTAGCATTTTGTTCCAAATCTTTTATGATTAACTATGGCTAAGATACAGATAATTTAGTCTAACTAAATCAAAATACAAGGGAATATTAATGTCAGTAGGATGTAATGAGTATACATGTATCACATTAATAAATGTATCACTTTCCTTTCACTGCTTCAGTTGATTCTCTCGCCATCTACATTGATCCTATGCGCTGTACCACACGAGTATAACACACGGTGCGCATCGCAAACTAATCACAGCGTTCGTCAAACTTCGAAATCACTCGATCGATGTATGGCGAAAGGAATAATCCATTAATTGTAGATTGCAATTTGTAACATACTACTCGACGAAAAACGTTTTCAAAAGCGCACAAAGTTATATTTGCGAGGAAAAACGCCTTAATGTTGCGAAAATAAATTTAATGACGAGAATTAATTATATCAGGCATTTACAGAAAATGTGAAAATTTTTCCCCAAAATTGTCAAATTACAGAATAAGGGACCATTTTATTCATATCTGAATAACTAAAAGAAAAGTATCCCTAATATTCAGAGAACGTCTGGATCAGGACATGTTGTCTTAGGCATTGGCCTCTTGTACGGCATCCTCTCTACATTGGCAAACGTCATAATTTGGTTTACACAATCACCCTGCACAATCTCCACTGACGCAAAAGGGATTTTTTTAAAAGGAGGTACTACACTCAGGCCAACCACCTTGGTTAACTTACAAGAAATGTTTCATTTATGATGAATTTAAAATGTATTTTCACGCCTTGACTTCTACTTATTCATAACAAAATATATTGAGACGCTTGCCTTTCGTTAACTGTATAAAATAATTAAAACTAAACATTTGAATATGTTTGCATATGCTTATGAAAGGGCTGAAGCCCTACGACCCTCCTCATTTCGGTGCACCATTGACAATTACCAATATATTTATGATACGAAATATGTTATATATTTACATGTCAATGACGCAGGCAATGCTTTTTTTAGAGTTCGCGGGCAATGCGTCCAAAGCAAATGGCGCGGATTAAAATATTAAAGGTTGTACAAAAATGCTGAGTGGGGTGGTCACTGGATACCTGCCCTACATCAATTTTTGAAATTTTTAGAGAAGGCAGTAGACAGCCACTGCCCCCAAAACGATATTAACTCTCATATTAACTCACTAAAACAAATAAACGATTCAATAAAATGAAATAAAGTCACATTTAAAGCTTGTTTACTTAAGAGTGCAATATTCGCAATAACTTATTGCGTACAGGTTAGGAATTTTATTTGACATAAATTATTCTATGTTAAAAGAGCTGTTCGCTTATTAGAAGGACTTGTGATTTTTTTCATTTAATAGGTACACACACATCATGGCAGGATGATTTAATTAAATATAACTCAAAACGAAAATAGACACATACTTGGCCAGTCGAACATATTCCTAACCATCGGAAAAAATGTTTATAAAAGGCAGAATTTAAAAAGAAAATAAACGTGAAATAAAGTAATAAGAGGTGAAGTACATAAACAAAAATTTCAAATTTCGATTGTGTGACAGAAAACATTTTCGTAGGAAGCACCATTCGTCGTAATATTTCGAGCGCGCTTACCCCCTCCCCCCGCTCCAGCTTGCGCTTGTACATCCTCGTCTGGATTGGGGGGGGCAAGGAAAGCAAAGCGAGGGGGGAAGTTGGCCGTGCGGGCGGGGCGCACCTGGCGGAGGATGGCGTAGAAGACGTCGAGGTGCGAGTTGAGGTCGACGCCGTGCGGGCCCCGCAGAGTCTGCGCCTCGTCGCTCTCCCGCTGCTCGTCGAACACGTCGAGCTGCACACCCAGGTCTGGCACCGCGCCCGCGCTGCGCCTGCAACACACGCCGCCGCCCCCTCCGGTCAACGCGCGCCCCGCTCCGCCGCACCACCCACGGCCGGCAACGGCGGCAACGGCGGAGAGGCACTGCTACTTTGCGATGTGGATGTTGCAAAAAAAAAATTAATACGTTACCATTTACATTTCATACAACATTAATACACAATTACGGTCTTTTCGAAAAGTTTTGTATCCTGTTTGGGAATCTTCTTCAGAATGCTGTGATGATCATATATTTTTCTTTGTCAAAAAAATTCTCTGGGCAGGTATATCGTATGTACACGAATACTATGTATTTTACGAACAGTAAAATTTGTTGGTGGGATATGAAGTGGGATCTGCATACGTATGCTTGATCCCTACCCGATAATTTCCGCAGCTGAATTTGGATCTTGACTTGTTGGTACACGGTGCATTCTGGGTATAGATGTCACCGGTTCGATTGACAAGCATCGTAGCAAAGGAAGTCTCTTATTAAAGCGTAAGTGTTAGTTACATTTCAACACTTCTGTGCTCTGCATCTAAATTGTATTGGAAATCAAGACGATGAATGAAGATTATTCAAGTGCCTGGATATTAGGTATGTCTGGTACCTTCAAGCTGCGTGGACCTTAAAATTGCCATCGACAACTGACTATAGATATATAAAGTTATGGGAAGGAGTTTTCTTCAATGAACCCTGGGGTAAGAGGCTGGGGTTTGAAAGCTAGGCTGTTCCAAAAATACGTTTGTACCCTAACGAGGTACGCATACAAGCTCACTTGACTCATATGGCTGGCCGCTATTTCAGGATAAGTGGGGTAAGACAGCACATTAGGGCCGAATTTATAGTCGACACTTATACGATAAGTGAAGTAATAAGCATTTACTTCACTTATCGTATAAACCTTAATTATCCTATAAACTTTACTTACTAAGTGAACCCTTATGACAGTTTCGTATTCATGGACCCCACTTATTCGAGAGTCACACGCAGGCAATATTTCGCAACATAATATTTGACAACATTGCTTTCTTGGTAACAGATACGAATCGAGAAGACTGTGACAATCTTGTTTATAATTTTGGCGGTTCTTTTAAGCGTATGAATAGCATCTTGTTTCATCGACAGACTATCAACAAAAAATAAATATAAATTTCGTTTTGTTGCTCCGATGCATGAAGTCCTGTGCGGATAATTGCTATTGGTAGAATTTTTTTGATTTTGCTTGAATAGTAAGTATAATTATTGGCGTGCGATATTTGTACTACAACACATGAAGGGGATTTTATGAACTTTTTAATATTTAATGATAACAATTCAGATATATCTGTAATAATTCTACAAACTGAAGACTGACTTATTTTATAGACATACCAACTGAAAAAATAATGAAATAAAAACACTTTTTCATATGATGCATTGTGATCATCATTGTAAGATGATGCTCATACTAAGATGATTGACCTATAAAACATGGTTCTCATAGGCTAACCTAGAAAATACGCCACGGTGGTCTGCAATTTAAATCAAAAAATTACGTAACTAAAATAAAGATGTTGCATAAAATATGTGTGCCATTAGCATTTTTAGGACAGATGGTAATGGTTATCCTCTATTCTCCATGCCCACGTTGTGAGTTAGAAACAGAGGCACTAAAGTTTACAACCGTATCCTGGTCAAAACTATCTCACTTCTTAAATTTTTGTTGCCTATGCATTTCCAAAGGATTTTCTTGTCTCTCTAATATCGTTTTGGTATACGATCTTCCTTCGATATTGATTTCAATAATTCCAAAAAACTCATTAAAATCTTTGATGATATTCCAATTTGAAAAATAAGGGTATAGATAAACTCACTTGTAAGAATAAGTACATGCTTAAGCATTTACGTCTATGGATTGAAAATGCGAATAAGTACACACTTAAAGTGTTCCTCGAAAATAAAGGTAGACTATGAATGCGGCCCTTAAGAGCGTAAATCTTGACAGAAAGAATCGTCATTGTGAACGCATGACATTTTAGAAGGAGATTGGCACAGAGGTGCTGGGAAATTAATCATGATATCATCGCCACACACTTTATTATTCAATTATTATTATCATTATTATTATTATTATTATTATTATTATTATCCTTCTTCTTCTTCCTCTTCTCTCTTTTTCCTCTTTTTTCCCTTTTTTCTTCTTTCGGCTTTTCTTACGTTCACTTTCTTCTTTTTCTCTTTATTATCCTATTTCTCCTTGACGTCCAGTCATTATTGGAGGTCATTGCAAGTAGAAAGTTCACGGTGCTAAGCTATTATTATTAACCGATTCAGCCCTGATTTATTTCAATGTCTTCATGTTTTAACCTCCGAGAGTTTTCGTTTAGAAAGATAAACTTCCTATTCTAACAAATTTCGTAATTTTTTCTTGAAATGAAAGGAAGTGGGCTCTAGATGTGTTATCTTTTGCATTCACTAGTTCCGTAGTAAAAACAGTAAATTTTAATAATAAATTAAATTAATAGAATTCACGTTTCGTGAATAAATATTTCGTGATTCGGGTGCGTCAACTGATATGGCCATTAGCCGCTAAGTGTAATGTATATCATATCTGCAGAGATCGCGCTGTTCCGCTCCCGCTGGAACGTGAGATCCGGCACAGCCTCTGCGTCGGCTTGCGGTACTCCCTCGAGGCATCTCCGCCAGCGTAGTACCACCCCACACAGAATAAGTTTGAAGTTTCCGATTGGTCTCCCGGGTGTGTGTGAGAGTAATAGAAGAGGATAGGACAGGAGTTTTCAAGCGGTTCGTTGGGGCCATGTGGCAGTGATTTATAACATAGGATCTTTAAACTTCGTTTTCTTCAATTATTATGACATTTATGTTTACAAAATAATTTTGTGCTATCATACTATATGTTATTTGTAATATATATTATTTATTTTACTAATTAATTGCAAATTAATTGAACCTGGCTTTACCAATAGCCTGTTATATCACTAACTCATTTGTGGAGCCTTAAACTTTTTGTTGCCTGTATTAACCCTTATATTTAAAACGTATTGTTACCAGGGGTGTCGCGGGAAGTTTCGCTTAGGTCAATGGAGCCGTGGATGAAAAAAGTTTGAAAACCTCTGGGACAGGACAAAGAGAGGCGGGAGAGATCACGCGTGGTCCATGGCCAGTTTATTTGGTACTCCTTCGGCAATCGCCTTGTGTTGATTAAAAAAAAAAAAAAAAAAAAAAAAAAAAAAAAAAAAAAAAAAAAAAAAAAAAACGGAAAAGTACCAATCAGAGCAGCCTTGCTGAGAAATCTCCTCCAGACAGCGGCCTAATTCGACTTAGCTACTCGTATCTGTACGGTTAGTGTCGGAAATCCTGCCAGCATCGGGACTCGAATCGCAGGGCCTCCTGGTGTGGCAACGGTTGTCGGCGTAAGAACTCCTAACCTCCTCGGGCGGCAGAGTCCTGGTGCGAGGCAGCGGGGCGGAACGGGTGTGTGGCGCGAGGGCGCGGGGCGTAGGGCGCAGGGCGGGGCTTGGGGCGCGGGGCGCGAGGAGCGGCCGGGCAGCAGACGGGAACGGGCCCGGGCGCCGCCTTCGCCCGCCGCGCATATTGAACTGCCCTCGCCCCGCCCCGCCCCAACGCGCTCCATCACTCGGAGCGGCGTCTTCCTCAAGAGGTGCTCCATCACTTTCACCGTTAGTGTTGACGGTGAGCAAACTTTTTACGAAAACGTAATTTACAACCCTTCTTCTCAAAATCACGCCAACGCATTTTGTATTACTAGTAATCTAAGTTTCAGGAATATAATTGCAAGTCGTAGTTCTTTCTATAAAAGTATAAAACATTTTTAGACTTAACCTAGAACAGGTACTGAGATTATTTCTTCGGTTAACCGGGCAACCGCATGTATTTAATTTAAAACAAGATACGAAGTTATTTTGTGTGCTACTGTTTCGTTCAAAAATATTATTTGCAAGCTTGAATAAAGCACATCCAAAATTAGAATAGTACAGAATAGCCGTTTCAGAATTAAACTATAAAAGTTACCCTATAGGACTCCCTTGGCTGTTCCTGCTGGTTACACTGCTACAAATGGAAACGAAACTAAGGTTAAGTAATTGGCTGGATTGTGAGCGAACGTGGCTGCAAACAGGGATGCAATGCAATGATGAAGGGTGGATAGTTGTGTTTGCCTGTCGATAGGAGTGCCTATACGCGTACACCCCGAATGCTCTGGTTGCCTACAGCCTAGGTTATGGATATTGATGTAAATGATGCCATGCTTTTGAATTGTTGAATACATTCCCGCGTGGTATTTTGAGTGCATCGTTTCTGTTATCATTTAAAAGTTTAATATTCCTGGCTGCACCGAAAGGCGCCATCTTTGGAACTCTCAGTTTAACTGACATTTATTTGAATGTAAGAATTCCCTTTCAATAAAATGGATCGACTGGGAAGTGTTGCTGACGAGCAAAGGCCGCGCGGGCGGTGGTCGCCCCCCGCCCTCCGGGCCGCCGCGCTGCGTCGCCGCCCCGGAGTGTCCTCCGCCAGAAGAATGTCTTTGGCCTGGCTAAATATACGCCGCGCGGCCGCCGGCGCGCGGTTTCGGCCTGCGCGGGGCGGAGCCGTCGGGGCGGTCCGGGAGACGGCGGTCGCGCCCCAACGCTCCGCCGCGCGGGAGCTCGGCGACCGCTCAGAGAGGCGCTTGTACGAGTGGGACAAGCTGTGAACGCCCAGTGACGCCAAGTCGGAAGGAACATACGTAATCAGAGGTACATTCATGGATAATTTTTGACGAATACGTATTCAAAACATTCATATATCGTCGGTTGAAATGAGCAATGAACTATATTTGTAGACATTTACTGTCCTTTAGAAAGAGATTCACATTATTTTTATTAGTTGTTTCTTCAAATTTCATCTCTATTTTTTGCCCTACAGCGACAAAACGAGTTAATGAAATTTTATTCATGTCTCTGTGATAAAAGGATTAGTTTAAAGCAAAAGTACCAACGGTTAAAGTCCGAAATTAAGATGCGTAGATGGCACCTCTCGTATGTTCTGGACACGCGAGGCGTGGTGTTCTCGAACAAACAGTGCTGCAAGAGTTTTCTCACGCTCTGCTTTGAGTGACTTGAGTGAATGTTTTCAAAATTATGGTTTGTATTCTACACGAATTTTTAATCCAAGTGACCAAAATAAAATATTTGCTAGAAGTGATTTGTGTGTGTTGGAAGGAAGGGAAGAAAATAATTCTCTTTCACCAGTGACTCATAAGTAAAACTGAATTAAGTGATGACGAACAAAGCCAGTGCTGTTAGTTGATCCATTACGATAGAAAGAGCCACACTTTTAGACATTTGCACGATAAAACAAGAATGTTATAAAGAAGTAACAAACATATAACCAAAGTTCACCCTAAAAATTCTGCCTCATGGTCACTGCAACGGGATGCGTTCGGCGGTGACATGCTCGTCAAGGCATAGGGGCGAATAAGGTGGATGAAAATGTGGCGGTGTGGCGCAGGGCGCGGCGAAGCGTAGCGTGGCTTGGCGTGGCGCGGCGTGGCGGGGCGAGGGGCAGGGGAGAGAGCGAGGGCGAGGACGCGGGCGAGGGCGAGGGCGAGGGCCAGGGCGAGGGCCAGGGCGAGGGCCAGGGCGTCGGCGAGGGCCAGGGCGTCGGCGAGGGCCAGGGCGTCGGCGAGGGCGAGGGCGAGGGCGAGGGCGCGGGCGAGGGCGAGGGCGAGGGCGAGCGCGAGTGCGAGCGCGAGCGAATGCGCTGTGAGGACCCGCGGCATCCCGTGTTTGATTACGTTTTACGACGCCAGCCGACACATCCTTCCACCGGCGGAAGTCGGCGCGGGGAGCCTCCCTAAAATAATGCCGTTTTGTGATGTGCAACATTAGCTGGATATTGGAAGGAACCTTTGTTCTCTGTTTACTTTTCTGACTGTGTTTTATCTTCTTTAATTTGTTTTCTTTCCACGTTTCTTTCGTAGTTCCCCACATTGTCTCCCTTTTTGCTGTCTCTTCCTGTCCTTTTCTTCTCAAACCGGACGTGTTCTATAAATTTGTATTTGTCAGTGATTTAACTACAAAAGCAAACAGAAAATTACTCAGTGATATGTGTGTTAAATCTCTGCAATTTATTAGAATTGACGCACTTCAATTTTCATACAGCAATTTACATACAGCAAGAAAAAAAAATTCTATTAAAACTCGCAAGCACAAGTTTCAAAATACTCGTAATATTTATGTAACTCTGAAATTAATACAGAGTGTAAAAATATGCTAGATAGTTGTGGAAACATTGTACCAAGAAAACAAAGTTTATTAATGCACTAACTTTTTAAAATTGACAAATCGATTCACGGTCATTTAGATATATCAATAAATATTAAGAAGTGTGTACTCTCGTACTGAAAGTCATTAATGAAGTTAGTCACAGACTCTGCCCGGACAGACACCAAGAAACTCACAAATCCATTTTTTAACGCATTTGCATGTACTCATCTAAATTTTCTCACTTTTAAACTACTATATTCATTCGAAATCGCAGTAACGACGTAATTTTACGGACAGACACGCGGATGGGGTTAAATGTATGTATTGGATTCAGTGTGTAACGTTATTCGAATCCAACAGCAAGACTAAATGTTCTCCTGTCCTACATTGAGCGACCAAAGGCTGCGCAGGGGAAGGTTCCGCGAAGGGGGAGGGGGTGGCGATTCGCCGCGCGTCTAATGTTAGCAGTGGCCACCGCCGCCTCCGTCGCGCGCTGCAGCCGCCCCTCGCCCTTCCGGCCGCGGCGCAACCGTATCCGCCACGTTCAGCAACGAGCACAGAAACTATGCCTTACACGTGTTTTACACGGTCAGTTTTTCATTATTTGTCGCCGATACAGAAGAGAGGCAGACCATACTGGATGTAATTTGTGCAAAAAAAGACGCATGCTTCATTTTTCGGTACAGATTTCATCCAGTTTGATTACTGCGCTCTTGGCGTCACTTTTTAGAACTTCATATCAATACATTAAGAATATTCAATACACTTTAAATAAAAACAACAACAACAACAAGCATTCCCTACCTATCTGATGATTGCAATGCAAGAGTAATACAAAGTCAAAGCGGGCTTTAATTCTTTTTCTCTTTCTTGTTCTTCAAACATGAAAGCAAAGCAGCTTGGGAGAGCTCTTTCTTGTACTCACGAGGGAAACAATGAGATACAATCGCGCCTTGCCTTTATGTGGAGGTACATAAAAGGCTAACGAAAAGTTGACAAAGGGATGCATTAGGGGTACGTCCACACTGACAGGTCAGCAATGACAAGACCAGTTTCGAAGAGGGGTGAGCTGCCTCCGTTTAGCCAATGAAACGCGATTGTTCCAAACTGTTATCTCAGACTTCTAGGCAAACAATACTACTGCTTTTTTTCTTAATAATAATGACTGATTATGATTATTACCAATTAATTGCTTGATGATGAACGTTTTTAATAAAAAATGGCATTCCTGTTTCTGTTGGTTTCGTTGTCAGATTTTCAAAAATTCTATTTTACCTTTCTCTTTCAGCAGGATTTTCAAAATTCTACAAAACACAAGAGACGTGAACGCTGGACTTAGGAAGAAACAGTCACTGAATCAAACGAGCTTCAGAATAAAGAAAACATCAGATGAAGAAGCAATTCAGAGGAACAACGAGAATAGACAAACAAATATGAATTTTATTGTATAGTTATGTAAACTATTTTTGTTTCTTATTTTGTAATGAAATGGGTATTTTATGAATAGTAAGATGAGAAAGTTAAAAGAACAAATAATGTTTGGTTTTGCGTCGCCCCCAAAATGGCCGTTTACCACAGTCAGTTTGTATCCTTATTGTAGGTAGGTCTATTATAATATGGTGTATGAGATAAGACAGTTATGAGAAAGAAGAAATACTTTTCAGAAGGTGAGCAGAGAGACAATCTAACAGATATCAAATAGTTGCGATTATCCGGTATTGGTACGAATCCGGGGATGAAGATTTCCCCGATCAAGAATTATATTTTAATACCTCCCCACAAATTCTCGGAAATTTTTGATTATACAGATTGCCAAAGAATAAAACATACAACGAACCTACTTTTCACTATTTTGATATTAACATGGAATTTAACAAATGTTGACATTATATGATGACGATGATATCGAGAGGAAGCTATGATATCGAAAGTTCAGCATTGTTTTGTTTCACACACTTCGTCGTAATGTTTCTTCATTTAAAAGCGAATGTTTTGATCAGAAGAAGTTACAATGACAATTAATGACATAGATTTAATTGAGCCGACAATTTGAGACTTTTCCCCAAACTCCGCGC
>BOPP01000209.1:138672-177119 GCA_017312745.1 Gryllus bimaculatus
GGCGGCGCCCGCCGCTCCTTCCGCGTGGGCGCGCCGGCCCGCCGGCCATCGACCCGCTCCGGTCGCGCCGATGCCCGCCCGCTCCGCCGCCGCTGCCGCTTTCGCCCGCTACGCTCGCACGCGGCGTCGCCCGCTCGCCCGCCGCTCGCCGCTCACCCGCCGCGCTCCGCGCCAGCCCGCCGCTCGCGCCGCCGCTCCGCCCGCCGCCTCGCCGCCCGTACGCCCCGCTTCTCCCTTCGCTCCGCGCCGTCGCCGCCGCTCCCCGCCGCTTCGCCCCCGCTCCGCCCGCTCGCCGTCGCCCGCCCGCTCCCGCCGCCCGCTCGCCGCCGGCTTCGCCGCTCGCCGCCCGTTCCGCCCGCTGCCTCGCGCGCGCGCGGCTCGCGCCCGCCCGCTCGCCGCTCGCTCGCCCGCCGCTCGCGCCTACGGCCCCGCCCGCCCGCTCGCCCGCTCGCGCCCGCTCGCCGCCCTGTTCCGCCGCTGGCTGCCCGCCCGCTGTCCGCCCGCTCCCTGCCCGCCCCCGTCGGGCGCGCGGCGTTATATTTCAGGATCTAAGGCACTCGGCTGCGCCCGCTCGCAGTCCTCACCCCTCCCTCATGCCTCGCCCTCTGTTCCGCAGTCCACCGCAGAGCTATCGGAATACCCCGATTCATTCCAAGTGTGTCAGTCGGGTGGCGGTCCTGGACGTAAGCTTTTTACACTGAGGTTTGCTGTTCTCTGAATGCGCTACGCGAACCCGTGGAAACTAGTCCCCCTTTCGTCGATGAGCATAAGAACATCACTGAATGTTGTACAGTACTCGCCAAATGTATACATATGAAATCGACTATATCCAATTTTCTCACTTGAACAAACGGTACACTGTCGTACTGAAGCTTCGTTTGCCAAAGGAATTTGGGAAAACGAATATTTGAGTTTGGCCAAATTAAATTATCTCTTTAAACATTTTATTCTTCTGTGTCGTCTAATCTGTCAGAATTAATTACAGGACAATGAATGGGCGAAGAAAGATGAATAAAAGTAAAATTAATAATAAAAATTCATTAAATTGAATTCACTCACGCATCTGCACATGCGAATGCATTCCTTTCCATTTGCAGCAATGCCTCCTTTGAAATAGTGACTACAGCAGCCATCGCCAAGTGTTTTTAAACCTCGCGACCTTATAAAGAAACTACCCGTTAAAGGGGGATTAATATTTCCACCAAACAGCTCGAAGAGAGAGTTTTGTCGCGCTTCTACCACCGCATCCTCACGACGTCCGAACGGAAGATTTATTGGGTGAATTATGAAGCCTAGGTCAGACCTATATCATCGAACATTGATAAGGTTTTGCTCGTGATCTGTATTTGCCAGGGACCCGAATACATCGCCCCTTTTTGAACATTGGGGTCAGTTGTAAAACATCAAAAGTTAAATCCCAGAAGAAATTGAGTTATTGTTTGAACTGTTATGAAAGTGTTAGTCTCAGTACTAATTCAGTTTTACATAAAACCCGAGTATATGAAAAGACTCTTCTCTAAATCTTAAAATTAGTGTTAATATTTTCTTAGTGCAAGGTAAATAAAAGTAAATACTGACACAGGTGGGTAAAATAAATTAAATAATATTTTGAGGTAAGTAACTACTGTTTCATAACAACTTTAAATTAACATCCAAGGGTTTGTGGATATATGATTCGGTTTTTGTCGTAGTAGGTTGTGTGAATATTAGCATTTGAATAAATACTCCTGGTATGACAATCTTAACTACTTATATCTTTCAGTACGAATCTGGAAGGCTTCATTTAGATTAGATGAATATCCCGGTCTTCAAACGACATTTGAAATACAGTCATCCAGGAAGAGTAAACCAAAATAAAATAAAATGTCACACTTCGACGGAAAGCCGATAAGTAATCCGATAGCTAAGCGCTCAAAAAGCACATGTTCCAGTTTCCAGGGAGAGTGTGTTTGTACACATATTTTTCCACAGTGATAAAACAGCCATAAAAATTCACTTAATGGTTCTCAACATATCATGCAACACTGCTGTCGGATAAGGGTCACGGCTAGCGGAGGCCCACGCCTTATATCGTAGTCGTGATCGCTAGTAAACCCAACCTCCAAGTTTTTTCTCAGAGAAACTCGATCTCCTTAGGGACACTCCATAAACGCTCAAGCGCAGATAAAACGTCTTCGGAAAGAGCCGCACGTGTGTTCTGTCGGACGAGTGGGCGCCCCCTCTTCTCCCCTCGCGGACGCTTATGCGAAGCGCCTGCGGCAGACGCAACACCCCCACAGCCGGGTGGGAAAGGTTGGTAGACGTACATACTCGGAGAGAAGAATCGAAGAATAATACCAAGAGAGTGAACGGAATGAGATTGAAAGGACAAGAAATGAATTCAAACGAAGAAAATAATATGAGAAAAAATATCCACAAAAATACAGAACTGATAAACGAAATGAGACTACGGTGTGTGGAGTATGATAAAATGAGTTTTTGTTGGATCTGATATCATGCAATAGAAGGAAAGCGAAATTTGGGGAGAAGGGGGGAGGGTAATGTCTCTCTTTGTAATTTTCAGTAATGCTCAACACTTTTATAACCAGTCAAAATAATCATCTGCTGGCGTGAACCAAGTTTACTTAAAAGCAAGAAATACACAGTAATTTATTTTAATAGAAACCTTCAATCGGAAACACAGTTAGGGTTTCCATTACATTGCCATAAAAAATATCCATTAAAAATTCATAATAATAATTACTTCCTAATAACAATTCATATTTACGTCACAATTAAAATCTATTCTGCTTCCTATGTCACACAACTTCTTATCCTTCTTTCCTCTTCTATCATATCATCCTTAATCCCCTGTAAATATTTCTTTTATTTATTTTTTCCTTCGATTATCCATTTGCTCCTAAACCTTTCTATCATCTTTACCCCTCTCTCCACCCCTCTCATGATTATCTTCACCTTATCTTGTACAATCATGTCGGGAATAATTTCCTTCCCTCCTATCTCCAAACATCTTTCCAATAAATTATTCCAATCGTTTTCCCCCAACTCTACATTCCCTGCATAGCCTAAGACATAAGCCAATAGCGATCAACTATCATCTCACTATCTAGCCTGCACCTCGCAATTTACTGCCTTACCTTTTAACTCGTTACACTTCTTCAATTATTCTTGTACTTCTCTCTGCTATATAACCTTATACACAATTTAATTTTGTGTCTTTTATCCGAACCGCACCTCTACTGCCCTCGTATATCCGCGCCTCTTTTTTCAATAATTCTCTCAACACCTATTCTCTCTTCCATCATATTCACTGAGTGGTACGTTCCCCGCGTGAGACGCGCGTTGGGGAGGGCAACGGCTACGGCCCCGACGCGGGCGGACCGCCGCCCGGCGCAGGCACGGGGAGGCGTGCGGTCGCAGCGCCTGAGCCTGCGCCTGCGCCCGCCCGTGTGCGTGTGCCGCTGCTATTTATTTACGCTGAGATTACAATGTATTCGCTGCTGCGCCGCTTCCTGCTGCCCGCCCCCGCCCCGCCCCCGCGGCGCAGCGCCTGTTTATTTCCGTCGCGTCCCAGCGGCGCGTGCCGCGTGAATGAACGCCGCTGCACATGTGGCGCCCCCCCACACACGCCCGCCCGCACGACTAGTGAAATCTACGTGCCTTCAAGCATACACGCCCCCCCCCACACACACACACACATCCACACAAACATTCAAGGATCTTTACGCTAACGCACGTTCTGCACATGAAAACGATGGCACATTTCCTCCTTCTTTTCTTTATTCTAACGATGTTGTTAAGGCTAATATCCAAAATGGGCTTCTTCCCCATTTAGCCGGCTAATGCTCATATTATCCAAAATGGTTTAATAAAGTCGGGAGTAGGAACAGCTTCAAAGCATAGTTCGGACTTCAGCAGCATAGAGTCAGTATTAGCCAACACTACATGGCTGGAGTAGGTGAAGTATGCTGTGATGTCGGGGAATTGCAGCTAATAAGTGATAAAGAGTGTTAGTAGGAAATGTCTATGGCTAGTCAGAGACAAGACATGTAGTTTCGAGTTCTACAGTGTCAGTCGTAAATTTATATTTCTCATGACCACCTATTCTAATCACTCGTTTCGCTACGCATGTTCGAGTTGGTCATGACCGCAATATGCTTAAAACCTTGTCTTTGAGCAACGCACAATTACCAACGCTTTTTACGCCAATATACTTTTTGTGAACACTCAAGGCGCCTCACACGGACAAGTTTAACAATTGAGCCAGCGCCTTGTGGCTTACGCAAATATTAGCCGGATGAAGTCCGAAATTATCTATCATCGTCATTCTTAAGGCCCATTCGCAATGCAAACGTGAGCATTGCGCATAGACATAAACATTAACACAAGCGATAGACTGAAGTATTCACGATGCCTAACATAAACGAAAGCAAAATAAGTTCTTATTGGCTGTGAGAATCGATTTCAAGATATCGACTCTGTCTATGTTCCATATGGCGTTATTTCTTCTACCGACTTCACTCCAATTTCGATTCTCGATTTTGAGTTACCTTTCTGTGATTGGTTCATTTCTTATGACTTCCGTAAGCATAAGCACAGAAGCTTGAAGCTTGCAAGCTTTTAAGATAACGTCTTACGTGTTATGCTGATGCGAACGCATTGTGAATGAGTCCGCTTACGGACGAAGTCCTAACGTTTATGTCAACGCCATGCTTATGCTTACGTTTGCATTGTGAATGGGTCTTTACAGCTTTATCGACACCGCCTGGCTAATGTGCCATTTAACCGGCTACACCTAACGATAGCAAAATTTTTACTTTAGCTCATACATATACACGATAGGCACATGCCTCGCAAATACACATTTCTGTATTACAAAGAACACTGTAGCGAACGCATAGCGGGATACACGAAGTGAAACCTTTTTTTTTTCTTCTCACGGCGGCGTCCCTGTCTTCTGGGTCGTGTAATCCAGTGTCCAGCAGACAGGTCCAGTGGTTGAGCGCCCAAAGCGCCTTTATCTGAACGCGGCGCCGCAGATGTCTTAAAGGCCCGCCAGACAGCTCGGAAGGGTGGCTAATGCGGCCGTTATATTTAGCTTTCATTGGTGCGCGCTGCGGGTCAACAAACCGAGGCGGCGCGACGCGGCGCCCCTAAGCGCAGGGAGCGTGGGAGGAAAGGAAAGGGAAGGGGGCGAGACGTCGTAAACGCTTCGGAAGGGTCGCTATCTTTCAACCTTTCAACTCCTTTTCGTCGGCGCCATCCTATATATTCCTTCAGCACGCTTACTCGTAAAAAAAGGACATTTAAGTCATGACCAATCATATTTGTGAAGTTGAAAACTTTCGCACCCCGAAGATACCTGATCAAAGATACCTGATCTAGTCACTTCAGCTTACAACCGGAAGTTCATCTGCCTCGAACAATGAAAACAGCTGTGATTTTGACCCATTGTGATTAAGCTGTGATTTAGACCCCTAGGAACTCACTGAAAGCAGGGCAAGTATGTTAATTAATTGCAGTGTTACTACCTTTGATCTAGATTCATTGAAGGACATAGGTATCTCTCAAAACAAATAATTAGAAAGTATTTCACGAATACAAATTAATTCAAGATTCTTGTTGTCGTCTACCGTAATTGTTATTAATATTTTTATTGTCATCATCATTTTTACTAGTGCTGCGAAAATTTTGTACTTTGTTTTAAAAGTGAAAATTGTATCAGACTGGTTTGAACAGCTAGGATTTTTTTGTATGAGCATAACATCTAGGCCCTATAGGTTCAGTCATTATAATATTTAAATTAGCGTTTATTAAGAAACAAAGTGACACTCATTCATTTAAATTGCACAGAATATCAAGTAGTCAATTACATATTAAATAGATTCCAAGATTCTAAAGGTTTCTGACCACCCGCGCCGTGGAGTGGGGATAACAGAAGCGCTAAACTTCTAAAAGTGTTATGTTCAAACGGGCTTTGGTACCTTACATTCTAAGGAATATCCGAACAGCAGATTGTCTGGGCACCGAACGAATCGTTTTCGTGTTCTGCACAATGGTAATGTGTAACAAGAGTAACATGCATTGAAGTTATTTGTTCCTGCTGAATTCAACGTAAATAATTTGCATGTTACTTTTTTGTTTTACATGTCTCATATACCTCTAGAGAGTAATTTCCTACATAGAAGTAGCACATTTTAGGGGTTTTCTGTCAACAGAGTTTTATAAATCGCACAACACCACCATCTTATCTTTGTGTATTATATAGGCAAGTGATTATGCATTATAATTATTAGCGTTATCAAAGGTACTATACAGTCATTCAATTAAAATTGATGCACTATAAAGTACTTTTTTTAGGATGTGTAAAATCCACAAACGACGACTTTGTACAAAAAGCTACCTCATTTTATGTTATTAATACACATGACGAAGCAAAGTTATACAAATAGTTCGTTTCCTAAACATTCATAAAAAACATCTCTAAAAGCAGCTCTCTTCCTCTACGGAATTTGATAATAGTTTACGAATACATGCACTTTCTTGGTGACTTTTTAGTGGTACACTTTCGGTTGTTAATTTAAGCATAATTTCCATTAGAGTGTTTCTTTGGCACCGATTTTATAAACAAAAGGGGCGAGGTCAAAATAACCCGACCATTGTGGACTGCTTCGGAAAAAAATGAAGAGGCTCGAGCATTGATATTTCCGCTGCTCTTGGCGCAGTCTCCTCTGGCTGAGAATCCCACATACCACGCTGGGAAGAGCTAACAAATTCATCGCTGGCGTGTCTTCGGCAATGCCAAGGATAACGATCAATTTTTCACTTCGAGAACTCGGAAGAAGTGTAAGGAATGTAGTTGACTTTTACTTCAGAAATTTGAGAAATGTGAGTAGACGAGTTGGTCGGTGATGGATAAACTATGTTAAAAGAACCAAAACCATAATAAAATAGAAATAATTAAAATATTCCAATTTCGTATTATGTCACTCAAAATGTTGGTCACAAAAAAACAAATTGTAACATTTCTTGCAAAATACGTTTTTATATTCAAATTCCAGTCGGTCGATCAGCAGTAATGCAATGTGTATACATGACAAATACAATAATATACATGACGAATAAAATAAATTCCTAATATTTTTGAAATGCAATCGGTAGTTGAATCGATTGCTGGAATTATTATCGGCGCTTTTGTGATGATGATACAGTTTTCTCTGATGTGGAATAAAAATTTTCAAGTAACAATGACTAAACACAGCTTTGTGTTTGGAGTTCTTTTTAGAAAGTTTCCAACGTTCACAATATATTGCTGCAAGTAAACGAGTTCCTTAGTAAGAAGTCGCTCCCCATAGAATAACAAGTGCATTTTTAAGCTCTTCGCGAAATATCGTTTGCTATCTCACACTAAACACCAACTGTTATCACGGCCGACACGGAACTCGCAACAACCCACATAACGCTGTCCTTCGCCCCGTCATCGACGGGCGCGAGGCGGGCCGGTGGACAGCACCGGGGACACTCAGCCGCTGCCGGCTTGCCGCTCCGGAGGCGCCTCCTGACAAGCTCTCGCGTGGCCCGATCGTCCGCTCACCCACTCGCCTAGTCGCGCCGCGAGTTCTGCTCGCCCCCGACGCTCTCCAGACGCCGAGCAAGCGGCCGCCGCGCCGCCGATTGGCGCGTTGGTTAATCGTCGCGCCGGCGGCGCGGCGCTGGTGGCGGGGCGGGGGGTGGGTGGGAAGGTGGGGGGAGGCGCGACGCTCTCGACGCGAGAGACGCGCCTGTCCGGCAGCGCCGGCAGTGGGGAGGGGGAGGGGGGGGGGCGGAACGGAAGACTGGGTGACGGCAACAATGGGGAAGGCGGCGGCGGCAGTGCGCGAGACAACTGGGTCAGTGGACAGGGTGAAGGGGTTGGAGAGGAGGAGGCGGCAGTGTTGATCCCAGCGGCAGAAGGGGAGGGCTCGGTGATGGCCACCTGGGGAAGGCGGAGCGAAGCAGGAGGCCACTGGGTCGAAAGCGGTGAGGGAGATGGAGGCAAAGGCGGCAGTGTTTTTCGCGGCGAAGGAAACGGAAGATTGGACGGCGGTGACAAAGGGAAGACGACATCTGGAGACCATTTTGGGCCGGGTTTGTTTGGCTGGGATAGCAACTGGGACAACGAAGTAGGTAAAGGTAGCTGTAATGTAAATGCCTACAGCTGGATTGTCGTTGGTGGAGGAAGTTGCGCCGGAAATGGAGGGGTTGTTCGCGGTAGCGTGGTTCAGAGATAAATAGTGGTCAGAGATCATACTAGGGTGGCAGTGGTAATAGAAGTGGCGACGAATGAAATGTTGAAGGCACGTCAAAGACACCATTGACGATGACAAGGATGCAGGTTGGATGAAAAACGTACGATCTGGAATCTCCTTGAACTATGGGCCTGGCACGTTGAAATTACAGGATCCCTTTCTAAGCAGTCTTTCTTACTACATTCATACGGGAAATAGATTTGTTGTAAGTTTTGGTTATAGGAAAACTAAAATCAAAAGTAATGTATATTTTGATTTCTTCCATCAAGCCTACATCATTGACGTATAATTTAACTAGCGATAAACCTGTAACCTCTAAATATGTACCTAATAATTTAATACAACTAGAAAATTCGAGAAATGTTTATGGAAATGTTTTGTTTCTAAATCACATGCAATCTCGTCAAAAGAAATACGATAAGTATCCGAATGTAGACTTAATAAATCTGACTGGGGAAGAACTTCGACATGTCAATCAAATATTGGTCTTATCTCGTACCAACCATCTGTTCAGGTAAAAATATAATATTTATAAGCATACTAAGGAGTCCATTTCTTCTTCTCAAAAGAAGGGAGCTAAGTTTCGGGTGAAATAGGAAATAAGAGAAATATCGTGGTTTCATTTCCAACATAAAAGATTAAACTGTGAGTTGAAATTCTCAATTGTGCAGTCTAAACGGGCGGGTGAGGCCAAACAAACTTCGTCCAATTCCAGCAAATATCCCTGCTCGGAAGGCCTGGTCTGTGAGAACGGGCGTCTGTCAACGCACCCAAAAGGCAGAAGCCGCCGAGAATCGTAAAGATAACGAAGATGCATCTGTCATCGCGTTCCGAACTAGGTCGGAGTTCACGTAAATGAACGCACACAGGGGGCACTCAGCGCCTTCTGTAGCGAAGACTGCGCCTTCAAACGCCGCCGGCCGTGCAGTAAACACCGCGCAAATACAAAGGACGGTCTTTGCGACCCCACGCTTTTCAAAACAGTGGGAGCAAGCTGCGCCCTACACGCGCAGAGGTTCAAAACACTTTGAGAAACTAGCTCGTAAACGCTCCTCCCGAAAGCCTTTTCTACTTAATGGATCCGCCTCCGTTGACCTGAGTGTTAAGTCTAAGTATATGAAGATAAAACACACTGTAAGATGAAGTTTATCTCTAGTAGGAAAATTGAAAATATTCAAGAATTTGATAACAGTTACCCTTTCATTGCGGAGGACAACCACGAAAAATTTGGTACGTTACAGAAATTTCTATTTTTAGATCACTTTTTCTGAATAAAATGTATCATTATTATGTTGCACTTAATTTGTTTTTTTGCAAAAGTATAAGCTTACACAACTTAAGTAATCTGCACATCATAACAGCTTGCTTTTAAGAAATGAAGAATTATTTCAGAAAACTGAACTATAAGAATCTAGTTTGCTCTAAGGGCAGGTGTTAAACTGAAGATAACAATTATTCGCTTAAATTATTTTCAATACTTTCTAATTATTGAAAAATTAAAAAGTAGTTTGTAAATATGTAATTTATGTTTCTTAATTATCACATTAGATTTTGTTCCGACATTTAATCATTTGTGTAATACATCATATATTTTTGAATATCACTTTATTTCTAACCATTTTGTACTTTTTGTTTTGACATTTTTTTTCATTTGGACGACTGTAATTGGAATTTTAATAAAGTAATTTGTACATAGGCTAGAATGTCACTAAGATATTTTTGTGAATGCATTCAACTTGGCTATTCCATTAATGAGTCTCATTTATTCAATTTTGTCTCTTCGACATTTAAACTTCAAAGCCTGAAACTGTATGTTCATGTTTATTTCTAGTACATACGAAGTTTTATTTAATAGAATTCATTGTTTAATATTCGCATTATGTTCGTTTATTCATAATTTCGAAGTGTTTCTACAACTCACAGCGACTTATTTTTCAACTTCTTATCAAAACTAATCAACAGTGAAACTATGAGGCTCATCATCATCATCATCATGACCATATTATTATTATTATTATTATTATTATTATTATTATTATTATTATTATTATTATTATTATTATTTCGTAACGAGCCCCGTTCACAGCTGGAAGTGCAGTGTGTCCAGAGGGGAAGAGGGCAGCGTGGAGTCCCTCATGAAATGCGCGCGGAGGACCTGAAATAGGAGGGCGCGGGCGTCCCCTGCGCTGACGCAGGGGAACGCTATGTCGCGTGGAGGACGAGTGGGCGCCGCGCCAGGGCAGCGGCAGCGGCAGGGGCAGGCCAGGCATCCGGCGCGGCGCCGCTCGCAGCCCTGAGCCCGGCGATGTTCCTCTCCACTACTCGCCACGCGTACCTGCTGGAGCAGGCGGCAACGCAACGGATCGAAACGCGTTCTCGGGGATTATTTGCTGTCTCTAAGTATTTTATTCAAATAGACATTGGATCCAATATCACTTATTTTGAATATAGCGAACTTTGCTTGTGTTTACGTTCTTTATTGACATACATAAACCATTAAAGATATTGGAATTTCGACGTTTTCAAGATGTATCGGAGCTTGAGAAGTACACCTTGTGATTAAAACACGTTTGAAACAGCTTCTATAAACAAGAATAATTTGCACATTAGAGTAGGTGTGTATGCAAATCTATCAACTTCCTAGAGGGTTATGTATCCCTCAAAATTATTGGATATGTGATATAACAAGTGATACCGTACGCATTAATACTGAATGAATGACTTTTAAGTCAAGAAAGTAATCAACTGTAAACATAAAGTTAACCGACACCCACAACTCGATCAACATGAATTACTACTACGAAAACAAACACATGGGCGCTTAATCCACAAACTACAGCACATGAGAACGTAGACAACTTCACTTCTGCGTCTTGGGTCAACCGTTCAACACAACACAAAGCGCACGGCGAGTGCACGGGAACTGCCACAGCTAAAAATACCTTTGAGTGCCCCCTTGGATCTGCAACAGCACTCGACGCACGCGTCTCCAATCGCCGGATCCGCAGCCTGTGACGGCGGATTGCCGGAAGCGCCCGCCGCAAGGGAAGCACGTGTCCGTGCACGTGCGCGGCGGCGGCGGCGGCGGCGGCTGCAGCTGGCCCAGGCGCTCGAGCGCGCGTGCGGCGGAGACTGAAGGCGCGGCCGGGAGCCGTTGCCGCCGCCGCCGCCGCCTCAGCATTCTCCAGCGCGCGCTGGAGGCCTTCTGGCGCAACGGCCGCGGCGACGCTTGCCGCTTCCGCGCGCTCGCCGCCGACTACATTCGGCGCAAGCGGGAAACAAACGACGCTCTAGGGGCGCTGGGACTCGTCGTGATCTACGAGGGCATTTTGCGTTCGAGGTGGAGAGTAAGATTGTGTTCCATTGCGATTCATCACACTTGACTGTTAGCATGTAAGACCGTATTGTTGTTTGTAATACTAAAAGACGATGCCGAAAGTCTATCAAAATTTGAAATATGGAGCTATCACAGACCTCAGTAGTTTTGTCACACACAATGACACTATTTCACTGAGCACTGTAAGGTAGTCTGTTCCGTATCCAAGAACGTGAGAATTTCGGCGCCCAAATGTTGCTTGAAACCGATAGGTTCAGAACACATCGAAGAGTTTCAAAGTTTTCTTTGCAACTTATCTTCATTCATTCATTCCAGATATATGCTGGGTCATTTATCTCAACCGATATTTTAGGGTTAAGAAGTGTTCTCCTGCCATTCCATTTCTTCTTACGTAAATATTCACTTTCCTATCTTCTGAACATTGAAGCATTTAGGGCATTATCACGCCACAGAATTTTAGTATGCATGAATGCATAGATGCATGCCACTATTCTTATAGTTGCTGTCGATTCTTTCGTAGCACTCCTTTCGTTGCAAAGGTTTGGATTGGAAGATATATCACAAAATGAGGATACAAAAGCAAATACAACAATGCTCATTAACATAATAGAAATATTATAGTGTGATTTAAACTATATGAAAATACAGAATGTGAATAATCGAAAAATAAGCACTAAAAGCTAAAAGTTAATAAGATAATATAAAAGTCAATACTCACCGAAGGTCATTAAGTACTGGCAATAACTTGAGGCCTGTAAAATAATGCAAATACATTACAAAATAGAAAGCGATGTATGAAAACACTGAATATATCAAATCCAATACCTCCTGAAAGTTGATTTCAAATAGTTTCATAGGAACGCAAAAATATGAAAACATATTGTCTCCAATGTAATGAATAATGTTTAATAATAATGTTTGCCAAGTTAAAACAAGCTAGACGATTTTTGCAAGCAAGAAGGGTTGCAATACCAAGAACAAACAAACAGGCGATATTTCTGAATCTACTAATCGATTAATCGCTTCGTATTAAAAAGACATAAAATTTCAATATAAATATGTTCTATTTTATTAATTGGTGAAATCATCAATGAACATTCTCAAACTGCTTTAAATACACGAATTCCTAAAATTCAAATAACTTTAAAACACTAAATCATCCCACACGAATTTGGAAATGATATAAATGCCCCTAAATTGAGGTATGTGGGGAATTTCCTCCCCCAAACGGGAGATGCTAGTGGAACGATCTGGAGAGAAATCGCCCGATAACTGCCGCCTGGAGGGCCGCAACGAACGGCTGTAGATCAGCTCTATTTCTGGAGAGACTCGCCGTTCCGCCTCTGACGACTCGTCCTCGGCATCTAAACAGCGGCAGGAAAGCGCCGGTCAGCAAGCCCTTGCGAAGCGCTTATCAGAGAACATACTTCCGCTCTTTGCGAAGCTACTTAATGACTTTCATTAAATATAAGGAGGTACTCGGCTATTGACATACATATTTTATTTTTACAGTTAAAAATTACTTTGCAGCTAAAGAAACACAATTAAAGTTTCTTAGGAGTACTAACTTCGTTCTAAAACTACAATTTTACTTAAAAAAATTAAATAATATTTTTTTAAACATGGCAACAATAAGCAGGAAGAACAAATAAATGTCAACAGAGCGAAGACTAAGATGTGCAAGAACGATAAGGATGTATCGTAGAAGCGAAGAGTATCCTGATAATATTAAAGTCTAAAAGATCGCAAGGTTGAAAGGGATTCGGAAAAAGTAAGAGAATAAAATAAAGACGGTAAAGGATAAAAGAACTTTCAAAAAAGGAAAACGTTTTGAGGTGTGGATATCGAAACGTTGAAAATCCAACATACTGAAAGAAAAATAGAAATGGAAAAAATAATAAAGGGGAAAAATAAAGGTGTGAAAGCACGAAAACATTTATTTGAGTGTCAGAGAATAAAGTAAAAAATTGGAACGAAAACAAAAAATGAATGAAGTGAGTGACAACCGTTGATTAGGTGAAGTGATGGCGGAACACATTTGTTGCGCGCCTTCCTCTGAACCTGAGAACTTCATGGAACGCGAGACACGTGCCAGAGCCCAGCGCCTGAATGAGAAGCAGGAGGAGTCAAGGTTGCCCGCACAACAGTTAAGTTTGCCGGGTTGCATATGTTGCAGGCGTTCTTCACAGGCACTTTCGAGTGGGCGCACGCTGTAAGCTTGTGGCTTTTAGGCTCGTAATCACTTCCGGTTCGACACTTGCTATTCGTGTATATTTAAAACAGTATCATGTTTCTATTAGTAGAAAGTTTTGATACCGGTGAATTTTTGGACTACGTCGGAATGTCATAAGGAAAAAAGTAAATCATTGTAATAATTGACATTTATCATTGAAAATTTCATATCGTACACATTACTAGTCTATTTTAAAATTAGCCAATTTCATTTTTAAATCGTTACTGCAATACAAAGTTATTAAGGGATTTAAAAGAGATTGCAGAAGGCCAAATAGTGTAGCAGAGGGAAAGGCGATGTGAATCACTTACCGATGAATTCATTTCGAATTCCGATGCGCGCTTTGAGCTGCGGTGTGGAGATGATGAGGCAATTGATGAACGCCACCAGCGCCGTCTGGTAGTCGACGGCGGAGGCATGCCGCAGCTCCGACACCACCACCTGCAGCCGGTAGCGCTCGCCCTTCAGCTCCTGGGAGACAAAGGCCGCATGGCGTTTCCGAAACGGTTTCAGAAGATATTTTAGTCTGACCTAATAGAAAATGGTTAAATAGAAATAAAGTTTTGTTAGTAAGTGATGGAAAAAGTTTGTGTTAAAAATCACATCAGCTATAAATGGATATTACTCACTCAGATAACCCAATTACTTCAATGTGAATATTTTTTCGGTAATTACTTGACTGTCCTGGAGACACTGTATCATCATAGGCACGAGGCAAGACGCGAAATCTTCCAGACAGTCAAGTAATTACTGACTTCGGCCGCGCACGCCTATGAACTCAATAGTTTTTCGGTTTTTTACATTATATTGCATTCATATGCTTTTTGTAAACAATTTGAAAGGCTATGTGCCAGGATTAAAATAAAATAGAATTGACACAAACTAAAAGCTCCGACAAACCGCCGCAGCAAACGTTTTGCATCACGTGTTGCCTTCTGAGCACGTTCAGACTTGCGCTGAGGGCGAGTGATGCGGCACCGGATTGGCAGCGTTTAATCCGCGGCGAATTTTGTTACGCAGTCGGACGCGTTTCGACCGCTGCCAATCAAGTTTCGTGGAAGTCGGCTCGCCTTAGGGAGCCTTCACTTCCCTCTGGGTCGAGTTCTTCTTGCCTTTGTTCACTGGATGAGGAAAACTGTCACCGAACGCTGAGACATAATTGACGCTGCGGAGTGAACAGCACCGCGTATTTCGCCGCCGCGTCTAGCAGGGAACTTTACGCTCCGCACCCACAGCGGATCTTCCCCGCCGGTCTGTGGGAGCCTGAACGCAGAATCTGAGTAAAGAATAGACTTCATGGAAATTGAATTAATTTTAGAATATCGCAGTCTTAACTTGAAAGTTTCATAGATCGTGTCTAGGAATCTATCTTCCGCAACAAACTTTGGTCTTCTTATAAAATCCTTGATTATTATAACAATGGTCATAACAGATAAAATGAAAAATGCACTATTTTGATTTTGTAAATGAAATAATATTGATGAGCGAGTGAACCAACTATCACAAGACGTTCTTTCCTCCTTACACGCGAAACGGAGTCGCCGTCGGCAACTGCACTGGTGGCAACATCACCACCGCATTAAAGACGCAGGCACGCTGATATGCCACATTGGCAAGACAGCTTCTTGCCAGGCCACTTCCTAAATTAAACCATTGGCGGTCGGCGAAAGAAAGGCGAGCGTGGCGAATGAATAGCCGAGCGCTGGCCGGGCGCGCGTCGGGGCGGCGGGGCGCGGCGAACGCACTTTGCGTCCGAGAGCGCTGCACTCGTGCATGGGAAACGGCGGCGGCGACGGCGGCGGCGTGGCGGCCATATTTAGGCTGCGGCGGCCGTCGCGGGCAGGTGGCGCGCGCTATTCTCGGCGCGGGGCGGCCGCGAAAGGCAGCGCCGGCTGGGAACCCGCGAGCGGCTCGCGACAGCCGCTGCGCAACGCTGGCCCCGCGCACTGCGCACGAACCTCGCGCAACGCACGCACAACGCGCCGAGGCCTACGGCGGCATCTGGCCGTTTGCGAGCGCAACACCATCCCCTCAACCATTTTTTTCTTCACAAAATACAGACAATTTTAGCGTTATTTTTAATAGTAAGAGATGGAAGAATGCTATCTGAAGCAATATTTTCTAATATCTGCACGGTCTGTTGATATTAAGAGGAGATAAATAAGACACTGTATTCTCTCCACGATCTACTTTAATGATAATACTTTTTCAGTGTGGCTGAGGCCATCTGGATGGTCATACGTCATGCTCAAATGACCACAAAAGTCACGCTGTCAGACGATACTTTGTGAAACTTCTCTTTTAATAAAATACTTCACTCCTGTCCCTAACTTACAATCTTTAGCTTCCTACAATTTTTCATTCACCATTTTATCATAACTTATTTCCAACCGAAGATCTGTAAATTATTTGAAAATCTATTATTTTCTCACTACCAAATAGGAGATCTATCATGTACGACGTTCATTCTCGTACTATTTCTCCCCCCAAAGTTGCATACTTTACTGCAAGGCAGCCACCGAGTTGCGCGGCCGCGTGCGTCGGGGCCAGTGTGCTTCGCAACGGCGGCGGAATGCGTCCTCGCCGCGCACGCAGAGCACGTGCCGCGCGCGCCGCCGCCCCGCGCGCCCGCTCGCCGCTTCTTATCGCCCGCCCCCTCTGGCCCCGCTCGCACTCCCCGCGACCACCGGTGCCGCTCCCCGGAATCCCTAGCCCATTACGCTGCCATGTGGCAACACTTGTCCTGTCCACCCACCTGCTACTCTCCTTTCCTGCGACGCTCTTTTTTCACTCTGTTTCTGGGCGAGGATCCTGCAATGATTTGTCACACTGCCTGGTTTGTTCGAGACATAATTTTAATTTTGTTTTTCAAGCATTTAATGAGAAATGAATTATTATGATTACGAGGGTTCAGATGTGACGAGGGTAACAGATCACGCCCACGCCACCCACTCATGTCGTACGTGGGAATCGAACCCGCAGACTCAGGCTCCCCATACTTGAAGGTTGCGTCATAGTCTTGGACACTATATCTCTGCGCTATCGAGGCGGCAGGCTCCCTTACACGCTTCTTTGTAAATCTGACGGCATACTATTTCATGAACATCATACACTGTGCGCTTTTTCTTATTAGCTTTTTAAATGTAGTTGTACGTTTTTTGTGTAAAAACTTCTTTGAAAAAGACCTCCCATTCGTTACCGTCATGGTGTCTCATAGGAGATTTTATTTTTCTTGCTGCATTCTTCCAGTGCAACTCGTTTGCACAACTTGTCTGCCCTATTTGTCTGATCAATTCGCCGCCAGCCCCAGACAACGATCCGCCCTGCGACTGTCAGACCCGGTTTTCGCTGACTCAGCAGCTTCACCACTCTCAGCTTCCCTGCTCATCCATTCCTACGTTGCTGATAGTGTGAAAGCACACTTAAAATATTACGAGAAAGAAAACATTAATCCAAACACTTATGATATTGTCTATCCAACAACAAAATCACATAATTGTTTTGATACAATATTTTAAATATTTTCGTTGTAAAAATTTGTTTTTCACAGGGTATTTGCATTACCTTAATGTATGACATTTCGTAAATTAATATCGGAAAAATCACATTTACCCATGCCTGACATTACATTCGATAAGAGAAAATAAAGTCTCCGACTCCGAATACCCTACTACAAGAAAATTACATACCTATTGTGTTTGGTTTCACACACGCGAGCTGAATAACACAATCATATGAAAGTATTAATACTAGCTTTTCCCGGAAATGTGTTACTTTTTTTTACAACATGAAAATCAACACTCAAATGCATTGCTCTCTACCGAATTTCAGAGTCTCAGTAAACATGTAACACCACCTAGCCTAAGGTATAGGGAGTAAGACATTTGTCGAAATGTAAACCTATCGAGAAGGCCCACAAATACAATATGAATAAATACTTCTAGATTTTCTAAAAGTATGATATGAAGGGCAACAAAAATAATGAAATTAAACTGTTTTAAACGAAAATTTGTTTAATTTAATATAAATAAACCTGAATAAATTAGTATAAAAGGTAGCACAACCATGATAGACACGATTTTTAATCCAACTGAGAAACAAGAAGGCCTATAGTCAGTGGCGAGCGGCAAATTAGCGCCACAATGTACTCGCACCAGCCGTGCAAGTCATCGAATCGCAATCGCTGCTCTGTTTTCTTGTATACTCTCTTGTGTTGCAAATATAATATACTGTGTGTACGAATCTTTAATGATATTCATCTTCCGAACGTCACTCAAGACTTCTTTAAATACAAGAGCGCGTGACTAGAACGCTGCACCGGGTGTGACAGAAAAGAGCGGCATGCGCGTAGACACATAGAGCGTCTATCTGCCAATGGCCCCCTGCACCTCGCCCCTCCTGTCGCTCCGGGGCGGAGCAGAGGCAGGTGCGCGGCGCGGGGCGACGCCGGTGACAGACGCGGCGGGGGCGGCGATTCAAACCGCGATAGCCGATCACAGGCGCCGCCGCCACCGCCGCCGCCCGCCGCGCGCCGTCGCGATGATATCGTTGCGCGATGACGTAGCGACACCTTCGGACGGAGCACTCGCGTCCGTGTCCGCCGTTCGATTCCTTCGCAGATCCACGACGCCCGCGCGACGGGTGGCGGCGGAACGAGTCACTACGGATTGCAGGGGCACACGTCGCCTAGGGATGGATGCAGCACGGACGCAGAGAAGAATTTGTTTATGACAACTCTTACTCACAACTCTTATTCACATTGTTATGTTTAAAACATGTCAATGGAATCGGAATAATACTATCGTTCGTTGTTGCAATAATACTATTGTTCGTTGTTGCTGACGCTATCTGTCAAGTTTAACTGAAGATATCAACGATACTAGAAAAGTCCTAAATAATGATAATGAGATGAAGGGGACAGAGTGTGAGGAGAGGGTGTGGGGAGGGGATTTGGGGAGGAGTCGTGAGGGACGTGCGGGGAACGTGGAGAGGGGAAGTGTGGAGGGGGCACGTGGAGTGGCCGTGGGTTGAGAAAGAGAAATGAGTACGGGGTGTGAGGAGGTGTAGGGAGGGGACGAGGGGAGAGGACGTGAGGAGGGGTCGTGGGGGGACGAGAGGAAGGGGATGGGGAGAGAACGTGGGGAGGGGGTGTGTGAGAAGGGGGTGTGGCTTGTGGGGGTGGGAGGGGATAGCGTGGGGAGCGTGTGTGGATGGGTCGATGGAGTGGGTGGTGGGGAGTTGGGTGTCGGTGTGGGGAGTGGGGTGTGGGGAGTGGGTGCCAGGGAGTGAGTGTGGGTGTAGGGAGTGCGTGTGGTGTGTGTGGGGGGAGTGGAGAGTGGTGAGTGTGTAGGGAGTGGAAGAGGGCGGTGGACGTGGGGGGTGGCTCACTTGAGTGCGTGCGAGGGCGTCGAGAGCGCGCGCGTGGCCCTCCGCGTTGTAGACGCACAGCGCCGACAGCAGCTCCAGCACCTGCTTCTTCACCGTCACGTTGGGCGTGTCGAGCGCTGCAACACACAAATACACCACGCTTGTTAGGGGCGGCACCTCTCACATTGCAGCGCAACACATATTAACGTATTCACATATACATACCACAAAAGAAAATAAACTCGCAATCACCTTCAGAAGGTGCGGCTGAGAGCAAGTAACGATTAAAAAGCTGTTTAAAAAACTCTGAACTAATAAAACAGACTATGGAGTACGGGTAGCCAAAGCGGCTAAGACGGGAGTACTGTAGTCCCTCGGGTTGAAGAGGAGGAGCATTGGGCTTATCTTAGGCATGGACGTATTTGTATACGAATAAATATTATAACGTATGCGTGACATGGGACATGCACGCATTGAAATAAAGAATTCTTTTCATCATGGGAATTTTTCATATATTTTTCCTCTTTAATATCAATGAGTAATATAGATGAAAGTCAAATTGTTAGACAAGCTTTAGCAGGCATTAGTTTATAGTGACTTCAACGAGATCTGGCAACATCCCTTTCAGTCTTGCAGGACGTATGATCGTTAGCACAATGCCATCACGTGATCTAATTGAAAACAAATTGAATAGTAATGAAGTACATTCGAGTGCAAGCACTCATGTCAGCATCAGCACGTTTTATAAATTAACTTACATATAATGTTTATGTTACTTATTCTTACAACCATCGCCACATGATAAAACAATATTTAATTCGAAATGTATTCACTTTTCCTTTGTATCTTCTGCGCACACTGCAATGGCTTAATCCTCTTATGTAATCTCGGTCTTAAGCTGCCATTCTGATTGAGGTTTTCCTGGGTTTAGATACCCTTGCTTGCAGCCCCCAGAAGAGAAAGTACAGTAGTTAGAGTACAAAATGTGGGCTTCACGTTGGATAAAATTTCAAATTTGGGGAATATTAAAAATTATTGTAAAAATTACCTGGATTGAAACGATCACGACCATTACTATAAATATTCTTTAATTAAAAACCAAATTGTCCGGTGAATGTGAACACTAGCGTCTAAACAATGCTTAGGATTTTTTTCCAAATTGAAAAAACCCCTATCGATCTGGCTTGAGTCGAAGCTCTGCGATTTTGAACAACATGCATTAATTTTTAGGGGTTCTTTATGTGAAACCCTTGGGATATTTCTGAATTTTCGAAAATTTCAAACGTTTGAGCTTAAAACTCCGCTTTTTCAGAAACGCTCAAATGCCATATATTAAAAAGTTTCTCCAATTTTTTAAATTTTTCCAACATATAGCGTTAATTGTACTGTTTAATGCGACGTAATGTTAATTCTGCTGTATTCTTTTTTTTTCAAAAATTATACAAATGTATTTTTTTAAATATCTCTCAGGCCTTCATTATGTACATTTGTGACTGGAAGTTGCTTTAAATTACTTTAAATAAAGTTTTTTGAAAAATCAAAAGTTTTCTATGAAGCGATCTTCAAACTTTGCATTCACAGTAACAATAAAACACCATTTTCTTAAAAACAGCTGTACATTTTTCAATGAAAAGTTCCATATAGAACGAGGTTTTACTCTCCTTGAATATTGTAAAGTAATAATTCGATTCTACTGTTAGGAACCCGAAAAATTAAAACATTAAGTATAAAAGTATTTTGGTCGCCGATAGACGACAGCTGACAAGAAAATTTGACAAGTCCGAATAGCTAGCCAAGACCATGGTCAGCTGCCATCTATCGCCGCCCAAAGTACAATTTTTGAAAAATTTCTTAATTTTTCGGCTTCCTAATAGAAGAACGGAAATATTATTTAAAGAATATTAAAGAACAGTAATACCTCGTCGTACATGGTAATATTCATTGAAAAATTTGGAGTCGTTTTTAAGAAAATGGCATTTAAGAGCTACTGTAAATTCGAAATTTGAACCTCTTTTCACAGAAAACTATTGAGTTTTCGAAAAAATTCATCTGACTTCATTTCAAACAGTTTCATCCACAAATGCAATATTGTTTACAAATCGCTGGAAATGTGCATATTAGAGCCGTGACAGATAGTTAAGAGAATAGAGTAAAAAAAATACATTTGTGTAAATTTTGAAAAAACAAATGATTATGTCATAGCAATAGCAAAATTAATTCAATGACATGCCTTACATGCCCTTAAAGAAAGAACGTACTATACATTTTATCTGAAGAAAAAATCTCTATCTTTAATTTTGTAGTTGTAGGAAGACACCGAAATAATTCATACTTTTGAAATTTTCGAAAATTCAGAGTTAACCGTAAAAATCAGACCTATGCCACTTTTATAAGTGCATGTTACTCTACATCGCAACGAACTATAAGTTTATTTTTCTCCCCATTGTTTACTTGGCTTTATTTATGACTTAAGGATTGGAACTCTTTTTCTCATTCTTCATGCATTGCGAAGCATATTCTAGTGAGCAATTTTTGACAAAGAATATTTGAATTGGTGAAAACTGGAACGGTTTAAGGGACATTTTATAAATTTTGGGAAAACTGTTTATTTAATTCAATATCACTGTAAAGTTGTGGTGGTTTGTGTCATCATTAAAACCAAAGCATTTCAATTGTTTATTAAAACCGCGAATGATATAGTCAATTCTGGTGATGGAAAAACAACAACATATTACTCCCAGAAAATTTTAAACATGATGTAAGGTTAAGAACAGCGCTCGTAATCTTACATCTTTTTATTACAATATATATTTTTCGAGAAACGTTCCATTATTTACAATAATTAACATACTTTATATTAATATCTGATATTACACGGTCATTCACAGCGTGTACATTTAACACTATTTTAATAATAAAATGATGATAAACATGTGCAATAGTTGCAACAAGGATTGTCAAACGTTCATGTTAACATTTCCACAATCATCGTGCCCTGCCAGTCCCCTCTAACTTCCACTCCGCCCGTGTACCTCCTTGCCGCAGAGTGCCCCGTCGTCGTCCGAGCACCGGGAGCGACCGCGGCCAAGAACGCCGTCCTCGAGCGCCGCCTCGGCGAGGCGAGCCCGGCACAGATATGAAGTATTAATTGCACGAGTTCCAGCAGCGATCAACACGGGAACATTCGTTTCAATTACTTCGCGCGAAGCATTCTGC
This sequence comes from Gryllus bimaculatus, assembly GCA_017312745.1. Taxonomy (NCBI): domain Eukaryota; kingdom Metazoa; phylum Arthropoda; class Insecta; order Orthoptera; family Gryllidae; genus Gryllus; species Gryllus bimaculatus. The sequence goes on from BOPP01000209.1 coordinate 161,114, forward strand.
GCGGCTCCGGCATCGCATGGATTATTTATAACGCCCATTGTTATTGTAATTTGTTAGCCCATTGTCCGACAGCGCCGCATTGCCTTCAACGTCTCCCTAATTAACCGGGAAGGCGGGCAATAAAGAGGACGGCGTAAGAAGCGAGAGTGACGGGGACGAGAATTAAGAGCGCGAGCGAGGAAAACAAACGCGGAGAGAGAGACCAGCCGCCAGACCTGCGAGCTAGTGAGGTGGCGTATGCGGAAGAGGCCGCAATAGAGATTCCGTGATGCATGCAGTAGACGTTGAAGCGCTGCAGACCGGGAATATGGAAAGCAAAGCTCGGTAATGTGGTTTTGAAAAATCTGGGAGCTGGTCGTACAGAAAAGTGCAGCGTAAGTCTCGATTCGTTTGGTAGGCTCCAACGTTGCACAATCCGTAGAAGTTGAATTACATCAACATGATAGAAACTGAATCAGAAAAATGACCTTCTAATATATAGGATCTAGTCCGACAAGTATAATGAAAATGCGATAGCTAGGTGTGCTTAAACCTTTCTGCGGAGTAGCATGCACATTATTATATGATTTATGACTAGCACATCAGTCAAATATGAAACAATAATTGAAGATAGCAATCACTTCACGTGTTCGAACGAACGAGCTGTTTATACTACCTTCATCGAGCAGACTCTCTCTCTCCCCCATTACTTAAGATCAGTAACTCATTTATAACCAATTTACTCTAGCATAAAGTTCAGATGGTTTTTCAGTGCTAGGTTAATCCGCAAACCAATTTCACCTGGAACCGAACCAAGAACAACGTACACAGAAAGTGAGAATGTAGGTCTTTCAGGTCGGGCGAGAAACTAGGACGTCGCAAAGAGGGAGACATACGGACAGGGAGCGGAAAGAGGGAGACGAGACTTAGGGAAGACACGGAAAATGTAGAACAAAAGGAGACAATGACGTCAGCGAAGACGGCGATAGAAGCGATGGCGAAATTAGACGGCTGCTTTGTGGCCTCGGTCAAGCCAGAGAACAGTGAGCCCACGGCCCCAAGGCACAGAGCAAGGGGAGGCTGGAGCTATTAAAACTGTCAGTGTGATTCATTGGTATCTTTTCGTGGCGCCATTCACGTCATTCTCAAAGCCCGTACTCGCTAATAAAAGATCAGGAAAATATGTAACACCTAAAAGACTTAAAGTAACTAAAAATCCTTGTTATGCAGGAAACATTGGTTGCAGGTTATATATCTCTGACGCAATGTACACGAGTACAAGTACACATGTACACACACATGTACAAGTTATTTACAAACGTTTCCTCCTTTGTAATGTTAATGGATTATTTTCTTCTCAAACTGCAATCGCAATAACTACAAAACTGATGTCTTATTATAAGATAACATTACTGAAAGTTATCATAATCAAAAAAGTGTTTGATCTTGTAGCAAAAATAACTAGAATCAAGCTTTAACAGTCAGTGCATATCTAAAAATTTGTTAAAAATACTTTAAAATATAATTTTATTTCAAAGAAGAAATCGACACGTTTCACGAAAGCGTTCATTAAATAAGCACTAAAATGAACGCTGATTGGCGTTTATATCCCAGTGTTAAGAAACAATAAAACATAATTAGACATGTTTCAACACTATAAATCAGTGATCATTTGACCGTAAAAGAGAGAAAAAATAATAAAATAAGATTTCAAGATTTCATTGTATTCATGGGCTTTCAAAAATACACGAATGTGTAATGATGACAAAAATGTCTCATAAGTAGCGAATGAATTAGAAAGTGAAAGGATGCAATAATAAGAAAACATCTACACAAGCGTTTGTTAAGCGTTCATATATTCTACAGATATTGTTCATGTAGTGTACGTTCACATATCGCAGGTCTAGAATCGTAAGTTTTCTAGCAGGAGGACCGTAGAGAGAAGAAAGACATACGAGATACTGTTGCGACATTGATGATCGTGGATTTCAACAAAAAGCGAGTTTTTAAAAAAATATCAAAATTTTAAACATTGATTGAATACAATTTTAAACATAGATGTCGTAATCTCGATGTTTTTACATTTTCGATGTTTATTTTAGGAATTAAAAAGTTACATAATGATTTTGTACAATATGAAATGATAACCGATGGCACCTTTCAATTCATGAGTTCGAAGTAAACACTCTGTATACCACCGTCATCGAGCACTCTGTCCCCAAAAGATGCCGCGATGCTCTGGTATTTCCTACGCCATAACTCTTATTTCGCACGCAGAGAGGCGGTCAACAAATGTGCAGAAGGGTCTCCCCATCCTCCAGTATTCTTCCACGACGAACCGAGAAAGGTCTGCCTACTTGAAATGACGCTGAGCGCTCAGTCTTGCTCACGCTCACTTTTGTTAATTGTTCTTATACCGTTTAGTTTCTTTTGTCAGTTAAATCTTAATTATAAACTAATAAACGCAAATTAATTTCTCCTAATTCATCAATGTTTAAATACATCGGTTTTTAAGGCAATGTATTAACAACATTTGTGTTTCAATTTTGAACACCGATGTTTTGAAACATCTATGTTTTGTAGTGGATATAGCGTTTCGAATACGAGATGCGATATCACATAGCAACGTCGTTATCCCTTGCGCTGGTGTCGCTCCCCGACAGCTTCTTGGCGAGATTCCCGCGTTTATTCCCACACCGGCATTCCCTGCGGGCCCGCCCGAAGGCGCCGGGTCGGCGGAGGCACGTGGCAGCCCGAGAAACACGTGAGCCCCACACGCGCATGCTCGCTTTTGTATCGCTTTTACACTGTTCACTTTCCAGGGTAGTTAACTCTTACAGCGGATGAAATTCGGGTAAATAAGAGTTATAAGTCTAAATAATCAGGCCTTATGCACGTGTTCATTTTCACTATTACATGTAACCTACTTCAGCTGGTAGTTGTCGAAATCTACAAAATTTTATACTTGGTATTTGGTAGGAACTCACTCTTACAATAAATTAGGAACCGACAGAGATAGTACTTTAGAACACGGGAGCAAATTTGCCTACTTGCTGTAGTTCGAGTGACTTGCGGAAGCAACATAAGCAAATGGGCCACATTATTACTCATGTTCTTTTCACCCAATGGCTTGATTGCGGATGGATTAACAGTGGTTATAGTTTCACAAGGGCTTATTCCGTGCCGCTAAATAATAAGCGATTTTGAGACCTTGAGTAGTACGCAAGAGTAATGAGAGCGGAGGCAGGCGAAATAGTTGTAGTGCATGGTAATTATGATGGTGATGGAGATGAAGTGGAATGAAAAGCAGGGAAAACGCAAAACCCAGAGAAAACAGCCAAGAACCCATTTTGTCTATCTCAAAATTACACATGCGATGCCCAGGATTTGAACCCCGACACCTAGGGATGGAAAGTGAGGCGACTGACTGCGACCTCGGAGGCTCCGACAAAGCAACCATGAAGGTCAAGATCATGTGTTACTACGCGTATTGTATGTGTAATGGAAAGAGGGAGAGTGAGTCGTACTCAAAGAGAATGAGAGGGATGGTGTGATTATTTCTGTTTTGGAATAAAAGCAATGGAACATTGAAAAAAATAATGAGTAGAATTTTCGCGTGGTTGCTAAACTCAAGCGAATAACGACGTTACCTAAATAATTGACTCCGTATTTTGCCTTGATTATCAGTCTATAAAATGCTAATGAACATCGTAATTTCCATATCTTCTCTAACGCTCTCGGAATTTCATTCTAACAGAACGATATTTTTGTGTACAAAGATTTCGGTGGCAAATGAGATAAATAAAGAGCAGAATAAAAACAACACCGAAACTTTTTACTCGTATTTTATATGCTTCGGAAAGGATGCTCATAAGATCACTCTGGAAGATAAACTTGTAGATTTTACGTTCAATGGACTTTTTAGTCGTTAGTTCTTCTGGCATAAAAGCATATATAAAGTACGTAGAATTTTATTGTGAGTTTGGAGGAATGACAGGACGATTTCGAAACACCCAATTCTGATTTATTGAATATTTGAAGCCGATGTTCCAATAAGAGCTGTCGTAATTAATTGGTAGGGCGGTCTAAAGTCCAATCTTAATTAATCGCTGCAAACGACCAATTTCACTCAAAGTGGACCAATAAAATCCTAATTGAATCGAACGACACACTGCTTATTCCTCAGTCTCGGAAGGACGAGATAGGAGCAGCAGTGAAATTACCTTGTCACTCCGTTCAATTATTGACAGTGAACGCGCAGCGATGAATAATTGCAAAAATACCTTAGTGTGCATACATAGGCAGTTGCGGAACTAGTGATCGATGTTACTGATGCAGTTACGACTGAACACAGAATGTACTTTTAGTGATAAGAATGACTCTATCATGCCCGATAGAAAAGAAAACGCGTTAATTGAATCATTTCTTCTTTTTCAGTGCGAATAGATGATTAATTCGATCAAGCCTTTAGGTAAATCTGAAATAACATTAAAAGCTTTCAAGGTGTATAGTTTTAATGTTTTTAAGCATTCACTTTAGAGCAAATGTTTCTTTGTTCAGACATATTTAAATAACACTACTGACTCACAGATATCACCAAAAAATGACACTGTAACGCAACTGCATTAAAGCTCATTTCGCTGTATGGCACTGATAAGTCACAACAGTCTATCTATTCATAATAATTTCAACTTTCCTTGTGATGCTTGTAGCAATTGAATGGGGATCGAAGTTCAGATGAAATTTTATCTGTGATCTTTTAACATTATGCAGGGTCTCTACTGATTTTAAATATTTCCAGACATCGAAAGCTAATTTCATCCAAACGATAATCGTCTCTCTTGGAGACGTAAATATAAAAGAGTCGAAGAATCTATTTGGGATAGCATGTGAAAGCACGATTATTCTCTCTATCCTTAAACGGCTTGTTGTGTTCTCTGCGACTGACCCTGGTGAACAGACTCATAGTCAGAATTACCAACAGTGTGTAATCTCTGAACGCTCATTATACACATTGCGTCATCACTTGGAATCGGTCTACACAGGTGACGAGCGGCTAAGTGGGTTTCACCTCCACGTGTACATCCTTTACAGAGTTAGAAAGCAAGAGAACACTTCCTTTTTTTGACGCGACAACCGACAATGTTCCCCTTCTTCACATACTTCTTTTCCCGAGGACGTTCTTTTCTACCCCTGCCGCGGGGCGCATACTGCGACGCCGATGAGGGCCTGCAGTTGCCGCGTGTGCCGCGCCGCAGCAGCGCATCTGCGAGGAGCGGCGGCGGTGGGAGGTGAAGAGCCGCGCGGGACCCTGCCGGCGCCGCCCACCGCCGCGCTGCGTCGCCACGGCTCGCTTTGCGATACATAGCGGCGCGTGCCCCGCCACCAGGGCCATTAGGGCGAGTGGGCGGCGGCGTGGGCGAATACAACGGCACCGGCGGTGGGGGTGGCTGCGTTGGCGGCGGAGGCGGAGGCGAGGCGGGGTCTGTGTTGGCGATGGCCGTGGTGGTGGCGGGGGAGGAAGAGGCGGCGTGGCGGTAGAGGTGGGGGCGACGGTGGTGATGGAAGAGGAGATGGTGACGCAATGAGGCGAAAGGGGCGGCAGAGAAGGCGACGGCACCGGATTTTGGGTAATGCGTGATGACAGACGGTTTATGGCGTTTTGCCGCACGGAAGCATGTAAGAATGTGGTGCGTGGTGACTCGGGGCGCTGCTGGTGGTCGCGGGCCCTTTGTGTTGGCGGTTAGGCAATCGGTTAGTGACGGTTGGCGGGCGGGGCGGAGGCGGTGAGGTGATGAATGGCGGGCGGTGGCGGTAAGGCGGAAGGCCTATGTGGCGCTCGGCGCCATCGCACGTCTCCAGACCGCAGCGGAGTCCCGCCCGATGGCTCCTTTCATTTATCCCAAACGCGGAGGCGCTTTATCTTTCTATTACGCCTTTCACTACCGGCAAAACGCGCATTTATAATCCGACTCGGAACCTGGCCCGGCGCGCCCTCGGCGCCCGAGAACATATGAAGTCTCGTGTTCAACGTAATCGGCGATCGCTCCGCTGCGCCGCGCCGGTCCAATGGGAGCTGATATTGCCTCGCCGCGGACTGAATTTGTGGCTGCGGACGACGCGCTTGGAGAACTCGATATGCAGCGCGTCTGCCTTACACAGATCTACGTTTTCATTCGTTTGTGAAAGAGGGAATCGATTATTTTGGGTAATGGAACATAACCAGGGTTGCATTCAGAAAGTATTGAAGGTGGGAGGAAAAATTTCCTTTCGGGCACATCCTCAATAATTTTGAAATACTTTTTAAAATATCGTTAGCTTGAAATGTCTCCTCATTATAAGAATACTCCTTTGGATGTAATGCTGTCAAAAATATGTAGTTGTTTTACGGGAAGTTGAAAAACAAAAAAAATTGGTTTATTGGTCATATATCACCATTTTGGATCCCCCACTACACATAACAGTTTCGACAACAGGAGTTCAGATTGTAGAGTAAGCGTAAAATGACTTTTAACATCATGTTTTTGAGATGATTTGTGGCTTTGACACTTAAACACGTTAGGAAGTATGCAGTTTCGGGATAAAATTGGTCGAGGTGAGAAGAACAGAAAAGTAAATTTATAAAAGTAATTAAGACTACGAAGAGTTGAAACAGGGTCACAGTGATGTGGACAAAAATTGTGCGTGACAACAAAGATAAATCAGATTATAAGGAAAAAACACGAAGTGTAAATAAGTTATTATTTGAGGGAGACCGTGTTTGCCGACATTACAGTGTTTTACTTAATTGAATCCACATTTTTAAATTTAATTACATAATTTAATTATAAACTATGAAAGAAATTGAGGGAAAGTTCATATACATTTGACATCTAATTTCTCTCGATAAATAGAAATAACGAATTTTTATTGTGTTTCCAAATGGAAGTCATCATAATGAAATCCTCAACCAGGAGACCAAATGCGCATAACGTTGCGTCCACACAAAGAGATTTTGAAAGAATCCACTAGTTCTTCGGCGGCCAGTCGCCCGTGAACTTTCTCGCAGGAATAGCAGAGCAAACACGCGGCGCGGCGCGGTGCTGACAGCGCAGTTTGATTTAGTGAAAACGATGTCGGCGCGAGGGCATCCCAAGATCATTTCAACACCTAAGCCTCAGCCGAGAAGCAGAAAAGAGGCTGACCCTGACCAGGGACATGAGACTGGTCCAGTACTTCGTGAGCATGGAAGGACTAGTTTTTCATCTTCTTTAACCCAATTCTCTTTTTTCGGGTTCCCTCTCACGCAATCGGGACGGACATCGTTACGTTACAGACATCGCGATGTCGGATCTTCCGTCATACTATTTGGGAGATTTTTTTAGTAGAAGAGACATTACCTCGAGATCTCATTGGCATTGCTGCGGGAAGTACTGGGAAGCGGTGGTCAGGTTCATTCGAGAATATCACCATTTACGTTTTAATAGGAAATTATTTATGATGTGAAAAAAGAAATCGCATCTTAGTTGATTTAGGTTTCAATTGTTATGGTGCGCGAAGATACGATTTGGATCACAATCTTCAGACTTGTGAATGAGAAATATTTAAAGGTTATCTAATTCAACAGCTTGAAATATATATTATTCTTTACTGAAAAATTTATAAAATTTAACTAAACCCCATGACTTTTCCAAAGTTAAAAATTCATTCATGTAAATCAAAATATTATCAAAACAACATTGCATCTGACAACAAGAAAGAAGAAACTCTTCTGGTGTAATTGAAGAAAGATTAAAAGCAATTATATTAAAATTTCACAAGAAATCGCCACGCACATGCAGGAAAGTGTTTTGTAATAAAATCCCATCACCTCGTTTGGGTAAGAGCACGTTTCACTAACCTAATGGCTAGTAAATCATATTTTAACGCTGTGCAGCTGAAAGTAATTCCTTAGGTCGTTTTTGTTTTTTTATTACGTCACTAACAAAAAAGAATGTGTAACAATAAAATAACCCTTTACAACGCTTCTCTGTTTTTTTGCTTCGTTTCACTTTCTACATTACAAACGAGTTGTGAACTCAAGGTTGCTTGTCCCCGATACGAAATATTGGTGAAAATGTACATGAAAAATGATGTCTGGACACGCTCTTCCAATTCTAAACTCATTTGCTACAAATGAGCCCAATCAAAAAGAATCAATTTCAACGGATATTCAAACCAGTTCAGCAAATCATGGGCAGATACGATAACTTAAAAGCAATGCAAAAGCAATAACTTAAAAGCAAGCGAAGAAACCTCATTGACTAAAATATTAATCATTGTTTCAATGTTTGGCTTATTTAAATATATATTGAATAATGAATGAGGTCGTGCATATAGAGCGCTAGATTACACAGACTACTCGCAGGGTCTGATAGCAGAGTCAGCTATCTTCGTACGTGAGGCGGGATCTCTTCGTATCGCTAGGTGAAAAGGGCCGTGAAGCTGGGGGGGACTAACTGTTAAAACTTAAAATAGTATTACGATGGCCACGTATCATTCTTATAAGTCGATAACATCATTGAGACACACAGTTATACGTATCCAACAACAAACAAAAAAGTGAATTACGCATTAAAATAGTTCATGTTGAATTTGTCGGAAACGTTATTTACATTACCATTATTGAATAATTTTTCACAATGAACTGAATCTCTGGAGAAGCAAGTGAAAAAACATATCATAACATGCAATTAAATAGAGAGAAAAATGTCTTCCGCCCATACAGTAACGTCCTTCAGCTGAATGCATTGGAATGCAAGCAAAAATACTTACAGTAACATGTTAATGACATTGAGAGTTAATTCCAAAGCGTAGATATAGCGAAACTTCCGAAAGGAGTTGGCCATTGATAGGCCTAATGACACTTGTGGAGCGCGCGCGGAAAGGCCACCAGATGTAGGGAGCGACACGGTGCAGGCGCCACGACATGCGGCCGAGGGAGCGAGACGGAGGGTGAGAAAACGGGCGGGGGATCAGACAACGTGCGGGCGGGTGCGACGGTGAGCGGGTGGTTGGTGAGTGGGCCGGCTGGTGGAGGGCGGGGCGAGGGGCATAAGCGGACGGGGCCATCGCCCGCCAGTCAGAGCTCCTCTATAGCGGGACGTTGCCCTCACTGTGCTAATCAACGCGCTTTCAGATTGCAATTACTACTATTAATTACGATCAGAGCATATTCGGACTGTGGCCCTCCAGGTCGTGCTTGCAGTATCAAATACAAACGTATATTAATTTCGAGTTCTGATTGAACGTGTCTCGCGTACCATTCAAACGTATCTCCAAATGTCATCGAGCCAGTGTTCTTGCTAACGTAACGGTTGAATTTACAGACAGCGGAAGGGCACAGAATGATGTGTATTAGCTGAAGTGTGAATAATATTGCGAAATTAATACGAGCATGCACGTAACTTTTGAATAGGTGAACGGTATGCGATTAGCACATCATTAGAAATTGTTATAATTTTATTCCGATGAATTTTTCAAACAATATATTTAATTTGGCATCACTTTGTTTGAAATGCTTCACGGAAAAAATTCACATTTATTTTTATTTTCAAAATTTTCCCCGGTTTGAAAAATATTGTTGAAAATAAAAGACTACGAAATTCACGTCTAACACGATATAGCTTACTTTAAAAATAAGAGACATTCTAACATACAAAAAACAAGTATAATTTCATTATTAATTATTCCACTTTCAGATCAAGAGTGAATTACCAAGAATTGCGTGGGCCTGTACATCTCAAGCAAAATCATGTATGCGGCTTATGGATAACTACATGAAAAATGTTATGTGAAATTAACAAAGTAGAAAACACACATGATTTTTATCGGGTACTTGTCAATGCTCTCAAAAGGCATAGATTACACAGGGTTGCGAATGATTGTTCTAGAATTTTGCATTTTTGATTTCCCTTACGTCATACTTCAAAAAAAGCTAAACAATTCAAAAAATATTGGAGTAATAACGATAACTTACTGAATCCATGCGACCATTCCACACTTCGTATACCATTGTTTTAAAGTGAAAATAGCTTCATAATGGTTATCAACTTCAGACCACTAGCCCCTGAATTGTACTTAATATCATTATAGATCCGTCACGATGGAACCGTTGACGCGTCAAATTAATTTTCATAGACGTAGAATTATGTTCGTTTCCGATCACCCACATATACTAAGGAGTGGGGGTACCTAGATGAGCTAAATCTCCACAGATGTAACAGAAGTTTCCATTTTTTCAAGTTTCATAATATAAATTGTAAATAGGTTCTTAATGGAACCCAAATTCTAGCAAGCAGTTTTAAGTAACACGTGCTGGAAAATTTCAAAAAATGGGAAGGAACCTTCCAAAACATTAATAAAACTTCAAAAAAGGTCTCGGCAGATAACGAAAGAACTCAGCAGATGTAGAGTATGGCTAACAAAAAAAGAACTCGTGATCCTTAAAAACCAGTTTTAAGACTTTAGGACGCTTCATTTCCAAGTCATGTAATGTTTGTTCATACGAAATGTGTACAGTGGGTTGCATGTACATTCGATTTCCCACCTGTAACAAGTTCCGTTCCGTGCCAAGTTCCATGTTTTTCGTCTCAAATCTGTTTATTGCAGGACTCAGAGGCATTCAATAGCACACCAACAGAATTTTGTGTCAATGCATTCTTATTAATTGTAAAAAGAGTGAAATTTAAGCGTGTGTAAAAATTTCTATCCTCTGATTTATAGCATCGCTTATAAAAATTAAAATAAAACAAAAAATGCGCAAGCAAATAAACTAATAAATGGATTCCATGCAGAGAGAAAAATATGTTTTTATAAGTGAATGAATATTTTATATTTTATGAATTAGTTAGTTTGAAATAAAGACAAATTATCTCCCTGGAAAAGCAAAATTACTACAGCCAAAATAGCTCAAGATGACCTCCGATCATTCGCCATCAAATGTGGTTAGCAGTTCAGTTCGACTTATTACATTTTATCCCCGACGTATGGATATGAAGTGGGCTAAGAAAATAATCATGGAAAAGTATTTAGCATGCAAGAACTAAGTCGTATTAAATTTGTGGAAAATTAATTGATTTATTTATTTCGAAAACAGCAGTTTCGGACATTAAAAGTTACGTCCAAAGATAATTGTGCGTATATACTGTACGTGAGAACTTTGTAGGTTTCTACGGCAGAGACAGAGGCAGTGGCCGATCGAGTGGAGAGATCAAAAGAATTTTGATCTCTATCCTCCCAAAATTTTGTTAAATAAATTCATTTTATTACACGACAAGAAAGCAAAATATAAACGTAAGTGAGAATGTGAAATGATGTGCAATTCTTATTACACAAGCAATAGCCCAACAAAATCGAGAATAAAATATTCATATCCGAAAATTGTTCATGGAATATTAAGATACAAGACTTTAACCTATCTGTAGTAAATTGAATATCTCGATCGACGTCTGAGGTGTGGGAGCGAGTGAGGGCGAACTCCTATCCAGTGATTCCGAAAAAATTCCCAGGGGTTGGGGAAACGTTCAAATCTGAAAAGGATTAGTTGAAAAAATCAGAAAACCAGCCACAATAAAAAATTACAATTTAGACCTAAAATATATAAAAAACACCTAAAATTCGACTGGGGGGACATTACCCGTCTCCTCGACCACACTATCTCTGAACATGCATCCCGCGTCAACATTTCATTACCCCCCCCCCCACAAAGATATAGACCGATTGCATCTCATTCTATTTTCCTTGTGAGTATACGAGCTTGCGCAGGTATCTGTACTTTCAAGATATCCATTTGGCTTTCATATGTGGAGTACAAAGGAAGAAATACTCCTATTGACATTAATTTTGTATTACTTTGCATTGTAATGTAGAGATAAAGTAAGGAAAATCTATTGAGATATTCGACTGTACGGAATATTCATTTATTGAAATTGATTTCTACCTAGGCCGACCATTAGCCTCTCGAAGGTGGAAGGAAAAGAAGGCCATTGCATCCCATTCTATTCCCCAACTAAATTGTTTCTCCTTTCCCCGCCTCCAACAACCAGTCGAGATGCAATCGGACTCTGCCTTCACAGGTAGCCACAAGTGAAAAGGGATTAAAGAGGCAACGGGTTCGAGGGAAACCTGGCTATGGGACGCTATCGGACTGTCTCCTCAGATAGCCAAAGTGGAAGGGGAAGCACTGGGAAGCGGGTGCGAAGGAAACCCGACGGCGGGATGCAATCGCACTGTCTCCTCAGATAGGCAAAGTGGAAGGGGATGCACTGGGAAGCGGGTGCGAAGGAAACCCGACGGCGGGATGCAATCGTACTGTCTCCTAAGATAGCCAAAATGGAAGGGAAATCACTGGGAAGCGGGTGCGAGGGAAACCCGACGGCGGGATGCAATCGGTGCCTGCAGGGCGCGCGAGTGCGGTATGGGCGGCTGCCGGTGGCTACCCCTGGGCGGCCGGGCGGGGACCGGTCCCGAGCGGGCGGCCTTGGCGGGAGGATGCGGCGGCGCGGCTCAGCTGATTGCTATGCCGCGCGCCGGCGGCCCGGAATGCCCTTTGTCCGGCGTTGGCGCGGAGGGCGGCCGCTTAACGACAGCAGAGCCGCGTGCGGCGCGCGCCCCACACCACCCGACCACCCCCGATCGGGCTGCAATATCATGCACCAGAAGAGGACTAGGGGGAATTTTCGTCGCACATGTAAAGTGCAATTTAAAAAAAAATTGAAAAATTTGTATTTCCAATTTGAAAAACAAAGTAAATGAAATAATTAAAATTATACGATTTTGTACATGTTCGGCGAAATGTCACGATTTTTCTGTAGTTTATGTTTAAATTTTGCCATGAGCATAAGAAATGTAATCACCAATTTATGTTTATTTTTATTGATATTTCTTTAGAAAATAATTGTTTAATTTTAAAGTGATATTTAAAATGAAGTTACTAGAAAGCCAATTATTGGTGCCAATAAAATTATAATGTCTATAAAGAAAATTTTAAAACTTTCTGGAAATAGTATTGAAAGTATGACAGTGACGCTCAGTGGCTCTTCTAACACTAATAGATGTGAAAAGTTGACACTAGGCAATTGCTAATCTAAAATAATATATTTTATAACAGTTGATTCTAATCCATTAAAAATATGAATTAATTCACTTTATTCACTTATTCTTATTATAAAAAGTTGGAAGAAAACAACAAATATTTTCGTTTCTATTGATAGCTAGTTAACTAACTCATAGCATTGAGGTTAGTATAGAGCAGAAGTGCGGAGCCACTTAAAATAGCAAGACATAGAGGAGGGTGGAGGCGAGCAGAAGTGGGTGGAGGGCGGTGGCGGCTGGCGGCGACTGCGTGAGTCACTCGGTCGCGCGGCGCGACGCGCGGAAAAACTGCCTGGAAGGACAACTGCCTGCCTGAGTGCGTTCGGTGTTTTGCCTCGGCGGCGGCCAGCTGGTGTCGCGCATCCCAGACAATCGATTGCCTAGGGCGCAGCAAATAAAATGCATCTCCGATCAAGGAGTATCGAAGTCGTGCAAAAATTGAACAAAACAACCGAAAAGAAGAAGCATTTAAATTATTTAAAGAATTAGTTATCCCGACCGGAATTCGAACCCGGTTCTCCTGGTTTACGCCCACTTGTTCTAACAACTGAGCTATCGAGACGGCAAATACTTACTCCCTCTCCCTTAATTACCTCGTAGTATTTTAACCAGGTTCTTGATTTCCTCAAAAGACAAGGAGTAATATTTCTTCTACAAAATCTCTTTTATATTACATTTATGGAGAATACCGCCACTCCGAAATGAGTGTCATCGGAAACGTTTCAAAGTGAGTAGGAAGTTATTTTTAATTTTAGAACAAAGATTTACAAAGTGCAGAATGTTAGCACAGGTCCAATTATATTTTACATACAGAGGAGTAAAATTCAAGTACATTTTCATGAAAGAATAATTTATTGTAACGTCAACGACTTCATTAGATTTTGATTTATGCAGAAAATTATTGGTTTCAGCTCTTAGAAAACGCGTTCGAAGAAAACCCACATGATCTTGACGTATTCTTATTAATCTGATTTTACATATTAATAACACTTCTTTATATCCTGCAGTATTAAGTAATTAACACTAGAAATTGGTCATTTCTTGATGTTTTTCATCAAGAATTAATTAAGTTTTATAATAGGACACGATATTGTTATCTCTGCAAACACTTTCGTGATATGCATACTGATTTCTTTGCGTAATTAATGGATTATCTATTGGACTTGCTCGGATGCATCAGAAATTTGACACGAGCCATTTACTTTAATCATACTCAATTCATTAATTATATTTAAAATGTAACACTTAATTTCATTTCTTGTTCCCTAGCTCTTTTCCTATTAGAGTGTAGTCTTCATGTTCACGTAGAGAAATATACGAAGAAATGGAAATTGTTGATTATATTTCTTTATTTTCCTCCTCTTCTTAAATGTTTCTGCAAAAATGTGTTTCATATTGGACAACATATTGGATATTATTAGCACCTAGGTTTGGATATTTTAATGCAAAATAATCTGATGATAAGACATGATACTCGGAAAAAATATTGGAGAAAAATTGCAATTGTGATCCTAAGAAATTCAATCAATGATAACAAATTATTAGTAGTTTTGATTCGTCACATGAATAAGATTTAATCACAGAAAAATTCCACAAGTTTTATTTACTGTAAGTTTGTCCTTTTCCTGTCTCTGTAATTATATAAATCTCAAGTTTCAACAACATAAATACTTAAACGATCGAGGATACGATAACGATTTGAAGATATTCGCAACAGTCCGTTTCCAAAACAAGGATCAGAAAGATATAGACGATCGAAGAGAACCTGTTTTGAAAGGTAAAACCACCGTAATAATGGAACATTAAAAATTGATCCAGACAAATGTGATTGAAATACTAACACTTTCAGAATCTCTGATATTTATATAGGTTATATAAATCTGACAGAGTAATCACAAGAAGTTAGTTATTTGCGTACTACTGATTTGATTTGTAATGTCAGGGATAAACAATATTTGGGCACTTTTATCCACCTCGATTAGTAACGTTAACTTAATTGAACAAGTGTTTAATTTTAAGACGTCAAAATTGTCACTTAATTTTCCAAAGATTTGTGTAAAGATTTGTTCCAATTGTTGATTTAAGAAGTAACAATGTGTAACTAGGACATTTAACATCGTACTACCTAAAAACCTAATTTAGATAAGTTTACCCTAATTTTTTTTAATCGCACACTAACACAACTCTCCCTTACTATTATACACATAGAGCGAATTCATTTGTTAGTTAGATACACACGTTTTGTACAAGTCTGTTGTTCAAACACAGTGTGCACATTTGTAAAATAATTACTATTATGAACACAGAGCGGATTCTGGTTTTAGATAGAGATATGTTTTGAACAAGTTTGTTGTTCAAACACAGTATACACATTAGTAAAATTTTTATACAAAACATTCGAATGATTAGAACTTATTTTCAAGAGGAAGTACCTGGCGGCTCGTGGAGCACCGTCCATTTGCCACCTCCCCCCCACAACCAAGCGCCGCCGTACAATAACGCAGGATGCGCCATCGGAGGCTCATTTGCAGTTAATAGAATCGTCTCAATGGGCATATTCCTCTTCCATTGTGCGCGCACAATGTGCCGCGCTGCGTGGACGGGCGCGCGCCGCCGCCCGGAGAATTACTGCGGCGCCGCGTCGCGTCGCGTCGCGTCGCGGGCGCCTGTCGCGATACGCGTGTAGCGACGCGGCGATATACAAACGACCGAATAAAAATCCGATAAGTGCAAGCGGCGCGGGGCGGCTAGGGCGGCTAGGGCGGCGCGGGGGCATTGTCCCCTGATGAGCAGATGCGCGCATTCGATATCGTTACGCGGCGCCGAACAATGGCATTCGCCCAGGCCGCTACGCACATTCCGCGACGGCTTAACCACGAGCGGCGCTGACTCCCTTCCCCTCCCCTCCCCTCCC
>BOPP01000209.1:178844-191038 GCA_017312745.1 Gryllus bimaculatus
CGGAGCAGCGGGGGTGGCGGCAGTGGAGGCGGAGGCGCAGGCGGCGAGGGAGGCGGCTGTGCCGGCGCGGAATGCGCGCGGGGTGCGGTGTTGGGGGCGAACACGTGCGACACCACAGACAGATGGCAGTCGAGCAAACTTGAATTCCCAATTCCACGTCCGTTTGATTGCACTGTAGCAAAGGTGTGGTCGAGAAGTTTTGGAAACAGAACGACGATTCTCCACTAATCGGTGGTTCAAACGAGACATAAGACCAAACTACATCTTTTTAATTGCTATAAGCAGGGTTCGGATCCTGATGACATGTCATCTTTTGATTGGTGCATTGTAGACGTAGCTAACTTGTAAATAAATATTTATCATAACATATAGGTGATAGAAAATTATAGTTCTTGGATCATTTTTTTTGTAATTTTTTGGACATTTGAATCATATTTGTCATTTTACGTTTTTTTCCCTATCCGTGTTTTTTTTTTGTTAGTGAAGGTTTCATGAATTTTGAATGATGTACTAAAACAAAGCTTTTATTGTACCATCAGTTAATAACGAAACTGTATTGCTGTGGACTCTGAACTTTTTCGAACTATGAAAAATCCACGATAACTACCTCGCCCTTTCAAAACCGCCGGATGCAAGATCAGGGCTAAGGATTTAATTTACCCCTAAACTGAAGACTTTATATTAAACACAAGTTTATATACATAAATTTTATTTAAAATTGTAGAATTGATTGAATAGGTAAATATTTTCATACACGTTTTTGAGATTTTTTAAAAAAATATGGCCATTTTCAGCTATTTTTAAGTTTTTAGGTCATATTCCTATCATTTTAAGTCATTTTATATGTCATTTTCAAAGAAGTTTTAGGTCGTCAGAATCCGAGCCCTGGCTATACGCTACAGTTCTTCAGATATGATGTTTCCTTTGCATAGCACTACTTTTCCGTTACTCAACATACTTGTGTTCATACTTTTCATTGCAAAGACAACAGATTTTCGTTTCCGCCATTAAGCCGCATTGACGTCCCATAGTGTTTATGAACCATGGAATGCCGTAATTCATGATTTACCACTTGAGTTCCCCGAGAATTTTTGAAATTCCTTCTTTGTTGTAAATACATTTTTGCAAACGGCTATCTACATATGGCAGATATATCAAACACATATATAGAAATTTGTTCTTCCATCTTGTCTCCTTCATTAAATAAATCGATCATCTTTCATGATCTTGAATCAATTTAAATCGATAAAATACCACCGAAACAATTAACCGTTTCTTACAGTATTTGATAATATTCATGATTTTCTACGGAATTGAAATTTGTACTTTAAACAAGCACGCTTTTCCCCGGGCGCTCTTCGTGACACTATGAACGAAGTGTCTGGCGTAAGAGAGAGGAATGTAGCAATGCGTCTGCAGCAGCGCGCGCGTGGTCGCCTACAGCAGCAACCCACTAAACAGTACGACGTGTGCCTCCACTGACGTGCTTATTTCCATTCAAGTAAAGAGAAGATTTTTATATGGAAATACGTGGGCAGCATTGCCTGCATGCGTACAACATTTGGAATGCAAATATCTACTTAGTATTGCGTAATCGAAAGATAAAAATGCGAGAGAATGCTAGAAATACATTTTAAAGAACTTAGTGAAGTAGAACGGAAAATTCAACGGAATTTTAAAACTCTGAATAATTAAGGAATTGAGATAAAACAACCAACGCCTGTATAGTAAAATGGCAAATTTCGTTTATTAGCATTTTCAGCCATGAATTAAGTCGTTTAATATTTTAATAAAAGTAAGTATTGAGGAAAATATGCACGTGAAGCGTGGCGCTTGCCACGCCATCTTCTCCCCCTCCCAGCAACCATATACATCTTCAATGACCCGAAAATCTACAGAGGGCCCTAGAAGTGAGGAAACGAATGCCATAAAGGTTAGAGGGATGAGTCCTAACCTCCTGTAAACCCGAAGCAGGTGTTCCTGCAGTACTAAATTTTATACATCTACTTTGTACAGCAGTATAACTAATTATGACATTCACCGTACCCAAAGAAATTTCTTGGGGAAGTTTTTGCTTCTCCTTTAGACGAGGTCATCGCTATTCCTTGTCATTGACACTGAACATTTATCACGAGAAATCAAGAAAACGGACCACAAAAATATATTAATGAGAGAAATATAGTCAAGGAATTCTAAATCGCATCAAACCGCGTGATTTCAAATATTTTACCGGTTTTGGCTACATCACTTTCCATCACAGCTTCGCAATACTCTCTCACTTTCTGATTCTGAAGCAATTCACACATTGTGTATGCACTCGTTTGCACACATTCCACCATTCATTCGCGCCGGTTGATGGTGGCGCTACGGTGCTCAGCAGTAGCATTTGCAGCGTCACTGGCTGGGAGGTTAAATTTTTTTTTTCTAAACTAGCTAAATCGATTTTACACGCTGTCTGGAGGAGAATCCTAGCGGTCGCAGGTCTGACCGGCAGTTTTCCTTAGTTTCTCCGACCAGTGCCAGGATAATGCCGGAGCAGTCCAGTAGGAAACGAGCCACTGACCGGGAGGGGTTTTCCACCTCCCCTCATCCTTGCCCTAATCTCACGCCTTACACACAAACTCTTATTCTTAGACGCGCTACACTACCACATATGCTGGGAGACCAGTGGGGAGCACGTAGCTCGTCCCGAAAGGGGCGGTGCCCCGCTGGGGGGATCTACTCGCAGATGGGAAACCCCTCGCAAGCCGACGTGCAAGTCGGCACCGGATTTCCCCCTGTAGCAGCAGAGGAACCCCGCCACCCGCGGACGCTGACGGGCCCAACGGGCGCAGCCGCCTACCCTGTCGCACGGCGGGCAGGAAGCGCGTGTCCCTCTTGGCGAAGTCGGCGGCCGCGAGGCGCGCGGCGCTCCACAGGTGCTGGGCGGCGAGCGGGGGCGACGGCAGCGGCGCCGCACCGGGCGACGAGGCGTCGCGGGGCGGCGGGCGGTGCAGCGCGCGCAGGAGGAAGGACTGCGGCGGCGCCGACAGGAAGATGGCCGCCAGGAGCAGGCGCTCGCGCCGTGACAGCGGCCTTCTGCTCGGCATGCTGCTTCCTCTTAGGGATCTTCTCGAGGGGCTCTTAATTAACGCATCGTTCCTTTCTAATCTGAAATTGAACGTTCATTTTGAATATTTGATCGATTCTTAGGTGATGAGTTGGAATGTAATTATGAATCCGTGACCTTGAAAAGGGATTATTTAAAATAGATTTGTCGTATCTTAAATTCTAAAATTTTGTAGATTTTTTAACAAGATAGTAAGAATACTTCATTAGTAACTGGATTCCTATATATCTCATTTCAAAATTCACAAAAGAATCTCTTTCTCTACATCGCAAAGTTTCCACTACCGAAAAAACGTTTAAAAACTGGTAAAACACTAGGTAAATAACATTTCATAAATAAGTCCCTTTTCAATATGACGGATTTGTAGTATCTTTCTATAGAGCGAGTAGCGTCGTTACATACGTGAACGTAGAATGTTGGAAGATTAATCTTCACAGTACTTGACTGTCATTCGAGTACACAGACGCACGGTAGAACGCCAGACTAGCGGACGGTTTCAGAAGTCCTCGGCTGAGGACTGGCCGGGTTGCGCATGCTCGTCTAGTGCCGACTGGCAAGACGTATGACCGACTGAGCCCGAGCATGGCATGACGCAGAAGGACGTTATAGCGAAATTTGCCCATTAATTAGGACACAACAGATAATTGCGTTATCGGCGTTTATTGCGAGTCCATTACGAAAGGAAAAACGCATCTATCGTCCATCTTGCAGCCGCCTTGTATGAATAGTTGAATGTTCTCATTCTTCACTTTGTTCTAAAAAAATATTTATAGGTACTCCGTTAAGAGTAATATCTCACGATATTTTTTGATGAACCGCCAGTTTTAGAGATAATAGCTCCCTCTCTCTCTCTCTCGTATATATATATATATATATATATATATATATATATATATATATATAGAGAGAGAGAGAGAGAGAGAGAGAGAGAGAGAGTAGAAAATTATACACTGCTGAACATGGATACTTCAGATATTTTGGCGAATGAATTCTGTTTTCACGCTGAAAAATAATTGGAAAATAAATGTAAAGAATAAAAGTAAAATATAAAGAAAGAAATTACATTCCAAAGATCAACATTGACAATGAAACTAGCCAAAGCTAGTACATAGCAACTAGACAGAGAAACAAGTCATTTGTTTTTGTAAATAATAATAGGGTGGGTGTGATATCTCGATTCCATAGTTCCTCATACATTCGAAGTTATTAAAATCCTGAAATAGCATACATCTCCATGGAATTTCCACCAAACAAAACTCCCTTAC
The DNA here is from genome assembly GCA_017312745.1 of Gryllus bimaculatus. Taxonomy (NCBI): domain Eukaryota; kingdom Metazoa; phylum Arthropoda; class Insecta; order Orthoptera; family Gryllidae; genus Gryllus; species Gryllus bimaculatus. The sequence continues at coordinate 183,219 of BOPP01000209.1, forward strand.
AATAAAGTTACGTAGAAATGAATACACTTGAAAAAAATATAAATTAAATTGAATTACAAATTACTATTTTATTATTGTTAATATTACACTCCATTTTTTTGTTACACATCATTGAACGTTTGTTATGATCTTCGTTTTGATTTCTCCATCTTCCCTAACTGTAATTTTCCGCATCAAAATATATATTATTCAATAATATTATGTGATTTTGTCTACAATAAAATCATGTCCCCCAAAAATTCAACCATTTCCCACGGACATTTCTCAATCGATTCTACAAATTGAAGTCAATTTTGCTGCAGCAAAACTCTACACCTCCGAACATCGAGAGTGCGTATGTATGTTAACGTTCGTATTCCAGCAGCAATCTGAGACTGGGAGGCTGCCAAGTTGCACTGCTGCAGAGGAGGAGAGGGGGGGGGGTCGCAAGAGTTGCATACTTGGCACAAGATAAAAAAGCAACATCCGCAGCACACTCAACTTAGAATGAAAAGAGAGACAAATGAAAGAGCACTAGATTTGTATCAGTGTACGTGTTCTGTCCACGAGATGAAATAGGAGAGCTTACACAAAAGAATTGTTACTAGAATCAGCTGAACAATCTGTTTACCTCCCTTAGTTCTAGGATAGAAAGGAATGATTTACATAATCATCTGTGTAACGCACTAACTGCTCGGTTGACTTTTCATCCTGAAACTCTTTGGAGTACATTAGTTCCATATGATAGTGCAATGGTATAGTAATTAGGTACAAAATATAGAACAAAGAAGGTTACACTAAGGAGTTCCAATGCACGTCTGATGGCGTAATAAGGGAAAACGCATGCACTGAAAATCACATTAAATCACACCACCTAGTACATCTCACACAATCAGCTTATCTTTTATCTTAATCTCTTTCGAGGAAACAATTCTATAGAGGAGTTTATGGCTCAGAATAACTACTTATTCACGACTTACAAACATTGCACCGCAAGTTCAAGAAATTGTGATGCATTGATGCATAAAATATATTCACTTTTGCACTCTTTTTGTAGTTGTTTGTCTGCGGTTTGCGGTCAAATTCATATTTCCTATTGCTCCTTAACTGCTAAATGGGGTTTATAACGATTGGTTTATTTGAATTGCAAATGTTTTGTGTTAAGATGTGCACTTTGTTTCCGTAACAATATAAAACAAACAACTGTGAATGTTGACATTTCTCTTGTACACCCTACATACTGACACATGATGGTCATGAACATTTTGCTATATCGTTGTGGTAATTTTTCCTTTTAAGATGCAAATACTTTTATCATTCCGTCACGAGTTTGTGCCGCTCCGTGATAAACTTTCCCAGTTCAGTGATTTACAAGCGAGAAGCTAGTATCCATTTCCATTATGTAATAGTTCCAAGTATCAGGCACATTAGTATTACTGAGGAATTGTTGTGGCCAGCACAATACTATTTGAAGAGCGCGTTGCTCCGGCTGTGGAAACTTCTGTGAATAGCGCCAAGAGACGCCATGCGCATACACAACGGCCCACACGATCCAGACCCCAGAAACCTTTTAGAGAAGCGCGTGGCGGGGCGGCTTAGCGCCGCAAGTGATTCACGCAGGCGCAGCATCCGGCTGAGAGCGGCGTCTCTACGCGGGGGCGCCCTGCGCTTCCCCGAATCCCCGCGCCCGGCCGTTAACGGCGCCCACCGCAAACCGCAGACCGCACAGGCGCCCGCGGCGCTGGGAGGGGCGACGGCGGCGGGGGCAACGAGGTTGACGAGAGGGGGTGGCGCGGCCCCAAGCGGACGTGTGGGAGCGGGGCGGGCGGGAGGGAGGCAATGAGGTTGGCGGGGTCTGCGGGGGCGGTGAGGGCGTTAGCGGGGGAGCGGTAAGGGGCGGCGTGGGCAGGGGCAATGAGGTTGGTAATGGCTGCGGGGCGTGGGAGTGGTGAGGGTGGCATGGCGGTGGCGCGGCGGGGGTCGTGCGGGTTGGGACAGAAACGCCTGTTGGCTGCAGGGATTACGGATGCCAAGAGAGAGATGGGGCTGTAGCACTCAGAGAGTGTTAGCCGTCACTATGTATGCTCCGTGAAGCCACAAGAGACAGGGCCCTGGGACACTTTCCTTTTGAAAACCACTTTCATATATATTTTCTTTAACAATAAAAATACTGAAATAAAACAGTTCTTACGTTTTATGATGTTCACCTCTTGGTGTCATAATCATTTGGCCGATTTACTTTGTAAGTAAATTAAAACAAAATCCATGTTCGTCAAACCCCAATACAGCTTTACAATCGTAGGTAAAAAGGGATACACAGACTCGAGTAGGTGAGATACAAATTATCATTTACTAAATGGAAGATAGCGGTTCAGCAAAGGATGTTAATAGAGTGGACAATAAGCGAAGATAGAAACAAACATTAATATTTAACAATCGATCATAAATCGTCTCCTCTGTCAAGTTCTATGAAGTTGAAATTAAAATGATTTTATTCAAAAAGAAAACTAAAGAACCACAATGTGATTTACTGCCGACTGGCATGCCAAGTATCCTTATTGAAACTCTTTTGTTCGTCGATCAATGACAGAGGAGATAAAAGAAATTTGATATTAAAATTGAAATTGTAAGTGCACGAACGGAAATCTTGGGTGTTGGTTTTAAAAAAGTAGTTTATTTTAGAATGCGTTTAATAATTTTGTTCTCGAAAAGGAAACAGTCGTTGGCACATGTCTTGAAACTGCGGCCAGGGAGTGGCAATCTAGAGAAACGAGGAAGTATCTTGCCTTCCAACTTCTGCAAACTGACAACCAATGACCATGAGAAACGTGAGATAACGTACAGGATACAAGTACGGGTAACAGCATAACAAGTGAATTCGAAAAGCACGGACACAGCGTGTAGGGCAAGATATCAACGCGAAATGAAGACCCGAATGAACTCTGCGAAACGTCAACGGGAATGCAATTGGCGAAAGGCTCGAGAAGTAAACTGTCGGGTGGCGGTGGCATACTGCAGGAGATTACTTCAAAGCAAATCACCGAAACGCCGACCCAAGGGGCAATCGGCCATCAACGAGTCCAACCCTCCTCCCCCCCAACCCATCCCGTTCGGCCCCTTGCGGTGGGAAAGTGAAGGGACAGATCGCGCCGCGCCTCGTCGCTCTGTGCTCCGCAACCTGCGATGACGCGGCGCGCCCCTTGACCCGCCCGGCCCCGCCCCCTCCCCTTCCCCCTTCCCCGCGGGGCCGCGGCGCGGCGCACAAACTAATTGCGATTACGGCGCCATCCAATTAGTTTTACGGGGAGCGACGAGCGGCTCCTCGGCCCGGCCGCGCGGATGAGGTTTCGCACCTACTCCCGCTTCCATTAGGCGGCGCGCCGGGCCGCGTGACGCAAGGGTCTTGGGTTCACGACGAAACACAGATTTTCTCTGGTTTCTCCCCGCCGCGACTACTCGATGCCGGGCCGATTTCTTCTCTAAATGTCAGCAGAGGGGAGCGCTGCCTTCCTTAGTCTGAGTGAAGTGTTTTCCGATTGCTGGAAATATTGATTGCTACAAAAAATAAATATTTTGTATTCGCCGTTTCAGGGGAATGTTGATCGCAAACCTCAAACGAAACGAGATAAGCACCGATAGCAAAGAAATGGATAAATTGACTGTGGAAAGGTTCCACAGAAGTCTATCGTAAATACTAATACGCTGTTTCTTTACCGTTTTACGCTAAATTACGAACAACAATTACTTTTAAACGCCTTCATTACTTAAGCGCCTACTCGACTCCAGGTTGCATTTTTCAACTCCTTTACAATGCTCATACAGCGCCTAACAGCTATGTACAATTACCAATGTACAATGTATAGCAAGTGACCTTGCAACTTGTCAACCTCATCATTTGGGCCTCGCCGTTTTCCATTTACCTGGCGCCCCTCCTTGTATGCTCAAAGCGGCTGGACTGCGTTACGACGCCATCACAGCACCGCCTCGCCTCGCGTCGAGCGCCTTCGCCGGCGGCTTAATTACTTCAATTAACACCTGGGCGCGAGGTAATGGGCGCGTTAATAGAGATCTCGCCCGCGCCCGCCCGCGGCGCAAAAGGCGCGACTCGGCCGCTGGAGCGCGGCGGTGCGAGGGAGCGGGGAAGGTGAAGGGCGAAAGGTAGGGTGGGCTGGAGTGTGTGTGGCGTAGGTGGTGACAGTGGCAATAGCAAAAGCAGTGGCGGAGATGGGACTCTGGTCTTATGGTGGCGGGCTAGGGGGAGGTGGTGGCGGTAGTGAAGGTGGATGGAGTGTGGAGCCCAGTGGGCGGGGCGGGGGCGGGTGTGTGGGCAGGAGAAGTGGCGGTGGTGGTGACGAGCAAGGGGGAGGTGGTGGCGGTGGTGAAGGTGGATGGTGAGTGGAGCCCAGTGGAGTGGAGCGTGGGCGGGGCGTGGGCGGGTGTGTGAGCAGGAGCAGTGACGGTGGCGGTGACGAGCAAGGGGGAGGTGGCGACTGCAGGGACGTGATGCCGTAATTGAAGGGGAGGCGCAGCGCCCCAAGCGCCGCGGAGGCCAAGGCGAACGGGGGCGCGTCCACAATCCGTCCCCCTCGTCGATCCGGTTGTCCCCCCTGACAGCCGCCGAAGTCGGGACTCAGGTGAAGTCAGTGGGGCAGTCGCCTCGAGCGTTGTTAAAAGGAAAATGGGACCAAACGCTTCGCGAAGACTGAACTAGGTTGGAGTAGCGTGTGGATAAATGGAACCAGGCATCAGAATTCTAAGATTTATGTTTCTTCTGCCATGCTATCACTGCAGTAAGCAATAGTACCAAGCTACATCTATGACTTTTTTTGATTATCCTAAGACCAACCGTACTATTCGCTGTTACTGATACTGTTGTTTCTATGGTCCTTAATATTTCCATATATATTTATTTCGACATCTATAAATGATACTATATCAATGTACGATTTCCCCACGCTCACCTCTTCGTTCTACCACCGCCAAATATGAATTGCCCATCATTTTCATTGGCGACTTTCATATGTAGAATGAGAGATCTCACCACTGACAATATCATTATTTCACTCAACGTTTGCATTTTTGTGCTACATTTCATGATACGGTCTAAATCCTCGAAAGTCTCTAATGACTGAAAAAACCGCGTCCTAAACGTGTAATTTTGTGGTTAATGAAAATCTATTAGTATATTGACATGTTTTCTAAAATTACATACTCATTGCTACGATTAATGACGTGTTCGCTTTTACATAATTGGAATACATAATTTCAGAGAAGGAAAAACAATGCCATTCAAATAAATAACCACGAATACAAAAATCAAAATAATGTTTACCATCCCAAACAAGAAACGAAGATTGGAAGTTCGGGAGGGCCAGCACGAAGCGAGCGAATGAGTTTGCTCCGGCTCCGCTGCAGGAGGTGGCGGCCGCGCGCAATCGCGCTCTGGCGCGACCGCTCCCAGCGGAGCACCGCCCGGCGACGCCTCGTCTGCGTAATGGGGAGAGAACCATTCATTACCGAATTAAAATCGAATTAATAACGCCGGCGTCAATTTAGTGACAGCGAACGCAAAGCCAAGACGCCAGCAGGTAGGAATTACTCGCTGCATGGCGAGAATGCACCGACCGTGTTCCCGGATCTTTTGGCTGAGGAGCGAATTGCCCCGCCGCGATAACGAACACTATATATTTTCCGTGAACATCCGGTTGCTTTTATTAAAATCTTCCAAGTTTATTGTTCCGTTGAAGTGATTTTTCATCACGTTTCAGATAAATAAGGATGATTCCAAGATTAAATATTTCATAAAATTATAAAAATAGCGGATGTATTACTGAGTTCAGAAGTACAAAAAGAGATACTTATTACAAGTTTTATTTATTTCAATATCTTTACATTAAAAAGGAGTAAATAAATTTATCAATAATATTCATCAGTGTTCATGAGTAGTAACGTAAATTCGAATATTATACCAAAAGTACGAAATATATTGCTGCTAATTTCCGACAGTCATGTATTTTTGGAATCGATTGACTGCCCTTCAATTCAGAACCTCCGAAAAGTAAATTAAGTTAGCGGCAACGAGTGTCAATAGATTTTGATCTTCTGAACATAACTTGGGTACTGTTAGCATGGAAAAAAGTGTTAAAACAAATCAGCAATTTCATGAGGACCTCAAAAAGGCCTATAGAAAGTAGTTACCTTGTTTGCATTTAATTTGTGCAATCCCCACATACATGACATTTCTGACATGAAGTTTCTGGCAAAAGCCTGGGTCATATCGTCATTATTAAGTATAATGTTTCTTCAACACTGGCGTTTTTGACGTACCATAAAATTGCCGCCGTGAAGATGTGTTGGCGACACACATCTGTCTCGAAAACTAGACCGCGTCCCCGCAGTGGCCGTGCGCCGGGCCCCTCTCTAGGCCGTCAGTTTGACGGACGTCTGGCGTCTCGGCGGCTTCTAGCGCCCGCCGGCAAGCGATCAGCGCCGCGCCGCGCCGCGGGCAACCCGTCATTAAAAGCGCGAGGCGCGCCTCCATCACCCTCGGATTCAATCGGCCGGCGACTTTCCTCGCGATCATCTCACGCCCCAACCCTCCTCATCGGTGAACTTTCACGGCTCACTGCGGTTGCACGACGTGCTAACTGATTCCGCGTAGTGTTTTGATTCCATCGGCATCATCGATTAGGTTTACTTTGACTTTCGGATGGTTTCAGATATTCGTGGAAAGGTTGTGTACAGAAACGCGAGAGATGGGATCGTTGAATTATATGAAAAGATAATGACTGAACTGCCTAGGAAACAAAATATCAACGGTGAAAAGGTGAATGTAATGCAATTAATACAATATAATACATACTATTTTCTGCAACACTATGGAGATTTTTTTAATGAAAATAAGGATGATTGCAAAAGAATGACGCTGATATAAATATATCTTGATTGAGGTTGTGGGAAGATGGGTGAATCGAATCATTGACGTTTTATCCTCCACAATGAAGAAGAAAGACATTATAAAGTAAATACACAAATTACAAGTAACTCGGTGTAGTTCCTTGAATTTGAAATATGAATAAGTAATTATATTGTGTTATTTATTCAATGTTTGTATCAAAAGTCGAAGTCTTAGATTTGATACCATATTTTAAGAAAAGAATTGCCAGACAGGCCGTGTCATTTGGGATGTTTGGCATAAGATGCACCATATTCTTAACGCAATGAGCTTACAAAACACCTCGGTAATAATGAGGGAACAAGTATTAGATATTTTCTTACTAATTGTATTTGTTGAGATTTTCCGATAGCAATGCTTAGTCTCCGGAAGCACCTATAATCAGTACTCCAGGCACAACCTCGGCTTCCTCGGCATGAAAGTAGCCAATACCATAGCAAAGGTTTCGTTCCTTCTTTTTTCATTAGAAGTGTTATTATAAAAATTTAACAAACTTTCATGGTACCGTATATATCTAGGCTGTTTTTCAAAGAAGTTACAATGTTTATCAGTACCTAGCGCTGTCGAGGATGGAGCACTTATATCAATCCTCGTGGAATATGGAGCCAGAGAGGAAAGGGAAGAATAGGAGAGCAGAGGGGTGTGTCCCTGTCCGAAAGGACCCCCATAAATTAAACGTGTCTGCGCTTCGCGGGGCGGCCGCGAGGGGCGCTGGCGGTTCCGCGCCGCCGCCGCTTCCAGGCTCCGGGCGCCGCGTGCTGCCCCGTCGTGGCCGCAGCCGCGCCGCGCTCGCCTTGCAACACGACCCCACGGCCACATTATGTAAAAACCATGAGGTAACCGGAGGCGGCAGTCGCGAGCGGGGGTGGAAGGGTGGCGGCCGGGG
>BOPP01000209.1:217162-255492 GCA_017312745.1 Gryllus bimaculatus
GAATGTCTTTATTTAATGGCGAGGCTCAGGCCCATAGGGCCTGCTCTTCGGCCTAACCACTGAATTTACATACATTTAGAATAGTAACATTTTAAGAGGGATGACAAGCTGGTACATTACGTCTGCAGGAAGACAAACCTAGGACCAATCCCGGCATTACGCCTTAAGCGATTGAGTAACCCAGAAAAACCTCAATTCAGAGATGCGGCTTAGGGGCGAACATTAATAGTACTGAAGTAAGTTGCTACATAGTAGTGAAAGCGGAAGTTTCGTAAAAGAGGAAAGAAGAGACGTTCAGGGAAGGGGTCTAAAATTTTAAAAAAATGATAAAAAATTTGTGAGAAGAGGGAAGAGAAAAGAAGCGAAGAAAAGGCACGAAGAAGAAGTAGGCGAAAAAAGTGAAGTTATTTTGAGGAACGTTAGAGAAAAGCTACGTTTTAGTTACGGAGCTTTTTAATAAAATATACAATAATTTTACACCAAAGAAGCACAATACACTGTAAGCAAATTAACAACAGTAATTTTTAACACAATTACTGGCAAGTACTAAGACAATACAAAAGACGTGCGGGTATCTTAACATCAATTTTGTTTGCAATTATTGTAGTAAATATCCTGATGCGTACAAAGATAGCTACAAGTATATTTTATCTGGAACGTCACTAATACTTTTGTATATTTTAATAACAATTTCATATGGTACCACAGAAAAGTAATGATGCTCATAATTTAGATGTGAGAGGGAATGAAAGATGAGGATAGAGGCCAATGAGGTATGGGAGAATATTGAGAATAAAGAGGGGAAAATATAAGGTTTTAACGGAGGGCGGTGACCGGGCGCTTGGAAGTGGGAGAAGTCTGGAGATTGAAGAAGATCGTTGACCGCCGTTCTATATGCCGTTATTCCTTACCCATGTGGTTAATTCAGCTTTGAATTTTCCGAAAGTGTTTAAATGCTTAGTTCTCGCTGTAATTGTATGCCAGCTCGGATAGCTGTACTGGTGAATGATTTACTGAATGAAGTGTGTTGTGACGTGGTACACAAAGCAGGGCTGATTCACGAGCTCGATTTAGTTTCAGAAGGAATTGAGTTACTTATGAAAAGGCGTTGGTTTGCATGAGAAACCGGTTAAAACTTTATAAAGAAGATGTAAGAGTGTAGTAACCGTCTTTGTCTCTAGAGTAAGCAGACGAATTCTGTCAAAAATTCGCGATACATTGGTCGTATTTTCGTAGCATCCAAAAAAAACGTACGCATGCGTTCTGGGCTACTTAGTAGTTTACGTTGTAATTTGAATGTCATGTTGGCAGAAGAAAGTCGCAATGTCGAAAAATGGGGCATGATAAGTGATTTATTGAGAGTCTCACGCTGTGCTACCTGCGTAAAAGTTTGCTCGTGGCGTTTCAGTGAGTGCATTGAAGCAAACACTTTACGGCAGGTTGAAATCTACGTGTGAGTCCAGCTGAGATGTTGCGATAACTACACTAAGTTCTTGACTTTCAGAAACACCAAGGTAAAATGGTTGTCATTTATATAAATATTAGGCAAAGGAGAAGATGATATTTTATTCATAGTGATTTCGAGCCTGATAACCATACACTTGTGATTTGTTTGGGTTTAATGTAAGCCTAAAGACGCTGCCCAGTTGTTTACCGCTATTAAATCTTCATTAATTTTTTGTACGAGTGAAAACGAAGGGTGAGACGGGACCACTTAGATATATCTGGAGATCATCCGCATACATTTGGTGACTGCATATATTTAAGTTGCATTTCCCACGTCATTTACATAGATTAAGAAGGCCAGTGGCCCTAACACAGTGCCTTGAGCAACTCCGCGGTTAGCTTTTCAAGTCCTTGACTAGGCTACGGACACCACTCTTTGGGTTCTAAGAAGTTAAATAATAAAAACATTTACACGTGGGCTGTGCAAATCCATGATCGTTAGTTTTGGCGAGAAGGATGTCGTGGAATCTACATGAATCGAAGGCTTTGCTGAATCCAGAAGAACCAAAATAGTTAGTATTACTGTTAAATTCTATTGCTGTTTCTCGCGTCTTCAATGACGTTTTTAGTAGCGAGGTTTCCTGTATTTCTGCCGGAACGGAAACCTGGATGCTGATCGTTTAAAGTGATTTTGTTCGAAGATTTACTGTTCAGTTTGTTTCGGACGACTTTTTCGAAGTACTTTAGAGATAGTGGAGGGAGGCTAATTGGCGGTATTTCATAGGGTTTTTGGTTGTCTGTCTTGAATAGGATGCCACGAGCGCAGTCTTCCAAAGGATAAGGATATTGCCCGCTCATTAGTGAGAAATTTACGATTTCGGGGTTTGAATTTTTAAATTGGGTAGTCACATCTAAGCTTTTTTTAGCAGGCTTGGCATTTATTTTACCATCGGAACCTGAAGCATTTTATTTGGAGACTTTGAACGATTTTGATTATATCCTGATGTTCAACGGGACGAAAAGAAAAATTTATCGTTGGATGTTTATTCTTGCGTTTTTGGGAGAAACAAAAGAGATGCTTTTTCAAGTTTACTGGTCAAATGAAGCGAACGCTGTTTAAGAAACTGTGATTTAGTGATTCTAAGGGTATATTCGCTTCAATTGGGTGAGGACCTTTTGCCTATCCTAGATTTTCAAATTTTTTCCAGATCTTTCTCGCAGTTCGCTGTTTCTGCCGAAGGTGGTGTGTAATATTATTATTTACGTTGCGGCATTTCTGCGTAAACTAAATTTTCTGAGCATTTTGTACTGTTTTTTAAGTAGTCGCATTTTAGTTTTCCGGAAAATTTCGCATACGCTGCATCACGATCTTTCATTAAATTCGAATTTCAGCAAGTTAACCATGGCTGCAGGAGCGACGAGTTTACACGCGAAATTTTTAAAGGCGCCATGCCGCGTCGTAGAAGCTATGTTAATAAGTTAGTGAAAATATTTACTTCATCATCCAGCAATTCTTCTTCGTGTTACAAAGCGCCATGGAGAAGTGCCAAATCATCTTATAATAAATGCTTGCTTAGCAAATTTGGAAAAATCGCGGTATTTGATTTTTGAGGTGAGTTTTAGGGCCACTTTAGGTGTAAACAAGATAAATAAGGCGTGTTTTGAAAGCCCCAGGACTGAAATTGTCCGTGTTTTCGAACTTGTGTTTATATTAGGGACCACTATGAATATGATTCGATCCAAGTTTCTGTGTTCTTTGAGTGGTGTGTTGGTCCTAAGGTAAAATTTCGAGGCACATGCTGTTGGAAAAACGCGTTAAAAAAGCTCTGCAGAGAGGGAGAAGTTTTAATAAGTTATTGATTTAAAGTCACCCATTACAATAAACGTGTTCATAGGAATTTATCGCAGTGCAATGGTTTCGTCCAGAGATCTATTGCGCCTGTCGTAGGAGGGTTAATATATTACAAGCAAGAGAAAATAAGAAAACATTTTTTCCCCTAAAAGTCTAACTTCGATGAAAAGATATTCGCCTACGCAGGCAATCCGTATTTGTTGAAGATAGTAAAAGTGTATGCCTTAAGATTCATCGCGAATGTATATACCGACGCCTCCACCGTGGGCGGCAACGCTGCGGCCTTCCGATCGGCCTCTTAATTAGGCGGTACCTAATATGCTACTAGCGCGTGTGAAATATGATTCACTTTAAAATAAATTAATAATATTAAAGATAATAAAAAAATTAAGGGATTTTTTTTTGGAAATTAGGGGCTCGTGGATCCTACCGCACTAGAATATTTTCAAAAATTTTCAAAAACGGCTCCAAATTTAATTGATTAAATTTTGTTTTGAATTAAGTGCAAAAGATGTTTAAAAGAAATGGCACATTCTCATTTCGTTGACATCGCTGATAGTTTGAAAAAATTGGAAACAAAAGTGTGAACTTCAAAAATAAGATATTTTGTCTCAAAACTTAAGTTTGTTGTACAAAATTAGTGTCTTTCAAAAAGTCATGAACAATTTTGTGTAAAAAAATAGTAGTTTTTTTTCGGATTTCGCGATTGAAATTTACAACAAAGTGCTCTCAAAACACGTTCAATTTTTTTTTTAATTTTCTGCACATAAGTAATTAGGGAACAGTAAGAAATATGGCAGGTCTCATTTCGAGTATTGCTGTTGCTTTTTGTTTCTTTATTTTATTTTGTTTTTAGGTGTTCCCGTGGATCTACTGCCCCTGACCCCTCATTTTTTTCGGCACCCTCTGCCTATTTGACATTTGTAGGCCGGCGAAGAAGTATTTTTCGAGCGGAGAGTTTCTGGAAAAATAATTTTTGTCCGCCGCCCGTGTCCTTCCCCCAGCCGTCGCGGGCCAGCGCGCTGAGCTGCGCTGCGCCTTTGTTGCTAACCACCCGCCGCGGGGCGCACGCCCGCCGCACCGCCGCAGCGCGCGCAGCAACGAGTAATTGCTTCCTGGTTCTTTACATTGGCGTGCTCCCCTTCCCCCCTTGTTCCCGGATTCGTCCGCAAGCGGCGCAAACGCATTATCGTGCGAACTGGGACAGAAGGAACGCAGTTGGCGCGAGGAAAGACCTCACTTCATTCACTTAACTCGGAGACCTCCGACCTGGCTCTTTTGCCAAAGCCACTGCGCGCCTCTGTGCTGGGAGGCCCGCGAGCCAGTTGATTTCTCGTATTCAGAGACAAACAACGCCATCGATGCCATATTTGTTTTCCACGAGGGACGTAATTAAGCTGGAGGATGCGGTTTGCGAGGAAATCAGGATGAATAAAAGTGCTGATGTTAATTTTAAGCATATCGCGATATTTCGACTTCTGAAATACGCGAGAATTTATGCTGATACGCAATAAACATGTTTTGGTTGTCCCATCTTTGGATTTCGACGGTATTCTGTGTGTGTTTTTTATTTCTTGCTTAACCGGCAGAATCTAAGTAATATTATTTGTGCATAATTACTTGTCGGACAACTTACCATCCGAGACGGGAATTTATTAATCGTACAAATGGAATGCGATAATGCATTCTACACCCATTCATTTGCATTCAGGAGCATCAAAAACTACAAAATGTGGAAACCCTGACATTACAAATGAATGGATTCTTAAGGTAGAGCGATTGAAAACCCACTTTATTAACATTTATGACATTAACATTTTTATTATACCATAAGATTCCTTCTGAAAGGCTCGTGAGGGGCCGATACCGGCGATGAGGTTAGCAAACTCTAACCTGAATCTGGTCCCGGCAATACACGTGATCTTAGAAGAGAAGCGCCAGAGAGAATAAACAATCTCAGCCAGAACTCGCTGTCATTATCAACATTATCGTCTTTCTATGCTCTCATATAATTAAAGCGAAAGACTCCGTTTCCCCAAATTGTTCTAAACAATGCGTGAAATTATGGTTTAATAAAATTTGACTAGCTAGCACATTTACTTTCATGTTGGAGGTTCCTTCCAGTGATGCAGGTTTATTCCAAGCAGACACGGTGTATAATTGCAGGTAGGAGGAAATCATAAGTACGCAATGGTCATGCTTGTGATACTGTATAAAAATCCCGGTAAAATTTAATCCCTCTGGTTATCTGTCTTTTTTAATACGATTTCACGTTATTCCAACCAAGAGAGTTCGCGCCATTATGAACCATACGACATACGGGTGCTCAAAAGCATCCGATACCCGCACGAGCAGTTTCAAGAAGCTAAAAAAACAAAAACAAATTAGGGTGCGGTATCAAGCGACTTTATTGGTTTCGTATCCCTGATTTGTCCCGTTCGAAAAAAATTAATAAAATCGACCTCACCTTTATTTTGGTTGAAAGTAGTTCGAACTCCCGAAGACCCGGGAGTAAAGCCGCTGACCGAGCCTGTACGAGTAACACACTGAAATGCAATTTCTATAAAGATATAACCTTCAGGGCCAGTTATTAGATGTTTAACTGTCCGGATGAACGCCGCAACTACGTACAGTGACAATATGGCCGGTTGACATACTGCGACCTTTTTCAGGACCATGCATGTTTTGCCCTAAAGAAGGTCACAGTATTGACTTGAAATTAGATTCGAACTGAAGAAGGTGCAATGAGGCGACCGAAATTGGGAAACTGGGTTTAGAACGCGGCCGCCGCAAACACCCGAATCGGAAAGGTGACCTCCGCGGCCATCAGTTGATGCCACTGCCAGTGCGCTCTGTCCGGGAACTCGTTAGGGTTCGTGTACAGACGTGACAGAATATCCATCCTAGCTAGATAAGCAGGTCGAGTTCAGTCGCCTGTATTTGGACAAAGAATTCCAGAGAATTCCAGCGCCCGGTTGCTCTGATCGGTAGTTTTCGTGAGTTCTTCGGCTCAATGCCGGCGAATGCCGAAGCGACCTTAACAAACCGGGCCATTTTATAGCGCGCGATCTTTCATTCTCTTCTTTCTCCCATTACTCACCCCTTACTTTATACACACTTATTATCTCTACACTACTGCACAATGCCGAGGTTAGACCTGGTCGGGAGCTCAGGACTTTTCCCAGGTGGGGCAGAGACCGCTACTGAAGATACCTGGCTGGAGAAAAAACCCCGCTAGCGATGGTCGATCTACTCAGGATCTCACCATCTAGTAGAGGAAAGATCACCGCCACCTCCGAGTAATTAAAATGCAAACACTTACGCAGATTAATGACTTTAGCAATTTACACGACTAAAATAAGTAAATCAATCGTACACCAGAAATCTACAGTCTGCTGTGCCTTTGGCGTGTCTTTCATTCGCGCTGTGGCGCCGCAGCGCCAGAGGAGCCCGATCCCGCCCCGCAGAACTTCACGCGCCGTTCGCCCTCTCCCTCGGCTCCCCCCGAAAGCCGCCCCTCCCGGCCACAAAGGCCGCCGCACTAAACACAGACGCTCGGGGCAAGTTTGCGTAAGGGAAGAGCGTAAACCCGACGGATCAGCACTTTGGGATTTACAATGTGTAAACAAACAGATACACAGGGCCATCATTGTAATTGGCACGTGTATAATTTAAAACACGACTTATGGCCGCGTTGCCATTTGATACAGCTCTACCCTGGCACAAGAACTTGTCAGTTTAGGCTCTGGCAGATCAAACTGTTAATGTTGTTTAAGATTGTTACCAGAAAAATCCAATAAAAATATAAAAACTCACTGATGTCTTCTGAAACTTTGCATTTTGCTTGTACGCGTTGGTGTATCATATTTAGTTCGATTTCATTTCGTTCAATGGTTGAAAAAGCTCAAGCAAAACAAGGTGCCCCGACTTAGAATTTGCCTTAATGGATCAGGAAATTGGACAAAAACTTGAAATAGGGGGTCATTTGACGCAAACCTGGGAAGTACGTAAACAGGCCAATTAAGTATTTTAAAATTGATACATTATACACTATATTATAAATCATTAAAAAAATAAAATTTTACTTTTTGAAGATCAGTTGTAGTAGTCCATAAATTAAATAGAACAATATGCCCAAAAGAAATGACAAAGAAAAGATTTTACATGTAATAAAATTTGCTGAAGGGATTTTATTTCTTTAATACTTATGTCAGTGTGTTGAAAAATAAACGGCACATTTTAACCTCATATTATATGTGAATTTCTTGTAATAAGGCTCGTTGCAATGGTAATTCGATCAATGCCGATTTTCTGCGGCGTATGTTGTAATTAAAAATATCAGGTTATTGCCTGAAACTAGGTTCCCACCTTCAATTATTTCAGTTTGCACAAAAACTATAGATTCGAAAATAACATAGACAATGCAGTACTAGATTACACTCCCACTCCACACCTCCTCCAGTAGTCACGCATTGTGCTTATTACTCGTGTATTTTATTATCTGCAATCAACGTTGTGTCTTAATTAAATGGTTGCACCACTTCCCTAGATGAAATAGTTCAAAACATTTAAAAATCCAACTTCTTTATTTTGTCAAAATTGTGACTAATAACTTTTTGTTTAGTGTTTTCAATTCAAATGATCGTAACCTTTTTAGAAAATCTTAAATACTGATTCATTCATTTGCTGAACAGAAAATCTTCCATCAACATTTCTGCATTTCGAAAAGCCACTTTATTTAACACCACTATCGAATCGGTAATTCGATTTGCATTTAAAATATTTCTTTACTGTTGCACGTCGTATATCGTTAAACAGATTTACCAGATAAATTAATTAAAGATTGGCAAGTAATTTTTCTTGTATTTAATTATATTGTATATTTTAAATACGGAAATTAAAAAAACTCATTTAAAAATTATTTCAAATTTACTAAATTTTTGGACAATGATTCTGCACATTCCACAAACATTTTTTTTTAAATTAACGTTTTATTCTTGAAGTATACAAAGTGTAGAACCGCAATGTTGAAAATGAAGATTAAACCCCACGGCAAAGAGAGGACAACCAGCAAAGTGTTGTTCACAGGGGCGAATTGAAGATCTTTGTAAACCTGTTGATGCAATTGTGACAAACTGAAATTCTTCAGCGAAAGGGAAAGGAATTTTTCCCCGGTTGGGGGGGGGGAAACCCATGTTTGTTCGCATGGCATTAAAAAAATAAGGTGAAGAGAACAGCATTTCTTGCAAGAGATAAACTTTGAAGAAGTCACGACATCATTTACAAAACACAAACAAAAGTATTGCTGCAGGTTTTTGCAAGTGCCGACGACAATTACTTACAGAATCTGGAGCTTGCGCGCACCAACACAATACAGACTACAGGGGACGAACTCACGCTTGGTGCATTTAATTAAAATTCAGTTTGACACCCGGATCTTAAAACATCCTGTGTAAGTACTAGTGTCTGCATTCACGAGTCCTCGCTAGTAACGATAGCTGAATAGACATCAACTGAATCCAATCGGCGAACTAGATCTTATTATAGTTTACAAGATTTATTATGGTTAATTTATTATAATTCAAGTTTGACCACCCGGATCTTAAAAACATCATGAGTATTATGGGACAGCATTTACGAGTGGTCTCTAATATTGATATTCTGAATAGGCATCAATGATCCAATCGAGCCGAACTAGATTTATTATAGGGAAAAGGGATACAAGTATGGGAAGCATTATGTTTTGAAACCAATAAATACCGTCTACATGTTCTCTGCTACAATTTAATTTACACATTCAGTAGCTACAATCCTTGCTGCGGACGCGAACGATTACGAATCCAGGTGGCAGGTGAGATTTGATGATTCGATTGTCGGGCGATGCAGGAACTTTGCTCCGATGTGTTAAAACATGGATGCGAATTCCGCGGCCTCTGGATAAAGTTCGTAGGTTGACATCTCTTGCATCGGTGGGGCCATGATTTCCTAAATCTTCAGGCGAATGTCTAAGCAGACAGATGTACATGATCTTCCTTCTACAATGTTGTTACCAATTTTTATTTTAGAGAATACAACAAAAAGCTTTTCTCCCATTCGTTCATACCGTTCATAACGCATGACCGAGGAAAATGTGTTGAAAAGCGTCTGAATTCCGGTGCTGCAGCCACAAGTGTGTTTCTACGATCTCGTGGTGTTTCTTAAACATCATGCAAAGAAGAAAAAGTTAATTAAGGTTCACCATGACACTGAAATAAAACTAGGTATTCAGATCTTGTATTGAGTTAAAGGTGCGGAAAACAGTCCACTTTTTAACGAATTACGCCTGATAATCTTCGAGTCGCTAGGCGTGCAATTTTCTACAGTGTTTGTATGTAGCTGCCTAAAAATCATTGCAGAGCAGGGGTGAGAGTGCCGGGCAGGCAGGAGGAAAGCTCAAAGGGTGAAGTGGCCAAGATGGGTTACGCCAGCAAGGTCCGGATCCTGGTGCTAGGGCGAAACTTACGATTGTTGTGGGGCCGAGATTGCGCGGGCCGAGATGCGGGGCTGGACACGGAGTGTGGCGGGGGACCACGATTGAATGAACGTGCGGGGCGAGATGCCAGGATTGCAGATTGAGAAGAAGGAAAAACGAGATGGAGGGGACCCAAATGTTGTAAAGCCACATTCTGGACAAGGTTTCCGGGCGAGGATTGCGGGGGCCAAAATTTTTCTCCTCCCTTTTTTCTTTTTTTTGGGGGTGTGCGGCGACGCTGGCCTTCCGATCGGCTCTTATTAGGCGGTACCCTGATATTGCTACTAGCGCGGTGAAATATGATTCACTTTAAAATAAATTAATAATTAAAGATAATAAAAAAATAAGGGGATTTTTTTTTTGAAAATTAGGGGTCTCGTGGATCTACCGCACTAGAATATTTTCAAAATTTTCAAAAAACCGGCTCCAAATTTATTGATTAAATTTTGTTTTTGAATAGTGCAAAAGATGTTTAAAAGAATGGCACAGTTCTCATTTTCGTTGACATCGCTGATAGTTTGAAAATTGGAAACAAAATGTTGAACTTCAAAATTGAAGATATTTTGTCTCAAACTAAGTTTGTTGTACAAAATTAGGTCTTCAAAAAAGGTCATGAACAATTTTGTGAAAAAAAATAGTAGTTTTTTTTTCGGATTTCGCGATTGAAATTTACAACAAGTCTCAAAACACGGTTCAATTTTTTTTTTAATTTTCTGCACATAAGTAATTAGGAACAGTAAGAAATATGGCACGTCTCATTTCGAGTATTGCTGTTTGTTTTTGTTTCTTTATTTTATTTTTTTTATTAGGTGTTCCCGTGGATCTACTGCCCCTGACCCCTCATTTTTTTCGGCACCTCTGCCTATTTGTACATTTGTAGGCCGCGAAGAAGTATTTTTCGAAGCGGAGAGTTTCTGGGAAAATAATTTTGTCCGCCGCCCGTGTCCTCCCAGCCGTCGCGGGCACGCGCTGAGCTGCGCTGCGCTTGTTGCTAAACACCCGCCGCGGGGCGGCACGCCGCCGCACCGGCCGCAGCGCGCGCAGCAACGAGATAATTGCTTCCTGGTTCTTTACATGCGTGCTCCCCTCCCCCCTTGTTCCGGATTCCGTCCGCAAGGTGGCGCAACGGACATATCGTGCGACGGGAACAGAAGGAACGCAGTTGGCGCGAGTAAAGACTCACTTCACTCACTTAACTCGGAGACCTCCGACCTGGCTCTTTGCCAAAGCCACTGCGCCGCCTCTGTGCTGTGGAGGCCGCGAGCAGTTGATTTCTCGTATTCAAGGAGACAAACAACGCCATCGATGCCCATATTTGTTTTCCACGAGGGACGTAATTAAGCTGGAGGATGCGGGTTGCGAGGAAATCAGGATGGAATAAAAGTGCTGATGTTAATTTTAAGCATATCGCGATATTCGACTTCTGAAATACGCGAGAATTTATGCTGATACGCAATAAACATGTTTTGGTATGTCCCATCTTTGGATTTCGAGGTTGTGTGTGTTTTTATTTCTTGGCTTAACGGCAGAATCTAAGTAATATATTTGTGCATAAATACTTGTCGGACAACTTACATCCGAGACGGGAATTTATGTAATCGTACTAAATGTGAATGCGATAATGCATTCTACACCATTTCATTTGCATTCAGGAGCATCAAAACTACAAAATGTGTACCCTGACATACAAATGAATGGATTCTTAAGGTAGAGCGTTGAAACCCACTTTATTAACATTTATGACATTAACATTTTTATTATACCATAAGAATTCTTCTGAAAGGCTCGTGACGGGATACCGGCGATGAGGTTAGCAACTCTAACCTGAATCTGTCCGGCAATACACCGTGATCGTTAGAAGAGAAGCGCCTAGAAGAGAATAAACAATCTCAGCCAGAACTCGCTGTCATTATCAACATTATCGTCTTTCTATGCTCTCATATAATAAAGCGAAATACTCCGTTTCCCCAAATTGTTCTAAACAATGGTGAAACTTATGGTTTAATAAATTTGACATAGCTAGCACATTTACTTTCATGTTGGGAGGTTCCTTCCAGTATGCAGGTTTATTCCAAGCAGACAGCGGTGTATATTGCAGGGTAGGAGAATCATAAGTACGCAATGTCATGCTTGTGATACGTATAAAAATCCCGGTAAATTTAATCCCTCTGGTTATCTGTCTTTTTAATACGATTTCACGTTATTCCAACCAAGAGAGTTCGGCCATTATGAACCATTACGGACATACGGGTGCTCAAAAGATCCCGATACCCGCACCGAGCCAGGTTTCAAGGAAGCTAAAAAAAACAAAAACAAATTAGGGTGCGGTATCAGCGACTTATGGTCGTATCCCTGCATTTGTCCCGTTCGAAAAAATTAATTAAAATCGACCTCACATATTTTGTTGAAAGTTAGTTCGGAACTCCCGAAGACCGGGAGTAAAGCCTGACCGAGCCTGTACGAGTAACACACTGAATGCAGTCTATAAAGATATAACCTTTCAGGGCCAGTTATTAGATGTTTAACTGTCCGGAGAACGCCG
The DNA here is from genome assembly GCA_017312745.1 of Gryllus bimaculatus. Lineage (NCBI taxonomy): Eukaryota > Metazoa > Arthropoda > Insecta > Orthoptera > Gryllidae > Gryllus > Gryllus bimaculatus. The sequence goes on from BOPP01000209.1 coordinate 229,514, forward strand.
CAACCTACGTACAGTTGACAATATGCCGGTTGACATACTGCGACCTTTTTCAGGACCATGCATTTTGCCCTAAAGAAGGTCACAGTATGACTTGAAATTAATTTCGAACTGAAGAAGGTTGCAATGAGGCGACCGAAATTTGGGAAACTGGGGTTAGAACGCGGCGCCGCAAACACCCGAATCGGGAAAGGTGACTCAGGGCATCAGTTGATGCCACTGCAGTGCCTCTGTCCGGGAACTCGTAGGTTCGTGTACAGACGGTGACAGAATATCCATCCTAGCTAGATAGCAAGGTCGAGTTCAGTCGCTGTTTGGACAAGAATTCCAGAGAATTCCAGCGCCCGGTTGCTCTGATCGGTAGTTTTCCGTGAGTTCTTCGGTCAATGCCCGGCGAATGCCGAAGCGGTACCTTAACAAACGGGCCATTTATAGCGCGCGATCTTTCATTCCTCTTCTTTCTCCCATTATCACCCCTTACTTATACACACTTATATTCTCTACACTACTGCACATGTCGGTAGACCTGTCGGGAGCTCAGGGCTTTTCCCAGGTGGGGCAGAGACCCGCTACTGAAAGATACCTGGCTGGAGAAAACCCCGCTAGCCGATGGTCGATCTACTCAGGATCTCACCATCTAGTAGAGAAAGATCACCGCCACCTCCCGAGTAATAAAATGCAATACACTTACGAGATTAATGACTTTAGCAATTTACACGACTAAAATAAGTAATCAATCGTACACCCAAGAATCTACAGTCTGCCTGTGCTATGCGTGTCTTTCTTCGCGCTGTGGCGCCGCAGCGCCAGAGGAGGATCCCGCCCCCGCAGAACTCACGCGCCGTTCGCCCTCTCCCTCGGCTCCCCCCGAAAGCCGCCCCTCCCGGCCACAAGCCGCCGCACTACACACAGCACGCTCGGCAAGTTGGTAAGGGAAAGAGCGTAAACGACGGATCAGCACTTTGGATACAATGTGTAACAAACAGATACACAGGGCATCATTGTACTTGGCCACGTGTATAAATTTAAAACACGACTTTATGGCCGCGTGCATTTGATACAGCTCTACCCTGGCACAAGAACTTGTCAGTTTAGGTCTGGCAGTCAAACTGTTAATGTTGTTTAAGATTGTTACCAGAAGAAATCAATAAAAATATAAAACTCACTGATGTCTTCTGAAAACTTTGCATTTGCTTGTACGCTGGTGTATCATATTTAGTGTGCGATTGTCATTTCGTTCAATGGTTGAAACAGCTCAAGCAAAACAAGGTGCCGACTTAGAATTTGCTTAATGGATCAGGGAAATTGGACAAAACTTGAAATAGGGGGGTCATTGACGCAAAACCTGAAGTACGTAACAGGCCAATTAAGTATTTTTAAAATTATACATTATACTATATTATAAATCATTAAAATAAATAAAATTTTACTTTTTGAAGATCAGTGTAGTCCATAATTAAATAGAAACAATAATGCAAAGAAATGACAAGAAAAGATTTTACATTGTAATTAAATTTGTGAAAGGATTTTATTTCTTTAATATCTTATGTCAGTGTGTTGAAAAATAACGCACATTTTAACCTCATATTATATGTGAATTTCTTGTAATAAGCTGTTGCAATGGTAATTCATAAATGCGATTTCTGCGGCGTATGTTGTAATTAAAAATATCAGTATTGCCTGAAACTAGGTTCCCACCTTCAATTATTTCAGTTTTGACAAAAACTATAGATTCGAAAATAAATAGACAATGCAGTACTAAGATTACAAGCTCAATGAAGAGTCTTCCAGTAGTCACGCATTTGCTTATTACTCGTGTATTTATTATCTGCAATCAACGTTCGTTCTTAATTAAATGGTTGCACCACTTCCCTAGATGAAATAGTTCAAAACATTTAAAAATCAACTTCTTATTTTGTCAAAATTGTGACTAATAACTTTTGTTTATTTCAATTCAAAATGATCGTAACCTTTTAGAAATTCTTAAATACTGATCATTCATTTCTGAAACAGAAAAATCTTCCATCAACATTTCTGCATTTCGAAAGCACTTTATTTACACCACTATCGAATCGGTAATGTCGATTTGCATTTAAAATATTTCTTTACTGTTGCACGTCGTATATCGTTAACAGTTTACCAAGATAAATTAATTAAAGATGCAAGTAATTTTTCTTGTATTTAATTATATGTTATATTTTAAATACGGAAAATATAAAAAAAACTCATTTAAAAATTATTTCAAATTTCTAGAATTTTTGACAATGATTCTGCACATTCCACAAACATTTTTTTTTTTAAATTAACGTTTTATCTTGAAGTATACAAAGTGTAGAACCGCAATGTTGAAAATGAAGATTAAACCCCACGGCAAAGAGAAGACAACAGCAAAGTGTTGTTCACAGGGGCGAATGAAGATCTTTGTAACCTGGTGATGCAATTGTGACAACTGAAATTCTTCAGCGAAGAATCCGTGACCATGTTTGTCGCATGGCATAAAATAAGTGAGAGAACAGCATTTCTGCAAAGAGAGTAAACTTTGAAGAAGTCACGACATCATTTACAAACACAAACAAAAGTATGCTGCAGGTTTTTGAAGTTGCCGACGACAATACTTACAGAAGTCTGGAGTTGCGCGGCAACACAATACAGACTACAGGGGACGAACTCACGCTTGTGCATTTAATTAAAATCAAGTTTGACACCCGGATCTTAAAACATCCTGTGTAATTACTGTGTCTGCATTCACGAGTCCTTCTCTAGTAACGATAGCTGAATAGACATCAATGATCCAATCGGCGAACTAGATCTATTATAGTTTTACATAGATTTATTATGGTTATTTATTATAATCAAGTTTGACACCCGGATCTTAAAACATCATGAGTAATTATTGTGACAGCATTTACGAGTGTGTCTCTAATATGATATCTGAATAGGCATCAATGATCCAATCGGCGAACTAGATTTATTATAGGGAAAAGGGATACAAGTATGGGAAGCATATGTTTTGAAACCAATAAATACGTCTACATTTTCTCTGTACAATTTAATTACACTTCAGTAGCTACAATCCTTGCTGCGACGGAACGATTACGAATCCAGGTGGCAGGGAGATTGATGATTCGATGTCGGGCGGATGCAGGAACTTTGCTCGATGTGTTAAAACATGAGCGAATTCGCGGCCTCTGGGATAAAGTTCGTAGGTTGACATCTCTGATCGGTGGGGGCCATGATTTTCCTAATCTTTCAGGCGAATGTCTAAGCAGACAGACTGTACATGATCTTTCCTTCTCAATGTTGTACCAATTTTTATTTTTAGGGTCAAACAAAAAGCTTTTCTCCCATTCGTCATACCGTTCATAACGCATTGACCGAGGAAAATGTGTTAAATAGCGTCTGAATTCCGGTGCTGCAGCCACAAGTGTGTTTCTACGTATCTCGTGGTGTTCTTAAACATCATGGCAAAGAAGAAAAAGTTAATTAAGGTTCACCATGACACTGAAATAAAACTAGGTATTCAGATCTTGTATTGAGTAAAGTGCGAACGTCCACTTTTTAACGAATTACGCTGAATAATCTCGGTCGCTAGGCGTGTCCAATTTTCTCACAGTGTTTGTATGTAGTGCTAAAATCATGCAGAGAGGGGTGAGAGTGCCGGGCAAGGCAGGAAAGGAAAGCTCAAAGGTGAAGTGCAAGATGGGTTACGGAGCAAGGTGCGGATCCTGGTGCTAGGCGAAACTTACGATGTGTGGGGCGATGTGCGGGGCGAGATGCGGGGCGTGACACGGAGTGTGGCGGGGGACCACGATTGAAGTGAAGTGCGGGGCGAGATGCAGGATGAGATGAGAAACGAGATGAGGGACCAAATGTGTAGCCACATTCTGGACAAGGTCCGGGGCGAGATGCGGGGCAAGATGCGGGGCGAGGAGCGGAGCGAGGTACAGGGCGAGATGGGGAGCTAGATATGGGGGCAAGATGTGCGGCTTGACGCGGGGCGAGGTGCGGGGCAAGTTGTGGCGGCGAGATGTGTGGCTTGATGCAGGGCGAGGTGCGGGGCGAAGCGAGGTGTGGAGCGAGATGAGGAGGCGAGATGTGGGCTGGACGCGGAACGAGGGGCAGGGTGAGGTGCGAGGCGAGGGGCGGAGCGAGATGCGGGGCGAAATGTGTGGCTAGATACGAGGCGAGGTGCAGGGCGAGGTGCGGTGTGTGGTGTGGGGCGAGGTGTGGGGCGAGGTGCGGGGCGAGGTGCGGAGCCAGATGTGAGTTTTAGAGCGGGGCGAGATGCGCGGCAGAAAGACGGGCGAGGCGAGGAGCGAAGTGCGAGGCCCCCGCCCCCGCCGCGGCTGACGCGGCGGCGATACGGCACGCCCGGGAGAGCCGGCTCTCGAGTGTTCTCACCGGGCGGCGCGGCGCCGTGGCGGCCCGCGCTGCGGTTGCTGCGCGCGCCGAAGGCGACGCCGCCTGGAGGCAGCGACCGGCGCTTCCGGGCGCCTCCCATCCCTCCAACTCTCCAGGGCGGTCCAACGCTGTAAGCACGCCACTTGGAGGGGGCACCGTCGAAATAAAATAGTGCCGCTTTCTATAACGGAAACGGAATATTTCGGAAATCGTTCGGTGGGTTTTTTGAACCTTACATAGAAGCACTATCTTGTACCTTAAATAGAAACACGATCTCTGATTTGATTTCTTAGCAGCTGACTTTGATAACATTACGCCACTTTAATTTTTGTACAGTATATCGGTACTGCAATATGACGGGTTTAACCTGGAGCCCATTTTTCAGCAAATGTTATTATATTCGTATGAATACTTTTGAGTATTATATTATGTATATTAGTGTAAGAATTTATAATTATACCTTATCCCCTGATTTCACAAATATATATATTTATATATAATTTCACAAACCGTTAGTAATTTTTAAAATGCATTTAATAAAAAAAATGTATGTAGTTTTATGGCCATTTTAGAAATAACATATGCGATACTCTTTTTGAATTGTCTTATTTATGTCAATTAGGAATAAAATAAACCAACAAGGCATATATATCTCATGGAAACACTACAGATGATGTCAATAAATAGGAATAATCTAGCTGTGATTATTTAGACATTTCTCACTGAAGTTTTGACGCGTTTAAGAACAAATGTAATAATTTATTTCATGAACGCATGCGATAATTAATTTTGTAAATGCATTTCCATTTTCAAATCATATGTTGTACGCCTTCATCACATGATTCACACAGCTTCGTCAATCAATTCCGAACCCGACTTTCAATGTGCGTGTATTTGTTTACGGGTTTCATAAATCGAGGGAACGTTATCTGTAAAGCGCAGCTTCCTCGTTCATTCCAGCCGAAGAGCGTGCGTGTTTGTGTTTCACGTAATAAAATTATGTTCCGGCGAATGCTTCTGGGAGACGGGAGGCACGCCCCTGATGTAGTGACAAACTACACGATTTATCCGTCGAAAAGGTGAGGGTAATAAATGGGGCATGCGCAGCCGGGCGAGCGGCGTTTGGGCTGGGAGCAGGTTCTGCGCCTCAGCCGGTCGGGTGCAGCGCGCGCTCGCTGCGCGTGAGCCTCTGCTGCGCGGTTCACACTCACGCAGACTAAGCACGTCTGCTTTTGGACCTAATACATTTTTTTATAAAATGTAAATACTTACAAATAATTGTGAACTCTTTTATTTACGGTACACAAAATAATGAATTTAATTCAAATTTTAGGGGCTGAGGTGTCTCAGGGCATCTATCAACTGATGCCACGGCAGTGGCTAGGGTTCGAGTCCTGACAGTGACAGGATTTTCGAAACTAGCTACATCGCGAGGTGGAGATTAACTGCTGCCTAGAGAATTCTGGCAGCCGCTTGTTTTGAAAGGTAGTTTTCTGTTGTTTCTCAGATCGAGACCAGGCGAATGACGGAGCAGTACTCAAACGATCGGACCACGGACTGCTCGCGACCTTTCCTTCCTCTTCCTCCCCCTTACACACAATACCAGTCAATAGTTCACTGTTTGTCTCGGCTGGGATGGTGGCCCACTGGCGGATGTGAAATCCCCTGCAAGTCGACGTGTAGGTCAATGCCGGATATCACCATACAGAAGGGGAAGAACATCGCCATCTTCCGTTATTAAACTACGCATTACACTTACGGGATTAATGACCGTAGCCATTAACGTGCTCGAGAAAAAATAGCCAATCAACCAATTCCAAGTTTAAAAAAAATGATAATCTATATTTTAAAGGAAAATTTGCTGTAAAATGGAGATAAAATGTATTTTAAAAATGCATAGATATCTGTATATTGTATTTATTATTTTAATATTGAATTTTTCAATATAAAGATTTTAGGGTTATTTTCATTTTGATTTTGCTAATATGTGTGCGATATTTCAATATTTAGTAGGGGGCTCCACAGCTCATGGTTAGGATATCTGGATGTAAATCAGATACTAACTGTTCCTCTGGCGAAGCTCGCTGAGCTGAAAGCCAGCTTCTATAGAGTTGAAAGAATGAAACGAAAATAACTGAAAATATTCCCTTGTTTGTAATGGATATTTTACACGCAAAATGTTTATTAAATTGGTTTATTTGTTTCTACTAAGAAAACATTGATTGGCAAGTTCTAGAAGAGATATACTGAACAGTGAACATACTCGTGCGTGTGCATTTGCACCAGGTTGCTTTTGCACGACGAATCACGTTGCCTTCGGTGAGACGTTAATGCAGGAAACTCAAATTCTTCTCAAAGAACCAAATTCTAAATAAGGGAATGGGACGTCGGAATACGAGAATTTTATACATGGATGTAAGATGGATTAATTTTGAATTAGTAAAGACGTCTCTGATTAATTTTCAATTAGTTTTGTTAAATTAGGGTATAAAATTGGGTAGGGGTTTATTAAGCAATAATGGGATGAACATGAGAACAAACTAAATACTTTACCTTCAATTTCATTCACCCATTTAACTTTTGGTAGCGTCAATTAGTTAACACTATTATTAATAGAGATTATATTGAAAACTTTAAGCAAGGATATAATTGAGCATCAAAATACGATGAATTTCTCATGACATTGAAAACTTTCGACGACTTACATCTAACGATGTAACATATCCACGTGACATTCGATGTAACTTCCGATGTAACATGTTATGTATTATAAACAACTTTCGATTTAACTTTTCCCTAAAGAGATGTACATAAAAGGCAATAAAGCCATTAATTTAAATACAATGTTAAGAAAATTTCACATTCTTACATTTGCTTTGCATAGCATTTATTTTCCAATGCAAAAATGTCAGGATCGCAAGAGTTTCGATCCACGTTTCCATTATTTAAACCGATAGCCCGCTAATAAAAATATATTTTCCATTTTTTATTTTGAATCATATAAATAAACGAATGCATTATACTATCAATGTGAATAACATTCCCAGGCGTACATCATGAACAAGTCAACTGCAACAGGCTTTTATGTTGCCGTCGATCCCGACAACCGCCCTGGTGAGGCTTTCTTCCATTCTGTTCAGCAATGCAATTGTGTTGCCGTGACAGAGGAACGAAAGGAATCTGTTCCGGCTCCTTAGGCGATTTGAAGCCATCTGAAAGACTTTCCGCAGACTATACGTTAGCGAAGCAGGGTTCGGCCTACGGACAGAAGCACAAGGCTGCAGGAGAGCGAAGAAAACTAGGAGAAAAAAAGCTTAGTAGAAAATCGTAAGATTCCTTCCAATTACTTTTGACTGCAAACATGTCACACGGAGGCATTGTCATGCCAAAGCGTCAAAGAGAAACGAGAGATATTGGGCAGAGGCCTTAGCGCAGCAGAGAAACGTCCGTCAAAAGCGACTTCTGTTCTGCCGGTGGCGGTCGTGGGTGGCGGCGCGGGGTGGGGTGGTTTGGTGGGGTGGTGGGGCTACTGGTGACCGGTGGGCCCAGCCCATTGTTCGCGTGGCACGGTTCGGCAGCGGGATTTACATGGCTGTATATTTAGAATCGGAACCTACGCTTCCGAGGCGGCGGCGGCGGTGGGTTCTGGTTCGGGGGCCTCACGTGGGCCCCGCGAGCCGGGCCGGGACCGGGGGCGGCGGCGGCGGCGGCGGCGTGGGACCGGCAGCAGGATGTATGCTAGCGCGGAGGCGGCGGGCGACCAGGAGGACAAGGAGAAGGAGGGGGCCGGAGAGGAGATGCTGAAGCAGCAAGTTGGGAGAGAGAGGGTTGGGCAACGGAGAATGCGCCGCATGGAGGAAGAGTCCCTGGAGGGAGACTGGCAGTGGTAAGAGAAGAAAGACGTCGAGGAGGATAATGAAGTGAAGGAGAGAAAAGACGAAAGGAGGGAGAGAATCAATGACTGGGAAAAAGTAGGGATGCCGAAGGAGGGTCTGAGGTGTACAGCAGCAGGCGATGCTGACATTACTGGGTAACGGCAGGAACAGTGACTCATACTTGGAGAGCACTACGAACGGGCTCTTTACAGGGCAATAGAGGCGACTGTGGTGCGAAAGGGTTTCGGTGACGGCGTTGGAGGCGGCTCCTGATGGAGGCTGAGGAAATAAAGGAGTTATAGAAGTATGTGGGGGTGTCAATGTCCTCGAGTTAATCGGAACCCGGAAACAGTGACTGTGATTCTTGAAGATGAGAGAAAGGCATCAGCGAAGATGACGAGGACAAAGGTAGAGGTGTGGGGACATATGCATTAGTCGCTCTGCTTAAAATTGAATTGAATTGGTGCATTATTGTACGTGGTGACTCAGGCCATGAGGCCTGCTCTTCGATCTCACCACGCAAATTTTGTTACGCTTCTTACACCAGCTACAGGAGAAAGAAGGTATTAATTAGGCGACTAAACAAGCGATTTGAATTCAGCTCACACGCTTCTTTTCAGTTTGAGGATATTTTACCTACAGTAAATATACTAACATGGGACAGCCTGCTTTACTTCCCCTCCGAAGGCACACGAAGGATTTTTCACCCTTAAAAACCCACGGCTTCCATCGGGTTAAGAGTTAAGTGTGCAGTGCAGAGGCAATGGCAGTTGGACGATTGTAGTGATGGTGGTGGTGGTTGTCTGGCGCCCTGGTGGCAACGGCTGCCTGGTGCCAGGGGGCCGGCCGTGTCGGCGGAGGGGGCGGCGGCGGGTCGCTCGCATTGTGTGCAAACGTGCTGGGCCGCGCGGCGCGGCGTGGCGCGTCGCGTCGCTTCGCGTCGGGCAGCTGCTGCGGGCGCCGACCCTGCTGCATGCCAGAGCCTCCTCCACAATTCTACGAGCGGACTCTTACTCCTTGACCGTTTAGTTCTATACTTAACAAACCAAATGTAAGCAGAGAAATTATTTAAAATTCATAATAACTATCCTCATACCTGAGCGGGTCCTTATTACTGCGAACGAGAAATGTGTGATTTATATTCTAAATGGGCTTCTCGTTCATATTTCTAACTTTTGAGTTCTTCTATTTTTTATATTGTCAATACACGTCCTGTTTTCACAACTAGTATACAATTGCGACAAATGAGATGAAATTTTCGGGCTTTTGCTTACAATCTTGGCATAATTGCAGAACCGTGACATAATTGCAGATATAAAGGGGCCGTAATGTAAATTTCTATTAGCAGTTTCGGAAAAAGTCCAGTGCTAAAATTTACTCAAATGCTCAGTGATTGACAAAGTTGTAAAGTTTTTTGTTTATTTTTATAAATTTATAGGTCGGAATTTATGCGCAATTATTTGATTCAACGCTAGGATTTGCACTCGCACCACTACACTCACACAATTATTGTAATTTTCATTTTGATTTTTAAAATTGGAGTAATCGGGATTGGTAGAAAATATTGTATAACTAGCGATAAAATAATAATATAGGAGAAATTACACTTCCAAATTTATATTAATAAACTGTCTCTCTCCATTCGTGATCGACAAGTCCAATTTTGAAAGATGATAACCTCTGGAAGGTATACATTGTTTTGTTTTTCACTGCGAGCAGACCTTAATAAAACAAACATATTTAACTGTTACTTATGAATTTATAGAGAAAGAATTCCGTTATTTAATACTTTCAACTTGTGTTCCAAATAGTTTCAGACGACATCTGAGACATGAATTACTCGAATCCGAAAATGGAGTTACCACCTCCCCTGGAATTGAACAACGTGAGAAATATGCAGATTTATTCATTCACTTATTCCAAATTCGGGCCGACCGTTTGCCTTACAAAACAATTAATGCCATACCTCCCTATTCTCCCGATCAATCTAATTCCACGTCCCACGCTCGGCACCTTCCCAACAGCTTATACAATGACCCAGAGCCTCACACGCGCAGCCCGTGTTAAAACCCATTTGCGACCTACTCAATGAAGCTCTGGCAGCGCATTGGCGCATGCAAATGCCCTATCAACAGAAACGTCTCAACTGCCGGTCGGGTTCTCAATTTCGGGGTGTCCTCTTTTGGGCGCGCCGAATTGTGTATCGGCGGGAGGCGTGGCGAATATTCAAATGGCGACCGTCGGCGCCGCGCAGGGCAGGGCAGGGGCGGGGCCGGCGGCCGCGGAAGCGATATCGAGAGCACCGGCGGGGAGGTCGGAGGACTGTTTTTCGGCGCCCGCCCAAAAGAAACTGCAGCGCTGCGCCACCGCAGACAATGGATTCGTTTTCGTTGTACCCCCCCCCCCCCCCCCCCCCACTCCTTGGCGAACGACCGATCAACTCACCGCCGTGGCACGGCCGCTTTTTCCCCCTGCAAGAGCACACTCGTTACTACATACCGATTGCCCTAAAATATTAACGAATTGGCAAACAATCACGATGCCGGGATCGTAAAACTGTGCACTTGCAATCTGTGTTTATGTGCCACCTGGAAATAAAAATGATTCACTGCATATTGACTGCGTTTCAGATTAATGCAACACGTTCTGTCTTAAATAAAGGACTCTTGGTAATCCTCTTTCTACACCAAGCACCTTGTCCAGCAGATAATTTATATCTTCTAAATAAGCATCATATACGAAAATAATTAAACTGAATCGTTTCCAAATTGAAACCTAATAATAACTATTGAAAATTAAACTTTACGGTACAGAAACCGAAAATGTTTAACCCAGCGAAGATAGCAAGAGTACTTACGCAAAGCAATCTTCGAAGCACCTTCGTTTACATTTTCGGTTCAAGCGGGAATATAAGAAAATACGTTACCTCTACAACAGTATATAATGATATATTTCCTAAATATACATTCAATCACAATGTTGGGATTAATTTTGGTGGTGCAGTAGTTCTTCAGGTTAACAGAGAACTCATAAGGTGCTTGAAAGCGTGGCCAAAGAAATGAACTGGATTATACATGCGTGTTGACGATGTGGTTGCTTAATCCTTGTCGGTTAGTTTTCGACGATGTAAGTTGATGTGGTGTGTCCACGGTCTGAAAGAATTAGCACGCGTAGTAGGAAAGAGAAAAAGACGTCTTGTAAGCAGAAATGAACACTGAAAAGTAGATAAACTATTTACTCCCTTCTTTGGGTCTCGGCATTAACATAACGTCAAAGGTCGCTGAAATAACGGTTCCGGTTGCCGTGTTCAGATTAACCCATGGGTCAATTCAAATTTAGGATGCGACAGAATAGCAAAGAAAGACAACACAGAAACCAAAATTTAATACTATTTTGTCTCAGTTAAACAGAGGTGATTGACATTCAAATGTAAAGTTATACTCTAGCTAAACAATATTAATAACAGTTATAACAGTGAATTTCAGATGTGCGCCTACAAACTTTTCAAGATTGGCATCTGCAATAGCTCAATGCATGAAATGAAATATGTGGATATACGAGGGCAGCTTGTGATAAATAATTTTCTTCTTTACACTGAATATTTCCATTTGTATAATATATTTTTCTTCTAAATATAGAGACCATCAAAAATATGAATTAGAAATAGCACGATTGTAGTTGCATATTTAAAAAGATGGCAAGCAGTCATTTCATTCTTTTGTAAAAATACTCAAGAGTTGGTTCGATAGCAAGTTGATAAACCTATTTTACTAATTTGCAATGAGCAAAGAAATTCAAATAAAACTACTAAGCCTCTGTCCTTGTGAGGTGTCCATTATTTCTTTAGATACCCAGGAATTCGGAAAACAATACTAAAACAATGAAACAGTTGGACACTGGAATACTGGAACAATGAAAATGCAAATATCTTTGTTATTCCACTATTCTTATACTGAGCGTACAGTCAGAATTCTCATTCTCAGTGCATCTCTACGTACGACAAAGCTGACGTCATTAACAGCACAGCTCCAAGGAAGAGGCCACTTAATTAAGTACTAACTACTTACATATATTATCGATTAACAATGTTTTATATTAATGAAAAGAACTGTTGTGTAGATATATATTTTACTATATTATTGCAGTATTTGTGAAGACTGTACATGTTTAAATATTTAAATTTCCGCAGTATTCAGAGTATTTTATTTCTGGACTTGATCAGAGTGACTACTGCTTTTTAGAAAACCATTTTGTGTAGTTTTGTTCGACAGCATTTTTACTGCTGCAAATCACAATAAATAATTCCAATAAAAAGTCAATTCATGTGAAATTTAAAAAAAAATGTTAAGTTCACATACTGAGATAGAACGAGAGCAAATGTGTTTTAAAGTCTCTTTGAAAATATTATTTAGAAAGTTTCTTACCACAGCGGCACACCACAAGATCTCAACACAAAGTGAAGAAGACAACGTAACTCCCTTATTACCAGCTCTTCATATTCTGACATCAGCGTAAGTCTAAAAGCAAACTTATTATCATAGCTGTCATGACGAAACACACTTCAAAACTCATAGCGATCTTGTACACTGCGGGGGAGAACCATTAGTAATATAAGAGAGACACGTTGCTGCCATTATGTCCTCGGAAAGAGAACTCGAGAAGCTCTGCTTGTGTAACGTAATGCGGATGTTAAAGTAAATACAAGTTTAATGTTAGTGGTGACGGTGAAGAAATAGTACTACCGTGGTAATGGTAGCAAAGAAACCATCACAATGCATAGAGAAAACTATTTTGATGGCGGCGGTACAATTGTTCCAGTTCTATAACGTCTGTGGATAATAATTGCTTAGCTGCCGCTATAATCTATTATAAAAAATAAAAATAAAATAAAGGCAAAAAAAATAAAAAAAGCTACTGGAAATAATTGTATGAATTTAATGCAAAATGTCGTTTTTGGTGAGCCCTAAAGTCATGAGACATTGCAGCTAGTTTTGCTCTTCTCCTTGAGACAGATAGTAGCAGCACGGTGCCCGTTTTTATACGATTCCGCAGCTCAGTCGTTTTTTTGGCTAGTTAGGGATGCGCCTGTATACAGCTAGCGTGTGAAGATCTGATAAGATCAAGTAAAACTTCGGACAGCTGTTACAGAAGAATGCGAATTTATTTGTGAAATTGCGTTTATTAAGAGCTAGTTAAACACAAGATAATTCGTATTATTTCTTGACCTTGTAGTTTTATATTCCTCGTATTTGTAGGGCAAGTCATTAAATAACACGTAAAATTACATCGAGCCGACGTTTTTACAATATATTTGACATGTATCGGCACATATTTGATATGCACCTATTATATTCTTATACTTTTACTGTTAACACATTAATAACTATGCGTATATTGAAACGCATTGTTCTGCAATAAAATGCAGCAATAATGAAAGAAAGAATCCTGAGTTATGTTGATTTTTCTCGTCAAATATATCTAGAAAGGAAAGAAAGAAATCTGTTATTACTTCCTAATAGAATAGATAGCCATATTTACTGCTTGGATTACTTATATTTCTCGATATTTTCGTGAACAGTGTAATCACACTTGTTATTCCTCATAATTCCATTATTCACTTTCAATGGACAACATTCATTAGATTTAAATAAATTCTTTTCTTTTAATTGCTCAAAATATCTACTTCACATTATGTTTTAGTTATATTCATAAGGAAATTAAAGTATATATAAAAATTACTTTTGGTTAGAATTCGCAGAAAGATGCTGTATTACGAATGGTAAGGCGGTAGCGAATGGTAAGGTAGTATTCCTTGGTCGCCGTGCAGATCGCTAGTGCCGCTGACCAACACGTCGCCATACGGCATTTAACACGGAGCTACACTACTGTATGAATAATCTGCCGCAATAATGAGAAGAGAAGAGACTTGGCAAATAATTTTAAAGCAACATTTTCACCATGCTCATCAGTAGTCAATACAAAATAGTGTAAAGAAAAGAACTGGGGCTATTGCAGAAAAGGAATTCTATGAATAGTAGAAAGTGTATGTATATTATCTATCTTATTAATAACAATGAACTTTGGATAAAAATGTTAGTAGTTATTTATGATATGAGTGGCAATAGTGACAAATTTTATTTCGCGAGTAGGAAATGTTGCGACAAGAGTACGCTGCGTAGAGTGGCGCAATCCTATGAGCAAAATAAAATCATCAATTTTTAGACAGCTTAACTGACTTCCATACTATTTTCATTGAAGTATACAAATCACTTAATGGAACATAAATGTCACTAGTAGCGACGTAGTCACTAACACGAAAGTATTTTGTTTTCTTTGCTATTTTAACAGTTTTTCTGAACATTTTAGTATCGTCTCTCTTTCAGCAGTGATACAAATAGAACCATAGAATATTTAGCACGTTTTTAATTCCCTACAAGTAACCGCTTTTACTACGAGCTGTATACGTTTTTTTTTTCTGGGAAACTACGTCTAAAAAAATAACATAGTTTCAACCGGAGCACAAGAATTGTCCAGTGGCTCTGGCGGAGCTGAGTGGATCCGCGAGGGCGGAGGGGGGGCGCTGTTAGCGACACGGCGAGGTACCTTCCACCTGCCCTCTCCACCCCCGCCGCCTCCGCCACCGCCGTCCTCGACGCCCGGCGCTGGCAGCGCACCAACTCGGCAATAGCACTCACTCTCAGGCGGTGGCTTTGCTGTCATCGCTTCAGCGGCGGCGAGGGCACCGCGCTCGCGATGACTTGGGAGAAAGGGCGCGGGAGAAAAAAGCCGTGGAAGGTTGAAACGAAATTCGTTTTGGTTTGTTTCAGGGCACAAGCCCTCATAAAAAGTTTCCTTATGTGGTTGCCTTTGAGGTGCGTTCTGACTTCTTATGGAAACTAATAATAAACTTCGCTACAAACTCATAAAATTAGCTGATAGCGACATGTTGCTGTACACAGAAAGATGTTTCCGAGATGTTTATAATTCGATTCATTATTGTATTAGTAAGAAAACACACAAGTCACGACAACTAAACGTCTTGTAAAGGGTTTTCATAAGTTAACTCTTTCTCGTGAAAGTGATGATGGTGAAACAAATATAACTCTTCGTCACAGAAGATAAGTCAGAGAAGCAATGATTAATCAATATTTTTTTAACTGCTTTACTCATAAACTTCTAAATAAGTTCAAAACATGCATTTCCTTTCCAGCTATTTGCGATTTCTAAAAGAAGCTGAATAATTCACTCTCTTATCTCAAAACTCGTTTAGACGTAAATGCTCACGAAAGATATGCGAATGGGCCTGCTCCGGCACAAACAACATACGTTGTACGTACTCCGCTCGTCAGGAAAGGAAGAAACTGAGCGCGGGGCATGAGCGCCATTGCGGCCTTCGCCAGGTAGGGAGCTCCGACGGTTGGAGAAAAAACATGAAGCGCACTAGAAAGGCGAGGGCGTGGAGACAGTTTCCCACAAGGCAGCCATTCTGGATGACGCACATCTTTCTTAGAGACGCAGACCACAATCTTCTAATTTATCACTAGCAAATGAGCAGCGAGCACGGACACCAAAATAAACTAGAACGCGGCGATACAATATAATAAATCTCGGTCCGAAACGCCAGTCTCGTGCCAGCATACGTTTCCTGTCTGCTATTCTTCACACCCGCGAGAATAATGGAGCGTAGTTGTTCGGAACATGCAGCCAACGCAGGCGGAGAGTGGAAAGGGGTCAGTGACCGAAAAACGTCCTCCTTGAGGAACTCCGCCTCGAGGTGATTTTGGTGACTTAGGAAACAGACGCGACCCAAGAAGCCACGAGCGAAGATAGCAGCGGTATTTGCGACGGCACACTAAAGTTCTTCTCAATTAAGTTACAACCACATTTCAAGACAATGTGTTATGAGACCTTTTTTAAAGAACAAATCAAACGGTCACCTTCCTTTGTATCAGTGAACTTACTGTATATCAATTATATTAGGTTTTTTTTGTAAACTATTATTTTCTTGAAACCATACAATGATGAACATTAAAAAATACTTCACACTTCCATTTATTGCACTATTCTGACGAACGAATTGCTACGAAATTACTTTTTCCGAAATACTACTTCATTACGACGAACCTCGGCGTACAAGAATGTATTTTTCACAATTACTTCCATAACTTCTGTTTTCAATATTTATTAAACCAAACTGAAATATTAGATTTTTATAAACTTTTCTATATAATTAGGTATACTTTATTTAGTACGCTTTTTGAAATTTCTAAATTATTAATAAAAAACAGCAAAATAGATTAATCATGTTTGTTCCTACTGAATCAAGGATTACACGAAAGTGCAACAATTACAGTACTATGTTGAGTGACTGGATGGGCGGAGAGAACCCAAAAGATGTCACAGATAATTAGGATTTACCAACATTATTTCGCATTTATAGATAATATCATTACATGTACAATAAATTGACTATGTAGCCAAAATTTCACTATCGGGATCGGACACAGCTCTCCTGAGATAATACGCAAGCGCGAATACGGAAGACGGGCGGAGAGGGGCTGGAGTGTGAGGTTGGGTCGGGGAGAAGAGGGGAGGGGGTCGCGTCTGTGTGCTGTGGACTCAGCGGGCCGCCCCGCGCCTGGCCTCGAGCGGACGCGGATGTTCATACAGCTCAGCGGCGCCGTCGCGACGCGGAGCGACGCGACGCGCCGCACCGCGCCGCAACGTGACGTGACGTGACGCGGCGCCGCCCGTGGGAGACGGCGCAGGCTCCCCACGCACGCGGCCCAGCCCAGCGGGCGGGCGTCAGGCGCACGGGCGTCCTACGAGCACGCGTGCCACAGCCTCGACGATCCAAACGGGGCATCCCGACAGAACACGGCGGATCAACAGACGAAGGAATGCTGAGATAAAATTAACGCAGAAAGCTGTTTACAGCCGTTATCCTATAAATATTAATCGCCGATAGGGCAATCTGCGTGCGTTCGGTCCGTCACTCACGGTTAGATCCTTCCGGCCTACCGTGAAAGAGCATTGGACGATGAGCCTACCCATATCTTCCCACTACAGTCGGGGCAAACTCTAAGCTCACGATTGGTCTCCCCACATGTGCGTAGTGGAGTCAAGTGTGTTTGTAAATAAGGGGTGAGGTGTTCCACGAGTCTCGGTCCGCCGGTGGGGAACTGGCCATTTAGAAATTTCCTTGTAACATCACAAATATTATAATACCTGTAAAAGTGTTTAAAGCGTCGGAGACGCCGTACTAAGCTATAAATAATATTACAAGGAAATATAAAGAATAGTCTACTCAAAAGTGTCACACTCACTCGTTCTCTAGAATTAGAACGCCACTGACTTGTATGTGCTGTCTAGTGGGACTGTAATCACGAGAGCAAACGTTCTACAACGGATACTACCGTTTATCAAGATGCCAGTGCAAAAGTCTTCAGGCCTTACCTACAATGGTTGAGGGATTACGTGGGTTTAATACATGAAAATGATGGAGAAATGGTGGAATGAGAGTCAGGACACCCAGGAGAACCTGGCCCGATCCTGACCTGTCCACCACTAATTCCATGTCCACCGACCGCCAATTGAGCCTCCGCTAGCACGCTCGCTGCTGCGTGGCGAGAGTCTCTCACAAAATCCAAAAATATGACGATAACCAGTCGCATTTACTTAAACATGGAGATCAAGCAAATCGTATCCCACAAGTAGGTTGGATCGTAAAGACAAATCACACTGAACGTCTTGATGTAAAACTGCTTTCTTCCTATAGAATGAATTGAAAAAAGACACCAACACAATTTTTAGAAAGTGGAGATGATCAAAAGTTCTCTAGGCGTTTATTTTGGAAGTTCTGGTAAGCAGCTATTGGTACAAAGGCAAGGTCATCAAAGATTATTTTGAATCTTGAAAAAGTTATTGTAAACATGAAACAATGAAAAATAACACGACTCCATAAATTATTTATAGTCGATTCAATATGTATTTAAACTATATAATTAGTTCAAAGATTAAAATTAAGTAGTATAATGGAAATAAATCAGCTATTAATGAAAACAAAACCTGCGGGTTGAAACACTTACACCAAACTCTCTTTAAGTCGTCATAAGTTCACAGCATCTCTATAAAAGAGTTCACAACATCTCTATAAAATTTCGAAATAATTTCTTGTAGACTTTACCTCTTTGTGTTGATCTAGCTCCAGTACGATGACCACGGCGTATTAAATGTTTTCTAATCCGACTTATTCTCGGTGTCATGAAACATGTGACACTGACTACTCATCTGAAAGCACATTCAATCGAGAATACTTGAACAGTATGATAAGATAGAAATATATTTCGCTCCTCTAATTTAATCTGGATTTAAAGCTATTATCGTGCTTTTAATGCGGAATTCTGGAATAAATATATCATGCTGTATCAAACAAAGGACCTGTCATATCAATTTTGCGTCAGAGATAACAACACAGATAAGACATTCGGGAAGATTATATACCTGTGTCAAATAAAACGAAATCCCTAAGTTAAATGACAGTTAAACAAATAAACTGAAAAATGGGAAGAAGAATTATACAGTAGGTCGCAGAAACCCCAACGGTTAGGCATACGAGCCAAAGAGTAGGCGAATTCTTTAGGGAAAGGAAAAAGCGTCGACTATTGAAACAAGGGAGTTGGTAGATCATGACAACGGTGGTTTAAGCCGACAGTGTTATAGTGACTTTGTGTTGAGCGAGTACGAGCTAGCGAGGATTTACTGTAATTTCTTGGAAAATATGGCGATGGTAAGGCGGTTCATTATCGTGATGCCAGAGAGGTGAAAAAAGAGAGATAATAAGAGACCGTTTGCCGGGCGTTGGATGAACTTGTTTCCTTTGATACAATGGAAAAAGATAGCATTAGCTATTTCTGAAAACAAAATTTATGGTATGAGTTAGTTTATCTAATACTTCAAACGCTCTAAGTGTAGCGGCCTTGTTTGAATTCTTTAATCTCGTATTTTAATAAGGTGTTTGACGACACTGATTTCGTAAATAACTACAATAAATTCTCCGAATTAAACAAAGAGGAACTTCAAGGTCACGAGCTGCAAGGAGAGGGGACATTGTCATCCAACCGCGATGACCGAAAATTTTGGTCGTAACGAAACTCCCGATTGGTTGGCACTGCCCATCGCTCTGTCCAGCTCGAGACCTTGAAGTGCCCCTATGTTTCAATCGTAGTCTAACTAGAGGTCGTAACAGGAACCACGAGGTCCGAGTTGCCCCCGGAAACAGCGCGGTCGCGCGTCCGTGCGATAGACATGACGCAACGCGTGGTCAGGGGCGGCGCTGACTCAGCAGGCACGTGGTCCCCGCGCCGCGCCGGGCGTCGAAGCGCCGTCCTCCTGCGAGAGACCTTCACGCGGCGCGACCCGGCCGCAGAGATTCCCGTCCAGTACCCACTGCAAACCACTCTTTTAAATAAGACCGATTCCGCAAGAGCAAATGCTGCGTTAGAGGTACGCTTTGCTTCGTGGCTCAAGGCGGGAGCTTCCTGCGAGGCTCAGTGTTTCTCTTCCCGATATCTCCAATGCAGACTTTTGCTTCTGCAGTTTGTAGGAAAAAGCTTAGTGAAGTTTTGTCGCGTAGCCAACAGCCTATGGAAAACTTGTTAAAAATGAAAATTATATCGCAAATTCAATAATTGTTTGTGATTTTAGAAATATATGAACATTCCACATTAAATTTTGTAAAGAGTATTTACTTAAAGAATCAATATTTTGCACATATTCACTCGTGCATCACGTAGTAACATATTGTTAATAACGTTATTGGTACAACATGTATGAAAAGGGCATAAACTTACAAATGAGTTCATTTAGCTTCAAAATATTTAGCACATATTTTTATCATAATTTTTAATATTTATTTTGATCAACCAAATGAGTAACACATTAAAAAAGAAGTTAATGTCAAATTAATCTTTCTGCTTGCCCGTGTGTGGGGCGAGGTTTCTTACACTAAGACGATCTAGTAACACATTGTACTAATATTTAATCGATTGATTGATTATTTCGTGTTTCCGGTCGTTGACAGGTTTCGTCATTAGTTCCGTAAGTGCGATACATGTTTTTTACTGGAAGTGAGTCATCATTCCCCGCTAGATGGTGAGGTCCAACGGAATTTCCGGCCAGCGGGGCACTGCCACAGTCGGGGCCATGGTGGAAAGGAATGGCTGCTTCTCCCATTTCTGCTCGTTCTGCACAGTACCAGCTTGCGATACGAACCACGTGACCAAAACGAGCACTTTGTTTGAAAACCCAGAGTAGACGTTGGCCAACATATTGCAGAGAGCGCGAGCGAGCGCGACAGAGACAGAGACAGAGAGAGACAGAGAGAGACAGAGAGGAGAGAGAGAGAGAGAGGACAGAGAGAGAGAAAGAAGAGAGAGAGAAGAGGAGAGAGAGCAGAGAGAGAGAGAGAGAGGACAGAGAGAAGAGAGAGAACGAGAGAGAGAAGAGAGAGAGAGAAAGAAGATATATGAGAGAAAGAAGTGGGAGAGTAAAAGGAAGACTTATACTTTTCCACTATATGTTCAATTATGTTTATTTCTACCGAGTTGATCTCACAACCACAAAGCTTGTCCGCACATGATAATACTATCTTTTCGTGGACCTTGACAACCATTTTCCTCATATACCATTCCGACACGAACGCCGCTCTAATGAAGCGAATGTCTGAGACTCTTCCAGCTGCCGCGCCTGGGTCCGCGGAGGGTAAAACAGGGCGGCGGGCGGGCGGCGGGCGGGCGCGCGCGGGCGGCAGCGCGGCGCGCTGTAGGGTCGCGGGGGGAGCAGCGCGGGGACTGGGTAGAGGCGCCGGTAGCTAACGATTCTGTCTGTCGCGCGAAGCTTGCGGCTGCGGGTCCCGGCGCGGGCCGCGAGCGCCGCGAAATCACGCAAGAGCCACGGGCGCGGGCGCTGATTGCATACGCCGCCCCTCCCCACCACCGCCGCTCCACACCCCCCTCTGTAACCCAGCGCGCGGGCCCCGCTGCGCGCCGCCTGAGGCAGCACACCGCTGCAGAGAAGAGATAGCCCCTGCCCTTGCCCTTCCGAGGCGAATACGTGCGGCGCCACAGACGGCTTCAGTAGAGGTAGGAAGGCGCGCCGCGCAACACAGAATGAGTATCTTGAGTAGTGAGTCGTGGTGATGTACGCGTTGTTAATATACTATATATTATATATATATATATATATATATATATATATATATATATATATATATATATATGAAATCTCACCTATGAATCAATGTAAGAAAAGAACAATACAAGTAACTTACAATCATTTACACGGACCTAAAAATGTATAACTACAGATTAAAAGGTTTAACGTTTATGGAAGTAATTCCATCAAGGACTTCTGCTTGTACACTAGAATATGAGTCTTGGGAATACCCTGCATTATTTTGCTCATTTTTTGTACAGATATTTTGCATGAATTTTTTGCAATTTAATAATCATAATTCTACATCTGATATTTCTCAATAATTATATTAAACCAACTAGGATAATGATAATGAAAAATGAACTAAATTTGAAATTTTGTTGAACGTCTAATATTAACCAAGGTAAGGAAAAAGATTCTGCAGTAAATTTCTAACCGGTTTGAACATCGACATGTTCATTTACTAGTAGAGAAATCCGTATTGTAAGGTTTAAGGAATCCGAGAAAAACCTTGACCTTGGGGGAGATTCCATCGTGCTGACCGTCCGTTTATACCTATTGATATAGTCAGCGGAGGGCATTTATGAGCCGATCGATTTTTATAGTTGTTTCTGTGCAACACATTCGCGTCACCCGAAACAGTTTTCATGCTTCACTGATATTTGATTAAAGAGATAGTTATCACATTTTTGTACTGCCATGCTTGGCTGCACAGTTATCTACACTTTTCCATGCATTTGTACTTTCCAATTCAATGATGTTTTTCATAGTTGTATTTTTTTATAAAAAACATAGCTAATATTTGGAGCTATGTTTATGGAAAAAGCAATAAGGAAAACGAAGGCCCCTAAGATGGTAGTGAAAAATTCAGATTCACAGTCCAGTTTTTAAAATGCCCTAGACACTACAAAAATGTCGATCTGAGTAGATACGAATGATACTCACGAAGGTGAACTAAATGGAGATGACACTCCACGCTCCAAGAAAGGAAGAACTTACCTGCAAAAAAAGAAAACATATTTAGAACCAAAATTCACATAGAAAAATAAGCATAAGATTTAGGCGACACATGATATCATCATAATTCCATAAACTTAAAACCATATTTGTCTATAAAATAGAGATGTAATGCTTGTATTAATCAACATACATAAACTTGGTTGGATCAGCTGTATTCGAATTTCTCGAGACTTTACCGAGAACGGCCAACGCGCTTTCTCTGAACCTCACGCGTTTCCCAGCCAAGGCGTCGGGATGCTACACACAATCCCAGTTGCGCTGCCGTCTCCAGCGCAGAGACATGTTTTCGCGGAGCGCGGCGCGACACCTGGGAGTGGCGGCGGCGACTCGCGTGCGGCAGTTGCTTCACGCCTTTTCGAAACGGTCGCCTGCTCGACGCACGGTTTCGCCAAGCCCCTTCGCAACGCGGCGATCGTTCGTTAGTATGCAGTGGCCGCCGCGAACGCCGCCGTCACCACTACCGCTGGCGCCGCCGTCGTCAACGTTACCAACGCAATCGCCTCCAAGACCGTCATCACCACCACCGCCGCCGCCGCAACCAACACCAAAACCATCCCCGCGCCCCCACCATCATCGCTTACAACGCCGTCATCAATGCCACCGCAACCATCACCTCCGGCGCCGGCGCCATCACCGCCACTTACACCATCACCACCGCCACTATCATCAATCATCGTCAACGGCGCCGTCATCATCATCGCCTCCAACGCCGCCATCGCCTCCGCCGCAACCATCGTCAACGCCAGTAAACCACCACCTGCGTCGCCGCCACTATCACCATTGTCCCCGCTAAAATCGTCGATGCCACCAAAGCCATCATTTTCGATGTCGCTGTCACCACCGCCATCGTCAACACCACGAAAACCATCACTTCCAGCGCCGGCACCATCACCACGTCCAACGCCACCAAAGCCATCACCTATGTCGCCACCACCATCACCGCTTCCAACGTGGATCCCACGCCGCCACCACCAGCGCTGCCACAGCCACCATTTCCACCACAGCGTCACCTCTTCTACTACACTGCCACCGTCACCGTCGCCGCTGCCATCTCATGCGATCTCGCATTTCGACCTCGTTCCACCGCGCGCCGGCGACGTGCCATTGCGAATCGCGCTACGCAGCGAGAGTTCTTCCTTGTGGGAGAGAGAGGGTGGCGAAACGTCTCTTCAACACGGATTCCTGGAAAGGAGAAGTGGAAATGATTGAATGGGCTTTGGCAGTTCTCGAGCATTAAACTTTGGAAGTACCACATCCACGATTCATGTTATTTGAAGAGATGTAAGATTCTTTTATAAGAATGTAAAGATCGTACAGACATATTGCTCGATCAACGATCAGAAGGAACATAAAAGAAATAGATAGTACTCACAGAAAAAATATTGAACGTAAATTCTATTTCTAGCACTAAGGTACCGAATTCCGTAAATAACGTACTATGGTACCGAATTACGTAAATTGAGAAAATCTGAAATAATAATTAAATAAATAATTCCAAGACTAAAAGTAGTAATACCTTTACTGACACGACAATTATTTATTATTTACGTATAAAATCAAATCAGGAACTTATCTGTTGAGTAAAAACCTCATAAAGGCGACCATTCATAGCTGACAAGGTCTTTGACCGCTCTTTCACGTTTTAGCATCAGTCTGTGGATTTTTCTTCTGTTTTACGCCAAGCGGATCGACATTTGGTCTGTTTTCTTCACATTTTGGAAGGCGTGAAGTCAAATATTTTACGTAAATATTAAATTTTCGTTTCGTTCCTCGATGTTTGTGCACCCAGTGTGGTGATACGCCCAAAAGGAACGGAGGACTGGTGTCATTGCCCTGTGCCCCCTCACCAAGGTCCAACACGTATTTGTTAGAAGTACAGATAGTATTACTGTTTTACCACATTGCGGACTTCTCTACACCAGAGAGTACCGTTAACCCATTCCTAACAGACTGTGATATTTCATGGCAGTTATCCATGCAGACGTGTGAAGTCTTTTTAATTCAGTCTCACAGGAATGTGTTGAATGCTCAACTGTGTGTTTACTGGGAGTGATACCTACAATGGTCATATAGCAGAATTGCTATAATTGCACATTGGCAAATTTGCATATACGACAACTCTTTAACAACATTCGAACTTGATTACACTTGAGCGTACTTGTGAAGACTTCATGTTGAATGTAGGGAATACGTGAATGTACATAATGCTTGTGATGACGGTACGTATTACGAATAACTGTTTTAAATTTCATCCTATGCTATGCCATTATGTAGTTCGGTATTATTGAGGGAAAAATGTATATTATTAAGTGCGCTTGCGTCCACGCGTCAGCATGCATTAGCCTGAAAACACCCTGTGCACGTGTCGGATTCCACTCTTGCAGGCGATTCTTTTGGTAGCAAGGAATGCACTTGCTGATGGCAGAATGTGACTTGTGACGGCCCTTCTGGCCACTTCACGACCTCGCTTGAGAAGGCGGCTACTGCGATGCATTCAAGCACCGCTCTGTAAACACAATGTGCTCACGAACAATCTCACAGTGACATTTGTTCAAGCAATCACGCACTGCCCACGAAGAATGAATAACTAATGTAATGAAATATGGTCTGTAGATTATGAAAATGCTTAACGTGATTTCACAATAACAATCGGTTTACTATAAAAATGCATTGAAATACATCTTGTTATTCAAATAAGAAATAAAATGTTAAATAATGATGAATTGTAGTATTTATTTCATCAATTTAACTCGAGTAGGTAATTAAGATATGCCTAAAGGGCAATTATTATAAATTTATTTTTTACATTAGTACACAGCCTTACTTTGATTCCAGTTGATTCGAAACGAGAAGGAACCGCCCTCTTTTTTAGATAATTTCAAGTGAAGATGAATTAAATGATTAATTAACATCGTTTTAAAGCGGGTTATAGTCACTTACACCGTTAAATCAAATGTGGTAGACTCGCTTTTTTTCATCCGAAAATGAAAATTGATTTTTAATTTGTATACCACGGTCCACAACAATTTAATAATTCATAACGTGGATCAGTAAGCACATACGTAATGTAGAATATTGCACATTCATTTTCCTGTGCAAGTGTACGTGCGCGAATTATTCAATTCTTTGATTAATATTCGTATTGTCCGCATTAGAGAAATTACGAAGACTTAATATACACGTTTAAAATACATCTGAAACGTCCGAATAGAGATTGTATTAAAACCATGCAACTCTATCCTCACATGCAGAATAATATTAATTTAATAAACTACATTTAATTAAAACCGTCCGAAGCCCCCTGCAAACGAAGCGGGCACACATTCAATTGTCTTCCCTCTCGGTGGCAGTGTTCGCGAGGTCCCCAGAGGGCCGTGCCGTTGCGGGACGCGTGTGCGGCGGTTGGCCGAGCGTATTCCTCTGAAATCCTTCACCTTCGCGGGCTCCGGTCACGGCGCGGGGCGGGGCGGG
>BOPP01000209.1:255510-267162 GCA_017312745.1 Gryllus bimaculatus
AGGGGCGTGGTTGATGGGGCGGGGCGGGGAACGACGGCGTTCGCTGACTCAGCGCGCGTTATGGGGCGCCGCCCACGACCGCCCGCTGGCGAGCGCTCGCCAAACCAGCGCCACGCGCGCCGCGCCGCACCGGTTCCCAACGCGACGCACACGCCCACGCTCCCAGAGCTGGACGAAGACACTGCACACTGCTTGGGCTGCGAGTCATTGCGAGGTCCCCATTCGAATTGGATTGCCTCTTCACGAAGTTGAAAGGCAATGTCCTCCACTAGCTCACCTGTAGAATCCCTTCGATCATCTAGAATTGTATTGATTTTCAACACATTAAGTTTATAGATTTTGAGCACATTGAATTTAATTTTAATAACAAATTAAGTGTTCATCATTCTTTCTGCACACTCATCAATCTTTAGGACTATCTTACCCAATATCATCTTATGTCAAATGGCAATAATTAATAGAAGAATAGAAGCGTATGTAATAGAGCAAATTCATACATATAAGAACCCAGATGCGAACAGAAACGGAACTGAATTGAAGTGAGCATTCTACATACTACATGAATGTATGTGAATGTTCTACGTACTTTCATTCTGCATTTTTGAAGTTGACAATCAATTCAACGCTTAATCATTGAAAAACATAAAACAAGAAAATATTTTTTCAATCATAAAATTGGATTTTTACATATTGTATTATTTGATAATCGCTTACAAATTGTTCATAAATAATACATTTCACGTGGTGTGGATTATAAGTTTAGAATTTTCTACACGAATTATTACTACTTTCATGTATTTGATGCGTTTCTCCCTTTCTTCCAGTAGAAGTGACTTCTTCAAATAAAAGTGAGTGAAATCGTTAAATTGTCCCCATTTCCTTTTCCGACTTTTAAATCGCAAATATACCACAGTAAAACCGTATTTTTACGAGTTCAATGCCGGTGGCTATGAAATTCTTGGCGAGGAAGCCACTATCTCTAGCAATTTCAACTTCTTTATTGTTCGTTTCTCTTTAATTTTAAAGTTCCCTAGAGGACGCCGGCAGCGTGGCGCCGTCTATTCCAATCCCTGCGGCGGCGGGGCAGCGCCCGCCCGCCCTCTGGCCTCTCTCAGAGCACCTCGCGGCATGCACTAGGCACTCGGGCGCGCATCGCGCAGGCCGTGCCGGCGAGGTTACACCGAGGTCGGTAGGTCTATCCGTGCGGTCAGGCAGGGGAACCCCTGTTTGCATCTGACAGATTTAGTTGCAATTCCGTATCTTCATGATCTGTTCACTGTTCATTGTTGTCTGGTTTTCGCTTCTAACAGGCTACTTCTATTTAGAAATGTGTTTTCAGAAGCAATGCACGCAAGAAGAGCACATCATTGCTTTTAGAGTTCTGAATAACGTGAATAAGCGGAAACAATGAGTACATTTTTAGACACGCATTTAGATTAGATTTTTATTTAGAATTTCCTATGCCAAAACCAAACCGACATTCTTCAGAGCTCGAAGAGTAATTCTTAGATTTGTCAGAGAAAGATGAACAATTCATAGATTGTTGATAGATACAAAAATTATTAGAGCAACCGAAATTTGAGTCGCCCAATGTCAGTTTAGCTGAAAACAAATGGTTGCTTACTTTAGAAAGTCTTGGAAAAGGGATAACTTCTGGAGATAGTATTATTACTTCAACTGGGCTCTGCTTAAACTTAGCAATGCTTCGGATTTAATGTTATGAAACTTGAAAAGCGACGAGTCCTAAGGTATACGTTGTAACTTCGTTTGGCACTGTCATTATTGCCTAATTTGAACTATAACTTTCCACAATAAATAACCACAAATCCCGAGGGCAATGACATGAGCCTAATCTTATGACATAAAAGAAAGAAAAGACTCATTAATTATTTTTTTCTTTCCGTTAAACGCTATTATTCGGGAAAATGACTCGGGATATTAATCACACCCCGATTCCGCGACCCACATTCTTCCTTTTATAAGCCCATTTCTTCAGCCGGCGTCATCCATCATCTCCGCCCAAAGCCCCGTCGCATGTGGCTTACAATCCCGCGGACAATCAGTCCCAGCGCGCGCGGCGGCCGGGGGCGGAAGCAGCGACGAGGCCGGGGCCGATAGGCGCGCGCGGGGCTCGAACGGCAGTCTCACGGGCGCACGCGACGCCACCGCCGCCACCGCACAGTGAGCAGAAAAGCGCGCATTGGAGGAAAAAGCAACAAAATCCGCGGCCCAAAAAAATCGATAATTGGTGCCTTATGTAAGTTCTTTCATCCGACGTTCGAAGCGGCGAACATTAAGTTAACGCCGCGTAAGCTCTAGCTCGAGGATAACGGTGACTGGGAGGTCGCGGTTTCGATTCCCGCCAGATGTCGGAAATATACACCATGTGTTTGAAATCGGCGAGTTTTCAGCCTGTCAGAGACGAATTTGTAGGCTGATTCTGCTGGACCTGGGTTTCCCTGATAGCTTCCAAGTGTATGCCGGAGCAGCACGCTAGAACACGGCCCACGGACAGTGTGCGATTCTCCCTTGCGTATCGTGTCTCCATTTTCCTATCATTAGTGCCAAGCGTTTTGCTGAACACACCTACGGCTCACTCCACTCACCTAAAAAATATCCAATGCGCAAGTGGATCAAAACACCGCAACTTTTTTTGTTTCGAAGTACCAAATTGGTGTTTTTACCAAGAGAATGTTCATTTAAAGATGATACAAAAACAACTAGATAGTACCTAGTTACATATTTTTAGAAGGATTTCTATAAAGCATAAACTATATTTGGTAAGTAAAATATTTACAACTATGCTTAATACATAAAAGTTATTCATTCAAATTATGAAGTTAATAAAAAAATGAACAATAAATCGTGTTTATTAAATAGAAATCGTAATTGGTGAAAATAAAAGTAATTACATAGGAGAGTGGTGTGATTTTTATTTGCATTTTATAAAAAAAAAGCTTTTCTTCGATGAAATATATGAAGGGCAGAGTGAGGGATAATCATAAGCTACACACATGGAGTTTCGAATGTTCCTTTTGTTTGGTGAACACAATTAAATGAATGGAGCGCAAAGACAATCAGACAGGTATCCTGCTTCACGGTTAGAATATGAAAACATACATTACATAGTAATAGAAGATTTCCAGCCGAAAATCGTGTTACGGCGGCTTTGAAAAACTCAAAACTGTGTCTCACGGTTACTTCTCACTGACCCACTCATGAGCGACCCTTACGACTGAGCAGAGGGCGAGTGCGGGCGTTTCTTCCCCTCGGAGCCCACTGTGCGGCGTGGCGCTCGCCCCACGCCACGCGACGCGACGCTCCTCGCCCCGCCTCGCCCCGCCCCGCGCGCCGATCGATGGCCGCTGCGACGGAATCCGCTGCGCCACTGTCTGCGCCCCTGCGCAGTCGGCGGGAGGTTGAGGAAGTTGCGCCCCGCAACGAGACGCGACGCGGCGCCAGAGCCTACCCCGCAGTTCTGTACGCGGCGCTCGCTTTGCGGAGATTAACGATCCTGCAGGAAGGAAGTAAAACAGCCGTCTAATTTCTTAAATGGAGAAGTTCTTTGCGATGACGGAGGAGATAAAGTGGTGGCGAAACGACGCAAAAATTGTCTTCAAGTAACGGTGAAAAAATGTAGGTCCCTAGTAATTTTCGAGAAGACTCACTCTAAAAGCGTAGATGTTCAGCTCCAAGCTAATATTTCTCCTAAAGCGCAAGTGTATCCTTACATTTTCTTGCTGGTTTTCTTGCTGGAAGAGTCAGCGTTATGTTCTTTACTGCAACCTCTCGAATAATTCAACCTGCCAGGTCTTACAGATTTTATGTAGTATCATGACCGTTTCTTATTATTCCCACCCAAACCTTGACAAATGTATTACACTATTTACTGTTTTTAAATACGTACTACTAAAATACCGTTTTCAATTGCTGTGATTTTTCATTGGTACTAAATTGTATGGATTGATTCATCAATAATTTTTGAAAATAAATACCGGAAATTGTACGCGGAAGATATAATATCACGGCCTAAATTAGGAAAAAAATAGATTTGTTTTCTAAAGCAAGAATCCGGAAAATATCTGCCTGCACCCATGAAGCAGTGTAGCTGGTGAAGTCACTGTTCTTATCTGCCAGCTTGTTATCTAAAGAGAGTTTCTCGTGCATTGCAGGTGAGCGGGAGAGTAGGCGTCATGCGTTCGTGAAGGGAGGGGAGGGGAGGGGATCTGGGAGTGGATGGGCGTGGGCGGAGAAGTTGGGCGCTCGGCAGCTGTTTCACGCTTCCTCAGTTTCCGTGCGTCGCTGGCTGAACCTTCACCGCCTGCGATATCTTTGGATCTCTGAAAGCGGAGCTAATGGCCTGCAGAATGATATAGAACTAACATCGTCGTCGAACATGAGCGAAATTTCACGTAACAATTTTGCTTTCTCTTTATGTTAGACAAAACGATAAGCGTTAATGATGTATCAAATGAATGTGTAAAATATCTTGTAGTGTCATATGCAATTACGAATCCTTACTCATAAATATCTTCAAATGTATCCAGTCTTATGACATTAAACAGCTTGAATACTTGATTACTCCCTGTACATATATAAATGTATATTTTTACGGTATTTTACCGTTTACGATATTTAAAATGTCAATTTTAACCCTGAAACACCTTTTCGCTGCTATTGACAGAACGGAGGGCAAGCTGGAGGAATTCTTATTTCTAGCTGTTAATTCTATAGGTAGCGCAATGAATGTACTTTCTCTTATCATGAAAACATAAATATTAAGCTTCGTGACGTAATCCATACGCCGTGCTTAACTTTTACCAAGAAAGATTTGTACACACGCCACTACACTTGTGCATAAAGATATACATTTCGAAGGTAGCTAAAATAAATAACAGACTAGTTGGACCCATGAAATCTTTCCGCACTTTCTAAATAATTGTTTTCACGTGAACACAGCTTAGCTCACTTAGAATATTAAATAAAGAAAGAGATAGATTTCCACTCTTGTTGAGTTAATGAACTATTATTTCAATGCATTACGATTCCAGTTTCTTTCATCCACAAGAGCGCAGATGACCCTTTACATGTACTCCTCGTCACTTTCGCAAGAAATCGGGATAGTTGCCAATAAGAGAATACCTTTAAGAACGGCCAGAGAATGCTGCAGCGCTCAATTTTAAGTCGCGTGACGAGAAATCCAAGTGAAAAGGTCAGAGAAGCAATTCCGATGGAAACAAGGGGTCTGCATTCGTAACTGGCGATCGGATCGTTTTCATCCAATATTCAGTCAAACAACAAGAGCGATTTGCGGAGGCATGTTCTTCTACCTTTCCTTGATGCGACTTCTTAGGAACTCTTGCCGTTCTCAGGCAATACACACACACACTTCTTGACTACTCGCAAATCTTTACCTGCGATGCCAGACAGTTAATAAAGTGGTCCTTCCAAGACGAGCGGTAACAGTAATAACAGGAATCAGACGGGAAATACGTAAAATTACTTTTTTTTTTTTACGTTTGTCAGGAATTTTGGGATATTCTTCTAACCACTGAGTCTTTGCGATTATTTCACTCATCACTGTTGTAAACTAATTTGAGGTTTCTCGTGTCATTGGTGCACAAGAACAGTGCCACGTTAAAAAAATCGTCATTTTTTCGTTAAGTGTCATAAAATACAATTTTGGAGATGTATATTGAGTGACCTAGTGTTTTTAATTTATCTATTTAATTTGTTTATATTTTATTCGTACATATCGCACTGTATATTAAAAAAACTAGTTTCGAAGACATCATTTAATAAGAAAGAAAGTTCTTTGAGGGTGAAAAAAAAGAATTTTTTCTAAATACTAGATTTAAGGAAATATGAAACAAAAACATTGGCAAAGAAAATATATTCTTGGCCGACATCTAACAGAATTGTAAGATTTTCATTTGCGATAATACATTGCCATTTTTGGAAATAAAGCATAATAAACCTACAAGAAACGTATTTGATTATTCCTGTGATTATATACAGTCTTAACCAAAATTATAACAGATTTAAATTTATAGGATGTCTTAACACGGTTACAACAATGGAGCTGGTATGATATTTTTGTCGAAGGTTTTGTCATGCCTTCTCGTCATACAATAAGTTTCACGATGTGAGAACACAATGTGGCATATACAGTAAGTCCATATAAATTTTAAATTATGTAAAAGATCGCCAGAAAGAAATAGATCAGAAATACAGATCTCGAATACCAAATTATAATAACATGTTTACCAACAAAAATTAGGATACAAAGAAATGTGTAGGATTAAAATGTTGCACTTGACTCTGGAAGCAACTCCACGGCGACGAGTGGTGGATAAGAATGCAATGCCTAATTCTGAAATAACAAGAATCAAAGAAAGAGACGAATCGGAAAAGGAGAACCCGAATCTAAGACGTCTTTCCAAAGCCATTCAGAGATAAAAAGTCTACCTAATCATTAGCTTCTACGCCGACGACTAGAGCTCCCTGACACCAAACCGAAACCCTCCGCCCCCCCCCCACCTGCTCGCGCGATCTCTAATTCTCTAATTGCGCCGCCCGAGCGTCGGCCGGCGCAGATAAGGAGCCGCGTTGCAGCGCGCGCCTTGCGCAGCCCGTCCACCTCGGCGGAGCACGGGGGGGGGGGGGGGGTCGCCGGTTCGACCTGCTTCACTAAACTCGATGACACATCGCGAGCAATTGCGCCTGCGCGTCACGTCGCTGCCACCGGCCGACTGCAGCTCCCTCGTTATTTCGAGCGCTCCTTTCACATACGGATCCGGCGCGTCGTTAGGCCTACGGCTGGCGGCCGCATTGCGCTGCCCGAACGCGCGCGCGCTCGCGCGCCGACAAATTCAGAGCGTTTATTTTTACGGCGCCAGCGTGCGTTACGCCTTTTTTTTTTTTTTTTTTGACGAACAGATATTCGACTTGTTTCAATTTCATGAGGGTTGAGAAGTACGTTTTTAGCTGCAAACAATGCCAACCTCGTGCTCTTGCTTTCTGTTAGCCTTGATGTTGCCATGAAAAGGAGGCATGAGGGAATGAGTAGTATTTCTTCTCATTCTAACATGCTGTCTGTTATTTTTAATCGTCAGGTGTCTCACTTTTGAAACGCCAGCTTCTGTAATACATAAATAAAATTTATGAGAAAAATACCTATATTCAATTACCGGATAACAGTTAAAGTTACTACATAACATAACGTAATATATTGGGTGGCTAATTAAATTTCTAATAGAACCTGCATAAAAGATTCTAACCAAATTTTATTCCCTGATAAAATAGCGCTTCAGAAAATCCAAGAAAAACGTCATATACGTATAATTATAGGAAGTACAAAGTAGTCAAACAGATTAATTGATACCTCGAGATAATCTCCTGCTCATGCTTCTGCAGATAAATGGCCATGCAATTAAACAAGCAATTACACCACACTACGAACACGCAGAAGCTCCGCCCAATGATTCGTTAACTGTCCCAAGACAGAAGACCGTTTGATGCTTCCCCGCTGGCTCACCGTTACGAAAGCGCGTGTCCACGCGTTAGCACATCGTCGAACAGGCAGTGAGCGATGTTCCTAGGACGTGAGAAGAGGTTATCAGGTCTCCAAGCCCCAGCTACCAACCCACCGCCCCCGCTACTACCACTACCATTACCACCGCCGACACCGACAGCGATGTCTCCGACGGCCCCGACGCCGCCACCGCCGCCACCACCAATGCTACCGCTACAGCCACTGCCACCTCCACCCCCAGTGCCGCGCATTCTCACCGCTCCCAGCGCCACCTTCACTGCCGCAGCCGTCGCCCCCACCGGTCATGCGTGAGGTGAAAATGTGTCGGCGCGGCGGGGGCTTTGGTTCGGAGGGAAAGTGAGGCAATCAACATGCCGCGGCTACGGGCCCGATGCGAAGCGGGATAGCGGCCAACAAAATCAATTACTCCGGAACCGCGTGCGTCCGCGGAAGAGAGCAGTTCATCATCTTTCCACTTGAGCGGCGTGGCGTCCTAAGGTCGCTCAGCACGCGCCGCTCTGATAGCGTATCTCGGTGCTTGCTTGCGTGCGAGGGACTAGAGCTCGCGACGATCGTCGCCGGGGATTGCTGCCTCAAGCGACACGCTTCTGAACGAAGATTATACGTCCTCATGCGCTTCACGAAAGCTTTCCGACGACAATTTCACTTAATAATACGTCCCTGTTTAATGAAGCGTTGTTTGTATTTCAATTTTTTACAATAAAAGTTCCGAATATTATTCGCTACATAATGTAGTTAATTTGTTACCTGAGTATTGGGTATTAGTCCGTACAACCGTAATTGCATTCTTCATAAAGAATACGAACCAACACGCTGTATTAAAAAACCCTTGAATGGTACGTATAATACGGTATCTCTGTAATTGAAATATGTTTTTTTAAGGATGTATAGCTATAGTACTTTTAAGAATACGTAAAATCCGAACAAAAATTAACAGAAGGAATCGTATTCTATTGGAATTATTGTTTTCAAGCATTTTATGAATGCAATGAAGCAAAGCTGGAAACTTTAAGATGAATTAGTAGTTGAAAAACGAATACTAAATAAATAACAAAACAAACACAAAACGACGCCATTTATTTCTTCACGCTCGCTCTTTCAACTGCAGCTTTTAATCGGTCAATTTTATTAATAGCATTTTCTGTGAGGAGAACAATGTGTTCCACTACTGTTCACAATTACGGAATCATCTAGGGCTCTGAAAAATTAAATCAAGGAACCCAGTTGAAGCACGGGTATTGAAACAGTACAGAGAAATTTAAAAACCCAACGGTCTTTGAACTTCCAAGAACATGTGAAGCGTATGAGAAGTTTCACACATCTTCTCGTCAATTTTTAAAAGAAACGTACGTCCATGGGGAAACTGAAAGAACTCCAATATAAAAAAATCATCCATTCCTGGAACAAATTTCTGTATGTTATATATCGTGCTGAGAACAGTAATAGGAATAATTTTATGTGCTTGATTGTGCATAATCTGTACATGTTTATTAATGAACTTTCAAACACTATTACATGTCTGTCTGTTTCTCATTCATTTCTTATTAAGTCGAAAACCTTTACAAGTATCTTATAAGACCTATGTATTATTTATCAATTATAAGCTAAATGATTCTGCGAATCATCATATTACTGTTTCATTATATTACATATCTCAAACAAAGTATAAGCCTTGTCTCCTCATCTCTCCTTACACACACACACACACACACTTACAGGCCCTGCATTGCCACTCATGTGGATCAGTCGGGTGTTTAGAGCTTGTCCTGGCTCAAGCGGTGCGCCGATGGGAGAGACACTTGGACGGGAAACCCCCACAGGGCAACGTTTAGATCGACCCCGAATCTTACGTTGCAGCGGGACAAACATGGACACTTTGCGGAATATATCACGCACTACATTTACGGGAATACCGATCAGTCTAGTTGCCGCGTCCGGGATCAATAAGTACTCAATCACACGTACCCATGTTTTGACGCTTATCTCGCAGCGCACGGCAGCAGCTGCCCGCCGCCGCGGCGGCCTGGGCGCGGGCCCGGGGCGTGCAAGCGCGTCACGCGAGGACGCGGCCAGCGGGAGATCATATCCTGCTCCTCCTCCCCCGCTTTCTAACGGCGCGTATGCAACATGACAAATGAAAGGGAAATCTTGCTCGTTACACTTAACTAATCAGCCTGTAAAACAATTGGACCTCCCACAGCGACTCCGCAACGCACGTGGCCTGCGCAAGCGGGAGGAACCATGACTGTCAAAATCCACGCGCAGCCACGGGCGGGACGCCCAATGAAGCTCCTGATGAAATCCACTTTACATTAATATCTAGGGCAGTTTCCGCTTACCATGGAAGCGGCAACTCATTAATCATACTTAAGTTGTGACCTTGAGGTTCGCGTACATGTACGTCCGACTGCCCCACGTGCCCCCTGAGGGTTTTTTTTCTTTTTCGAGATGGTCGTGTCAGACAGGCTTACACTTAGGAGTCCCGTCAAAGCCTCCAAGAATTGCGAACAGGCAAAGTGAGAAGTGAAATAGTCAGGGAACACACGTTCAAATAATGATATTGTGAACTTGAACAGCATTTGAAATTTAGAACAAACGGAACACCGAGATGACGTAAAACGCTACAGCAACATTAAGCTGACAAGATTAAGTCAGCAACAAATTGACTACAGAGAAACGACATAGTCACTACTTACGCAAAACGTGACACGAGTGTTCAATTCATTGCTGAGGACAGAGCAGGCATTTAACATAGTGCGCCTTCTAAGAACATAAGACAGTTGCCATCTTCTGCGATGAAGTAGTTTTTACCCTTTTCGTTTCTACTTTCTTACATGATGTATGTTTGACGTACACAAGTCTACCATCAATTTTTTTATCTCCATATCATCTGTTTTTATTTAATTCTTAACATAATTGGCGTAATAGATAATATATCGTATTACGTTATTTTATTGTAATGCCTACATTAATATAAAAAATTATTATCATATCTACCGGGAATTTGTAGTATAGAAAATCTGTCTTCTAATGAATTTATAAACGGAAGAAATAAAAAAAGCAGGTATAATAAACGAGAAATAATAAATGCATTTTTTGCACTGAAATCTATAAAAATGCCACTCTGACAAAGATACTTCTGAGTCACATTCACAAAAAGCCGTTTTAGATTTCACAGGAAATGTTTAATTTTCTGCCACATTCAAGAAGATGGAGAAAAGAAACCACATGAATGACACACGCTTTTGGATACGATGGCACACGCGGTGCCTAAATCCCCCAGTTTACCGAGGGCAATGAAGTTTCGGATTCTCCGAAAAGGGGAGCATTCGTCAACCGCGTGATAAAAGCGGCGCGGGCCGCGACGACGCTGCTCGTTAGGGCGAAGGCGAGAGGCCAAGGAGCGCGACCGTGAAAACGAACGCGGGTCCCGGCGCGCCACTCGGCGGCGGTGATGGGCAGCGATGTCGGTGGAGACAGTGACGGAATCCGTTGTTGCGGAGGCGATATCGGCGGCGGTGGCAGTGGGGGTAGCGGCAGTGAGGGCGGTGGCAGTGGGGGCGGTGGCAGTGGGGCGGTGGCAAGTGGGGGCGGTGGCAGTGGGGTAGGGCGGTGGCGGGCGTGGGCAGGGGCGGTGGCAGTGGGGCAGTGGCAGAGGCAGTGGGGGCGGGGAACTGGGGATGGTGGCCAGGCGTGGGGTGGCAGTTGGGGCGGATGCAATGGTTGGGCGGTGGCAGTGGCGGCTGTGTGGCAGTGGGGGCAGAGCAGTGGGGGCGGGTGGCACTGGAGGCGGTGGCAGCCGGTGGCCAGTTGGGGCGGTGGTGAAGCGGTGGCGGTGGCGGCAGAGGGGACGGTGGCAGTGGGGTGTGTTGGCAGTGGGGTGTGGCAGTGGAGCAGTGCAGTGGGCGGTGGCAGGGGCGTAGGCAGTGGAGACAAGAATAGTGGGCGCGGTGGCAGTGGGGCGTTAGGCAGTGGAACAGGAAAGTAGTGGCGACGGTGGCAGTGGGCGATGGCAGTTGGGGGGCGTTGGCAGTGGCAGTTGGGGCGGTGCAGTGGGGCGTGGCAGTGGGGGCGGTGGCAGTGGGGCGGTGGAGTGG
>BOPP01000209.1:267187-304139 GCA_017312745.1 Gryllus bimaculatus
ACTATAAAAGCATTACACTATATTGTAAGCTAAATATTACAAACTATGCTTAATACATAAAAGTTATTCATTCAAATTATTGAAGTTATAAAAATGACAATAAATCGGGTTATTAAATAGAAACGTAATTGCGTGAAAATAAAAGTAATTCACAGAGGAAGAGTGGTGTGATTTTATTTGCATTTTTATAAAAAAAAAGCTTTTCTTCGATGAAATATATGAAGGCAGAGTGAGGGATAATCATAAGCTACACACATGGAGTTTCGATTTTCCTTTTGCTTTGTTGTGAACACAATTAAAAGAAAGGAGCGAAAGACAATCAGACGGTATCCTGCTTCACGGTTAGATATGAAAACATACATATACATAGTAATAGAAGATTTTCCAGCCGAAAATCGTGTTCGGCGGCTTTAAAAAACTCAAAACTGTGTCTCACGGTTACTTCTCACTGGACCCCACTCATGAGCGAAGCCCTTACGACTGAGCAGAGGGCGAGGGGCGGCGTTTCTCCCTCGGAGCCCAACTGTGCGGCGTGGCCGCTCGCCCCACGCCACGCGACGCGACGCTCCTCGCCCCGCCTCGCCCCGCCCCGCGCGCGATCGATGGCCCGCTGCGACGGAAATTTCACGCTGGCGCCACTGTCTCGCCCCTGCGCAGTCGGTCCGAGCTCTCGCTCTCCGCCCCCGCAACGAGGGACGCTACGCGGCGCCAGAGCCTACCCCGCAGTTCTGTACGCGGCCGCTCGCTTTGCGGAGATTAACGATCCGGCAGGAAGAAGTAAAACAGCCGTCTAATTTCTTCAAATGGAGAAGTTCTTTGCATGACGGAGGGAGATTAAAGTGGTGGCGAAACGACGCAAAAATTGTCTTCAAGTACGGTGAAAAAATGTAGGTTCCCTAGTAAATTTTCGAGAAGACTCACTCTTAAAGCGTAGATGTCAGCGCTAGCCTAATATTTCTCCTAAAGCGCAAGTGTATCCTTACATTTCTTGCTGGTTTTCTTGCTGAAGAGTCAGCGTTAGGTTCTTTTACTGCAACCTCATCGAAATGAATTCAAACCTGCCAGTCTTACAGATTTTATTGTAGTATCATGACCGTTTCTTATTATTCCCACCCAAACCTTGACAAATGTATAACACTATTTACTGTTTTTAAATACGGTTACTACTAAAATACCAGGTTTCAATTGCTGCTGATTTTTTTCATTGTACTAAATTGTGATGATGATTCAATTCAATAATTGGTTGAAAAATTTAAATACCGGAAATTGTAGCGCGGAAGATTATAATATCACGGCCTAAATTAGCGATAAAAAATTAGAATATATATTCTTACTACATAGCAAGAATCCGGAAAATAGCTGCGCACCCATAGAGCCAGTGTTAGTTGGTGTCTCACTTTTCTCTATCATGGCCAGTGATATCTAAAGAGAGTTTTGTGCGTGCCATTGCAGGTGAGCCGGAGAGAGTAGGCGTCATGCGTTGTGAAGGGAGGGGAGGGGACGGGGATCTGGAGTGGATGCGGCGTGGGCGGAGAAGTTGGGCGCCGGCAGCTGTTTCACGCTCTCCTCAGTTTCAGTGCATCTCTGCTGACAGTGTCAGCGCTGCGATATCTCTTGGATCTGCTGAGAGCGGAGCTAATGCTCGCGAGAATGATTGACTAACATCCGTCGTCGAACAATGACTGGCGAAATTTCACGTCGTAACAATTTTCCTTCTACTCTTTATGTTAGAGCAAAGCACGAGATGTGAGCGCCATCGCCCGCACAGTGGGGTCTCAATGCACTCGCTCAAGAGCGATGGAAATGGTAATAGAAATGCTAATAATACAATAGCTTTCCCTGCGCCGTAGTGTCATATGCAATACGACTCCCCTTACTCCAAAATATCTTCAAATGTATCCCCCACCGCTCCTTATGACATTAACCACAGCACCCGCACTCGCCCTTTGCTGCTCAGGACGTTACTTGAAGATTACTCCCGGTAATGTACATATATATCAGCATCTGTAATGATATATTTGTCTGTACGGTCACGCGGTGGGGATTATTTTACCGTAGTATCACGTGATGTTTATGTACAACAAATGTGTCAATTTTATTACTCCTCGATGTATATAATCACTCTTCTTATGCGCGTCTATTTGAGCACGGGAAAACACGCGAGGAGTCATCTGGTCAGAGCTTGGATATTTATTCGCTCTGTGTTAATATTACTATTGTTAGGGTGTATGTTATGTCCGCATACTTATGACTATGTCTTGTGAAGTGCTTATGTATTACTATAGACACATATCTGTAATATGTTACTCTATGTGTACTACATACTCGCTATCACACTCTCTCCTGTGTGTCTCACCTATCTACCCAGAAAGAATGGAACGAGTTCTACGGACACACCTCTCAGTGCTCATAAGGATTTAATAGCATTTCGATGATTATCGCCTACATATCAATATAACCACCGACTTAGCGATTGAGATAACCCTTATCATCGAGAAGAATACATATGCGCTTCATCTTTTAATAAAATTAATATTTGTCCAAAGTAGACACAGTCACATCTCTTAGCCTTCCTCTCACTCTATGTAGTAATAATTACTTTAATTTATAGATAGTAGCATAGACACTAATTTACGCACATCTTTGTCTTGATTTAGATTTAAATCGACCTCGTAATTTTATTGTTTTTTCTTTTTGCTCTATTACCTATTACCATAGTTGTATATTCATCATCCAGCTCAACATTACGCTTGTCAGTCAGGTATTAAAGATTGACCCTCATTAACCTTTTTACAGCTGTTGATCTGCCTACGTCTCTTTTTACGCTTAGAGCAAAATCAGATATCAGTTTAGATTAGTTGCCACATAATGTGATGATAGAAAGACACCTCTTTAGAACGGTGCCCCACTGGAAAGAAGATGTCATAGATACTCAGCGCTCAATTTTTAAGTCGCGTACTATTCTAGTTGTTTTTGTATCTCGAATGCGAGTGTAAATTCAAGATGCATAGTAATCATAACTTCAGTCTGAGACAATATCCTATAGGACCAACCAATTTTCGAGTTCGTTAACATTGTCCTCTCTCTCTCCAGAAATACCCAAATATTCCAGAATGCATACTCACTATATGTCTCCGAATTTTGCAGTATGTTGTCTGCGTCCTACACTTTCCTTTGAGCTCGTATTTTTTCAGTAGGTGGACTTCGTTGCGCGTCAGGTGTGTGCTCTCAGGCGCAAATACACAACCACACACTACTCTTGACCTCTACTCGCAAATCTTTACTGCGATGCCCAGACAGTTAATAAAGTGGTCCTTCAAGACAGAGCGGTACAGTAATTATACAGAATCAGACGGGGTAAAATACTAAAATTACTTTTTTTTTTTTTACGTTTGTCAGGGAATTTTGGATAATTCTTCTAACCACTGAGTCTTTGCGATTATTTCACTCACACTGTTGCGTAACTAATTTGAGTATACTCGTGTCATTGGTGCACGAAGAAACAGTGCCACGTAAAAAATCGTCATTTTTTCGTTAAGGTCATTAAAGATACATCCTAGTGTTTTATTTATCTATTTAATTTGTTTTATATTTGATTCGTACATATCGCACTGTATATTAAAAAAAACTAGTTTCGAAGACAGGCATTTAATAAGAAAGAAAGTTCTCTTGAGGGGTGAAAAAAAAGAATTTTTTTCTAAATACTAGATTTAAGGAAAAATATGGAAACCAAAACATGGCCAAAGAAAAATATA
Organism: Gryllus bimaculatus; assembly: GCA_017312745.1. Classification (NCBI taxonomy): domain Eukaryota; kingdom Metazoa; phylum Arthropoda; class Insecta; order Orthoptera; family Gryllidae; genus Gryllus; species Gryllus bimaculatus. The sequence continues at coordinate 270,943 of BOPP01000209.1, forward strand.
TCTTGGCCGAACATCTATACAAGAATTGTAAAGATTTTCATTTGCCGATAATACATTGCCCATTTCGCGAAAATAAAGCAATAATTAAACCACAAGAAACGTATTTTATGTATTCCTGTGATTATATCAGTTTAACCAAAATTATAACAGCATTATAAATTTATAGGATGTCTTAACACGCGTTACAACAACTGGAAGCTGGGTATGATATTTTTGTCGAAGTTTGTCATGCCTTTTCGTCATTACAAGAAGTTCACGCATTGAGACAACAATGTGCATATACGTTAAGTCCATATAAATTTTAAATTATGTAAAAGATCGCCAAAAGAAATAGATCCAGAATACAGATCTCGAATACAAAATTATAATAACATGTTTACCACAAAAATTTAGGATACAAAGAATGTGTAGGATTAAAATGTTGCAACTTGAACTCTGGAGCAACTTCCAGCGCGACGAGTGGTGATAAGAATGCATGCTAATTCTGAAATAACAGAATCAAAGAAGAGACGAATCGGAAAAGGAGAACCCAATCTAAGCACGTCTTTCAAAGCCATTTCAGAGATTAAAAGTCTACCTAATCATTAGCTTCTACGCCGACGGACTAGAGCTTCCCTGAACATACCGAAACCCTTAACCGCCCCCCCCACCGCTCGCTGGATCGTCTATTGAATTGCGCCGCCCGAGGTCGGCGGCGCAGATAAGGAGCCGCGTTTGCAGCGCGCGCCTTGCTCACGTTACTGCGCACCTCGCGCGGACACGGGGGGGGGGGGGTTCGCCGGTTGACCTGCTTCAGCTAAATTCGATGACACCATCGCGAGCAATGCGCCTGCGCGTCACGTCGCTGCCACCGGCGCGACTGCAGCTCCCTCGTTATTTCGAAGCGCTGCCTTCACATACGGATCCGGCGCGTTCGGTTAGGCCTACGGCTGGCGGCCGCATTGCGGCTGCCGAAACGCGCGCGCGCTCGCGACGCGACAAATTCAGAGCGTTTATTTTTACGGCGCCAGCGTGCGTTACGAAAGCCTTGGATTTTTTTTTTTTTTTTGACGACAGATATTCGACGCTTGTTTCAATTTGACATGAGGGTTGAGAGTACGTTTTAAGCCTGCAACATGCACCAGTGCATAATTTGCTTTTCTGTAGCCTTGATGTTGCGCATGAAAAGGAGCATGATGGGTAATGAGTAGTATTTCTTCTCATTCTAACATGCGTTGTGATCTTTTAATCAGTCAGGTCTGTCTTCACTTTGTGAAAACGCCAGCTCTTGTAATACATAAATAAATTATATGAGAAAAATAGCACTATATTCAATTACCGGATAACAGTTGTTAAAGTTACTACAATACACATATACTGTATTATATTGGGATGCTAAATAAATTTCTAATAGAACTGCATAAGATTCTAACCAAATTTATTGCCCTTTTATTCTGATAAAATAAGCGCTTCAGAAAATCCAAGGAAAAACGTCATATACGTTATAATTAATGGAAGTACGAAGTAGTCAAACGATAATTGATATCTCGAGAATAATCGATCCTGCTGCATGCTTTTCTGAGATAATAGGCATGAATTAGAACAAGCAATTAGCACCATCACTTAACAACACGCAAGAAGCTCCGCCCAATGATTCGTTAACTGTCCAAGACAGAAGACGTGTTGATGCTTCCCCGCTGGCTCACGTAGAAAGCGCGTGTCCACAGCGTTACACATTCGTCGAACAGGCAGTGGAGACGATGTTCCTAGGACTTGAGAAGAGGTTATCGGGTCTCCAAGCCCCAGCTACAACCCACGCCCCGCTACTACCACTAGCATTACCACCGCCGGACACCGACACAGCGGATGTTCCGACGGCCGCGCGCCAACGCCGCCACCCACAATGCTACCGCTACAGCCACTGCACCGTCCACCCTCAGTGCGCGCATTCCAAACCGCTCAGCGCCACTTCACATGCCGCAGCGTCGCCCCCACCGGTCAGCGTGAGGTTGAAAATGTGTCGGCGCGGCGGGGCTGTTGGTTCGAGCGGAAAGTGAGGCAATCACACATGCCGCGGCTCGGGCCGCGATGCGGAAGCGGGATAGCGGCCAACAAAATCAATTACTCGCGAACCGCGTGCGGGGGGGGTTTTCCGCGGTAAGAGAGCAGTTCATCATCTTTCCACTTTGAGCGGCGGTGGGTTCCCTAAGGTCGCCTCAGCTACCGCGCCTCTGATAGCGTATCTCGGTGCTTGCTGCGTGCGAGGGACTAGAGCTCGCGACGATCGTCGCCGGGATTGCGCTGCCTCAGCAGACACGCTCTGAACGAAGATTAATAACGTTCTGCATGCGCTTCACGAGCTTTCCGACGACCAATATTACTTAATTAATACGTCCCTCGTTTAATGAAGCGTTTGTTTTTGTAATTTCAATTTTTACAAAAAAAGTCGCGAATATTTTCGCTACATATGTAGTTAATTTCGTTACTGAGTTATTGGTATTAGTCCGTTACAACCGTAATTCGCTTCTTCATAAAGCATACGAACCAACACGCTGTATTAAAAAACCCTTGAATGTACGTATAATACGGTATCTCTGTAATTGAAATATGTTTTTTTAAGGATTATACTATAGTACTTTTAAGAATACGTAAAATCCGAACAAAAAAAATTAACCAGAAGAATCGTATTTCTATTGGAATTATTGTTTTTCAAGCATTTTATGAATGCATGAGCAAGCTTGGAAAACTTTTAAGATGAATTAGTAGTTGAAAAACGGAATTACTAAATAAATAACAAAACAAACACAAAACGACGCCATTTATTTTTCACGCTCGCTCTTTCAACTAGCAGCAGTTTAATCGCGTCACATTTTATTAATAGATTTTCTGTGAGGAGAACAATGTGTTGCCACTACTGTTCACAATTACGGAATCATCTAGGGCTCTGAAAAATTAATCAAGAACCCAGTTGAAGCACGGGTATGAACACGTACGAGAAATTTAAAACCACGGTCTTTGAACTCCAAGACATGTGAACGCGTATGGAGAGTTTCACACAATTTCTCGTCAATTTTAAAAGAAACGTACGTCCATGGTAAACTGAAAGAAACTTCCCAATATAAAAAAATCATCCATTTCCTGGAAACAATTTCTGTATGTTTTATTCGTTCTGAGAACCAGTAATAGGAATATATTTTATGTGCTTGATTGGCATAATCTGTACATTTTTATTAATGGACTTTCAACCACTATTACATGTCTGGCTGTTTCTCATTCATTTCTTATTAAGTCGAAAACCTTTAGCAAGTAATCTTTAAGACTATGTTTATTATTATCATATTATAAGCTAAATGATGGCTGCGAATCATCTATTTGTTTCATTATAATTACATATTCCAAACAAAGTATAAGCTTGTCTCCTCTTCTCTCCTACACACACACACACCACATCACTTACAGGGCCTGCATTTGCCACTCATGTGGATCATCAGGGTGTTTAGAGCTTGTCCGGCTCAAAGCCGGTGCGCGATGGGAGAAGCACTTGCGACGGGAAACCCCCACAGGGCTAAGTTTAGATCGACCCGAATTTACGTTGCAGCGACCAAACATGGACACTTTGCGGAATATATCGCACCCTAACATTTACGGGGAATACGAAGTCAGTTCTAGTTGCCGCGTCCGGGATCAATAAGTAACTCAATCACACGTACCCATGTTTTGCGCTTATCTCGCAGCAGACGGCAGCAGCTGCCGCCGCCGCGGCCGGCGCTGGCGCTGGGCCCGGGCGTGCAAGCGCGCTCACGCGAGGACGCGGCCAGCGGGAGATCATATCCTGCCCTCCTCCCCCGGCTTTCTAACGGCGGATGCACAATGACAAATGAAAGGGAAATGCTTGCCGTTTACACTTAACTAATCAGCCTGTAACAATTGGACCTCCACAGCGACTCGCAACGCAAGTGTGCCTGCGCAAGCGGGAGAACATGACTGTCAAATCACGCGCAGCCCGGCGGGAAGCCCGAATAAGCTCTCTGATGAAATGCACTTTCATAATATTTCTAGGGCAGTTTTCCCGCTTACCAATGGAAGCGGCGAACTCATTATCAACTTTAAGTTGTGACTTGAGTTCGCGTAATGTAGTCGACTGCCCACGTGGCCCCCCTGACGGGTTTTTTTTTCTTTTTTCGAGATGGTCGTGTCGACAGGCTTACACCTATAGGAGTCCCGTCAAAGCTAAGAATTGCGAACAGGCAAAGTGAGTAGTGACATAGTCAGGGAACACACGTTCAAATAATGATATTTGAACTTGACAGCCATTTTGAAATTGTAGAACAACCGGAACACGAGATGAGCTAAAACGCGTACAGCAACATTAAGCTGACAAGATTTAAGTCAGCAACAAATTGACTAAGGAGAAACGACATAGTCACTACTTACGCAAAACGGTGACACGATGTGTTCAATTCATTGCTGAGGACAGAGCAGGCCATTTAACATAGTGCGCCTTCTAAGAACATAAGACAGTTGCCATCTCTCGATGAAGTAGTTTTTACCCTTTCGTTTCTACTTTCTTTCTTACATGATGTATGTTTGACGTACACAAGTTTACCATCAATTTTTTTTATCTCCATTTCATCTGTTTTTATTTATTCTTAACATAATTGGCGATAATAGATAATATCATGTATACGCTTTATTTTTATTGTAATGCCTACATTATATAAAAATTATTATCATTATTCTACCGGGAATTTTGTAGTATAGAAAATCTGTCTTCTAATGAATTTATAAACGGAAGAATAAAAAAGCAGGTATAATAACGAGAAATAATAACTGCATTTTTGCCTGAAACTCTATAAAAATGCCACTTGACAAAGATACTTCTGAGTCACATTCACAAAAGCCGTTTTTAGGAATTTCACAGGAAATGTTTAATTTTCGCCACATTCAAGAAGATGGAGAAAAGAAACACATGAATGACACACCAGCTTTTGGATACGATGGCACACGCGGTGCTAAATCCCCATTTCCTGAGAGGCAAGAAGTTTTCGGATTTCTCCGAAAAGGGGAGCATTCGTCAACGCGTGATAAGAAGCGGCGCTGCGGCGCGCGACGACGCTGCTCGTTAGGGCGAAGGGCGAGAGCAAGAGCGCGACGCGAAAACGAACGCGGGTCCCGGCGCGCCACTCGCGCGGTGATGGGCCAGCGATGTCGGTGGAGACCAGTGACGGAATCGTTGTTGCGGAGCGGAGTTCGGCGGCGGTGCAGTGGGGGTAGCGGCAGTGAGGCAGTGCAGTGGGGGCGGTGGCAGTGGCGCGGTGGCAGTGGGGCGGTGGCAGTGGGGCGGTGGGCAGTGGGGGCGGTGCAGTGGGAGGGCGGTTGGCAGTGGGGCAGAGGCAGTGGGGGCGGGGAACTGGGGATGGTGGCCAGGGTGCGGTGGCAGTTGGGGCGGATGGGCAATGGTTGGGCGGTGGCAGTGGCGGCTGGTGGCAGTGGGGGCAGAGGCAGTGGGGGGCGGGTGGCACTGGAGGCGGTGGCAGCCGGTGGCAGTTCGGCGGCGGTGGGTGAAAGCGGTGCGGTGGCGGCAGAGGGGACGGTGGCAGTGGGGGCTGTTGGCAGTGGGGTGCTGGCAGTGGAGCAGGCAGTGGGCGGTGGCAGTGGGGGCTAGGGCAGTGGGAGACAGAAGTAGTGGGCGCGGTGGCAGTGGGGCGTAGGCAGTGGAAACAGAAAGTAGTGGGCACGGTGGAGTGGGCGCGTGGCAGTGGGGGCCGTTGCAGTGGCAGTTGGGGCGGTGCAGTGGGGGCGTGGCAGTGGGGGCGGTGGCAGTGGGGGCGGCTGGCGCATGGGGCGGGGTGGCAGTGGGGGCGAGGCAGTGGGGGCGTAGGCAGTGAGGACAAGAAGTAGGGGCGCTGGTGGCAGTGCGGGTGGAAGCAGTGGGGCCGGATTGCAGTGGGGGCGGTGGCAGTGGGCGTAGTGGCAGTAGGGCCGGCGGCGGTAGTGGTGCCGGTGGTGAGGGCGGGCGTCGGTGAGGGCGTCTCTGAAGGTGGCGGGCGGAAACGGCAGCACTGGTGTGTGCGTGGGCGGGGACCGCTGCTGTTCAGGGCAGTGGGGCGCCCCATCAGAGCGACCTCCGCCGCGTGCAGCTGCAGAGTGGCTGACGCAGCCAGGCTCCTCATTAAAGCGGCAAAGAGTCAACGCTGTAACGCGGGTTCTTTAGAAACGCGTTTCATGTAGTGATGGAGAATACTTCAAAAACATTTTTATGTATTCTAACAGAATATCTTCCAAAGTGTAACCATTCGTTTTTTTAAAACTTGGTTTAATAATTCGAAAGCGAAAAATGTATACAAAACTACCACTTTTTTTCTGATACTAATTTCTGGAAAAACAACCAAGTTGTGATGAAGATCTCCTTTTCTCCGAAGGCAATTCAGCCTCGGTCGTTCTTCGTGCTGGCATTGTAGTATTGCTGGAGGCTAGGGGAGATTCGTGAGCATGGGTGAAGGACCATACGAGGAGCCCGGTCTTCTTGATGCATCCTGTTGAGCATCTGCCCGGTCCTGTTGATGGCAGTCGAGCCGGATCAGGGAAGGAAGGATCCTGTCAAGTGTGTAGCCTGAAGTTGCAGGAACCTATTGTTCCGGAATCAGTCTGGGATTTCCCGAAGAAAACTATAGAGGAAGAGAGGGAGAGTCCTCGGATTCACATCGGGGCAGAGGTGCTCATGACTTACTATTTTACTGAATAACCGCCATCGTTGAATTTTTAACCAGCATCCCAATCTGTGAAACGTTACTGGCTTATTATAAACCCAGTGATAATTTTTAATAAGATTTGTTCTATATATATATATACTATCGATATACTCTACACTATTTGTACATGTATGAAACACGTCTTGAGATAGTGGTGTTTGTGCTTTGTACAGAATGAAGTCAGCGGTATGGAGAATAGTTACTTCATTACTTATTTGAATGTTTTCCTGTGAATTCATCGGAGTGTACCTAGGGGAATGCTTTAAAAACTTCATTCATTATTCTGAAGAAAAGAACAGAGACGACAAGAATATACGCAAATGAAATTCCATGTGACTCAACAAATGCCATTTTTATCCATACAAGCAATTGAACCGTTTTGTTAATCTAGCCGAATTCTAGTTCTTCCAGCATGGATTTCCCCGAAAGCAGCAAAGCAAATGCGCGATTTCGTTGTGGCTGGTCCGCGGTTGCCGCCCCTGCGCTTGGCGGCGGCGACGCCGTCGCCGGCGTCCCATGAGTCAGCCACCTCGTCCTAAACGAAACGGCTTAAAACAGGATATACGAGCGCTGCGCCCGCCCGCAAGAAGCGGCCTGCGGTTTTTGGAGCGTCCGGGCGAAAGGCCCAGCGCCAACCGCGTGGCCCCGGCCCTGTTCCGTCGTCTGACCGCCGCCGACTCCCCGCGGCGCCCGCAACGCGGCTAATTTCTCAGTTTTCGAGTTTGCCTTCCACCAATATCGAAGTGCGGCGGCGATGGCGTAACGGTTAGCGTACTGGACTGTTGTACCCAAGTTGGCGGGTTCAAACCTGATCGAAGCCGTGGATAGGGCGAAAAAATCCTCCGTACGCCTAAGTCCGTGCCGTAATGGTAAGCGTACGCATACACCTTTGTCTACTGGGGTCCGCATTCAATTCGCGACATTATATGTGGAACTTGTGGCGGACGATGGCAGATCTCTGGAGGACTCTCCCGCTTGGCGGGTTCAAACCCGATCGAAGCCGTGGAGTTTTAAGGGCGAGAAAATCGTTCGTACGCCATCGTTCGGAGGGAAAGTAAAGCCGGCTGTCCCATGTTCGTAGATTTACTAGGATGTAAAAGATCCTCAAGCCTAAATGGCGTCTCTGAGCTAAATTCAAACCACCTGTTTATCGCCCAAGAAATACCTTTCTTCTCTGCTAGATCAAAGGAGCGTAGCGAAATTTGCGTGGTCAGACGGAAGAGCGGGTCTGATGGCTCCAGTCTCGACACGTAAAATAAGGCAAATTCAATTAACTTATATACGTCTAGGACAGTACAAATCTGCGCGCGTGCTGCAGCCCTTCCTGGCTTTTGGGATAGAAGAGGGGGAGGGGGAATACTGTATAACCTACCTAGGGCTAACCTTAGAACTATTTTGTAGCTAGCGTGCCTTCATGAGAAAGGAGTAAGTTACAATTAATATAATATTATTACAGATCTAATAATTGCACAACGTCGCTAAATATTTCAAAAACTAATCACGGATATCACAATCATATAGCGTAATCAACTACTCAGGTCAACAATGAAAAATCATCATACTTATGTGCGATTTACTATGTATCACACCCTGATTCCAAATATGTACTTTCAATTTCTCAACCACCTCATTTCTCAACCTTCTCATGTTTATGAGAAGATGATTTTAATATTGCAAATGTGCGACTTATCTCTCAAAATAAGGACTTACCTAGTCAACAAAGAAAAATGATCAGAAAATAAAAAAAAAAACCTGTGAGATTTAGTCACGTCTTGATTCCAAAAATGTGCTTACATTTTCTCTAACGCGAAGAGCTTCTGAAATAGAACGGTTTTCATATGGTGACTGAGTGAATCCTTAACGGCAAAGCCGTTCCTTCGGAAACTGCTGTTTTTGAGGATAAAATGAGCTCCTGTTTTGACTAGCCATTCTCAAAAATAGATATGGAAGAGAAAGAGAGAATAATTTCTTATGATCGTGGAAACAAATGGGCGATTCTCCTGATCCTGAATGTTCCTCTCGTTGCTCTCGACATGATATTTCTCTCCCCTCTACATATAAATCTTGGGTTAATTGTTTGGTGAAGACGATTGGTAAGGCAAAATATGTAGCATTCCAGTATCTCTGTGAATAAGTTCCAAGACGTATGGGTAAAAATAACTTAAAAACACATCAACTTTAAAGACGGCCTCCTTAGAGATTAAGCAATTTTTTACTGCGTGAAACGAGAAAAGCCCTGTATATGTTAGTTTGATCAAGCTGAATAAAATATTCTACCTGAAATCAGTGAAATTATTCATATTTGCAAATCAGAAGGAATTTTGCACCTTAGTATAAACGTGGAAAGTCTCCGAGGGAATCTAACCTGGGCACAACTTTTTCAATAGGTATTTTGGGTATTTTTTTTTCACTGGCGTCAAAGCCATCACTCGTCTTCGGCATCACGGCGAAGCATCGCATCAGGAATCAGAAGAACGCTGCGAATTAGTCGATGAGCAATAGTTCGGCGAAGGCAGGAAAATCGTGCTTCTTGCAGACGAGAGAGCATCGGCCATGTACTTGCACTTGATTTAATGCTGTTTTCTTTCGAAGGCGGGATCGTGTTATCCGCTTGGGAGATCTCGATCCTTAGATGGATGGAAATGGCCTTCACAAATGAGACACATTGGAACGAGAGGAATGACGAACACAAAAGGTTACTAACGTGAATCCCAGACTTGTATGGAACACTTTAAAAACAAATAATAAAATAATGTACGTAAGAAAGTAGCGACTATTGTGGATTAGAAAACAATCAAAATCACAGTGGTATTTGAAATGATTTTCGAAAACTTTTAATTTCGCATGATTTACATATAAGACATGTAAAGAAAATATTTTCTACACATTATTTCTCATTTTAATTACATCTTCACTTACAACATAACAAAATTTCATGAAAAACAATATTTTAAAAGTGAATTCAAATGTCATTTGTTAAGTGTGAAATCATTTAATCTTGCAAGAATGTAATTTGTATAAATATTTATTATAAAATTACTAATACTAGAATTATTATAAACTTAAAAAGATATTACGAAATATTAATAATTTCTTCCATTACATGCACCTACATTTTTAAATTATCTGTAAATTTCACATCCATGAAATAAACTTTCGAAACATAAAAGTAAATTCAATAGTGCGTTATTCGTAATTTTCCAGGAGAACATAAATCTAGTTCCTGATGACAGCTATTTTGAATACAATACGACTTACCTGTTACGTGTTTATAATTTAATTTACGAATTCTTTACTTCGCGCAGTGTTTGAAAATGGAGATGGAGAGAACGAAGGAGGCGATATGCTCCACCCGGTATAGAATTCTGTATTAGGAGAAGATGCTTTGGACCTTTTGGTATTCTCCCCGAAATGAGTAGTTATACATTATTAATGCATGGCTCAGATGTATCACTAGTTCCTCATACGAAGGTAAATTCAGATTATACACCCCGACTCACGAACATTGATGTGCCTTAGAACGCTACCATCAATCCAAAACTCGACCGTCATTCCTGCCAGAAGGGGAAGACGCTTGGCAAAGCCGATCGTACCGGAAGCGACGCTCCCTTCAGCTGCTTGAGGCGGCGGAGGAGTCGCGTTGTCGCCGACGCAAAACAAAGCGTGTTTCGCCCGCGCGTGACGGTCCATTACGCTGCGACGCCCCCAGCCACCGCCCCCTCATACCCCCTCCCCCGCGGCCTCCTGTGTGCTGCCGCACGAGCGGGCGAGTGGCCACGCCACGGCGCGGCGCGGGGCGAAAGCTGGGAAAGGTCGCACGGGTCGAAGCGATACTCCAAATGGCACGGGCTCTTCAATCCGACAGAATGGACGCCGCAAACCAAATACAGCGCCCACGCAAATTGATTCCGAGAAGGCCCTCGCGCAACGCTCCTTCATCGCGCTGCACATGTTTCCCACTCGTGACGGCGGCCGGCGACAGCAAGATTGATTGTATTCCGGTGCTCGTCCCCCATCACGACCGCCACACTCGTCCGGATCCAGCCCGCTGCAACTGCACTCCCTGCAGTTGGTCAGATTCCACCGCGCTCACTTTCTCCGTATTTTCTACAGTTCCCGCCCCGTGACCCCCACGCGCGGACGCATATGCGGTACCGTTATTTTTATTAATCGTACACAGGCGGGTGGTAAGTGGTACAACGACTAGCAACAAATTAGATGGAACGCACGATACACAAAAGGTTCACGCGAAAACTTTCTTCGGCCCACGTGCTCGGCGAACAATCGACGCTCACAGCGCGCAGGGAAGCGGCGGTGCGGGCGGGCGGGCGGAGAGGCGGCGGGGCGGCGGGGGCGGCGGAATCGCTGCGGGGCCCTGTCCCGCGGCCGCCGCCGCCCGATGAGAACAAGGGCACCTTGAGACGCCCTCTGCAGCAAGCGGCTGCGACGGCAGCCTCCAGCAAGTGACGTCCCGCTCCTGCTCGAGGGTGGCGAACAAATTTGCTTAGAAGCGAGGGGAAAGAGTGGGTTGAGAAGGGGTTGGAAGAGAAGTGTGTAACTGTTCTCTTACTGTCGTTACAAAAGAATGTGTTCGTTTTGACTTTATTTGTACGAACGTGTGGCAAAGGTAGGGTAATTGGTAGTCCGTGCTCTGCAAGTTATAAATTAAACAATAGTTGTATTGCTGTGACATACTGATATTTCTTTTCTGAATACAGTAACCCGTGCAAAACCTGAGTAGATGAATGTTTCAAACATATTTTCAAAATATCCAATTTCGTAATAACACGTTGCTTTGTAGTTCTGATGGGAATATGTATACAGCAATGATAATTAATTATTTTGCATTAAATAAACTTAAGATTGTTTTAATTTCATTGTAATTAAGCGGTTAGGTCAGTGAAAATGATAAAGTGCAAAAGCAATGCTACCCATAGGATGGTATCTCTTAATGATATTTTCCGCTTCCAGGCGCGAATGCTTACAGAGGCCAATGGGCGATAAGGTATCTGACGAGAGATCGCCGCAACGTCCTATCCCACACATCACTCCCTCTTGTTGCTGACGATCCGTACGTGTCCGTCTTATCTCCACGACCTTTCTGACCACCAACACAGCCGGTTGGGGCACGTTTTGTAATGTGTAGGCAAAGGCTGCGCGTCGGAGTTCAACTTCCGATAACAGAAAACCTGGGTTGAAGGAAGATTGCTTTTCCGGTCATAGGATAAAGTACACGAGCCTAACAGTATCCTCCCAACGACTAACAAGGCTCCTCCGACGGCTGAGGCGACGACAATGACGAGGACGACTGAAGGCGGTAACTTTCCAAAGTTGCTTAACGCCACTGGGCGTGTCACAACTGCTGAAATGGCTTTACAAGGAGGATTCGGTCGTTAAATGGGTCAGCAGCACATTTCAAAGGTGTAACACAATCTCCAACGCAAAAATCGTCCAAATATTTTACATAACGTGAAAGCATCATGTAATGAGCTATTAAAACGCTTCCTCTAACATAGACTTCGTCTTCACAATTACTCTACTTTTACTTCAAGTTAAGGCTTTGATTGTAAAGAAATATGAATTGGTCCAGTCTTCTAGAACAATATGACTGACCGAAAGAGTTAACAAAATGAGTTTAGTAAGATTCTGATTTGTGGAGATCCCAGAAATTGCAAATTTTAAATGATGGATAGAAGCGACTACAAATAAAAATGTTCCGCCCATGTGACCACAGATCAGTTTTATGATATTCGCACGGCAACGTTTTTGGAATATATTTGCTTCATCGTCACGGATAATCTCTTCTAAAGAAAAAAGTTAGGTTCCCGTTCTTTCGATCTTGTCTGATATAAATTCTGCGGCGTCAGTAATATATATTTTGACGTTTTGTGACCCATAGAATTCTAACTTTCGAGACGACAAATAAGTGCTATAAAATTTTAATCACAGTACTAACTCAAAAGGAGAAAATTTCAAGTTTCGAAAAAAAATCAGAAATTGTGTACCTTTAGTTTCTGATTTCCGACTACTGTGTGATGCGTCTGTGGGGCTTATTAAACTGTCCCCCAGGGCCCAAGTAAAAGGATGCTCCTCCGAGGCGTCTTTAATAACTGAGATCTCGCCTCCGCAGTGACAGGCGAGTCTCAATAGCGTTCGTTTCAGATCCGTATTTATTGATAGGGATACGCCCAGTGCTGACGCCTTTAGTGCGAGAGTTGATGCTCGCACTAAAGGATCCCCACAACGGGCCACTTTCTCCTCCAGACAATAAAGATGTTCTGTAACTCCAATTGCGCCTAAGAGTGGCATACTAATGGATTGGAGTTAACAGAGAAATGCCAGCTGAAATTAAACCTGATACAACGTCCCCTAGCTGTCTACTCTTCTACTATAGTAAGATAAAGGAGCTGTGACAATGAAATGTTCTGGGGAGCCAAGGAGGATCTGCTAATGTTTGACCTGATAGATACTTAATTATTGCTTAACCTCTATCTTAATTCCAGAGTTATCATTAACAGTATTATTGAGTGGAATTGACATTTAAATTGAATCTTAAAAACCAATAGTAGTACGCGACGAAATTGAACCAAACCATTTTCAGAGAACAGGCAACATACAACTACTGCTTATTTGTCATGTATCAAAGAAGAAATTTCATTTATGTAGGATATAGTTCACAAAACTAAGAATTCAATATTCCGTAGTTTATCTGCACCCAGGCGCAAACCCTGTAGGTTTAGTAAGTAATCAATGTTACCAATGTTCATCCTTAGTTACTGATATATACTGATAAAAATGAGATAGAGTAGAGTGAAAGGCGTTTTAGAGAACAATGAACAGTAGTATATCTCGCTTATGATATTTATTGTATGTATATGGCAAAATGCAGTAATTGTCGCTAATCGTAATATAATAATATATTTGAGGCCAGCACATTAGTAGTTTATTTGCGGAATAAAACTACATGGCAATTTTGAACTACAGCACACATGCCGCAATACGACCTACGAGTTAAAAACTGTGATTATCAACAAAAAGATTTGCACTAAAGATGCTGATGTTTATTGTGAAAATTGTATAAACATTAAAAAAAAATTCAGCATTCTTGCAGAGTACCATTGTGTACTTCAAGATCTAGGTCTGTAATAATTTCGAAATTTTTAATTCATTCATATTTTCTCAATAAGCAGCCAGTTCTTCTTCAGCACATAAAACCTGTGGGAATTCCAGTCTCCATTAGTTGTTTTACAACCATACGTTCGGTTGGTTTCCTACAGTGCACCACAACGGAGGAAGCGGCTGGCACCTGAAGTGACGCATGCGCACCTGGCGGCGGGCGCAAAGGGCAGGGCGCCCGCCCCCGCGCCGCCCCCGCGCCACCGCCGCAACAGGGCTTACGTGAGCGGACGCGCAGCGCTGAGTTATGGGCGCCATAAAGATCCGCGCGCCGCCGCGAGGAATTCTCGAGAAAGAGCCTGATCGGAGACGATCGCCGCGAGGGGCTTTCGCAAGCCCCGCCTCTCTCCGACACCTGCCTTCGCCCGGACGAAGGGCTCCAGCACGAACAAGGCTACGAAATACTCCTTCTATATAGTATAATACGCCTAAAATGTCCACTCTTTATTTATAATACCCTAAAGAATGACGGCGGCTTTGAACCATTAATAAGAAACCATCGTAACAAATCCTCGTACGTGTTCTACTACTGAAGAAAGCTTTACAACACAGTCCTACATCAAACAGATTTAACTCAATAAAAAGAAAAAATAGCTGATTATGATTGATATAGGGAAAAGATCTGGTGCAACATACGTATCACACAACTCACAACGCCCATTATGCTAAACACACCTTACCCCCGTGCACAATTTTGTAACGATGCGTCGTAGACCCTTAAAATTAGTTTTTCGTGAGCTTTTAAGGGCGCTAATTATGTTTTATGTCTTAATATACAAAATTAAACAAATTTGGATGTCATGCAATATTTTGTTTGAATTGACTGATTGATAGTGATTTCGGACACGTCAACTACTAAGGTCATTAGTCCCTATTTTGTTCTCGCTCGGGCGGTGGCGGTAGTCTTCCCCTGCTGGATAGCGAGATTTGGCACCGACCTACCGTTGGCTAGTGGGTTTCTCCCCAAACAGGTATCTCCCACCAGCGGGGCATCACCCCACAACCAGCCCACCGGCATGAGTGGATGTGTAGTGCATGTTAGTGTGTGTGTAAGTAGGAGTGAGGATAGGATAATGAAGATCTAGGAAAGATAGCGTGCGTTTCTTGGCCCGTTTGTGAGGACAGGTCAGAGAAACCGAGGGAAACTAGCGATCAGAGCTGCGGGCTTCTAGAATTCTCCTCCAGAGACTGAATTCGACCAAGCTGACAAGGTATTATCGAAAATCCTACCACCGTCGTGACTCGAACCTACGACCTCCCGGTCAGAGGGATTGCAGTGACATCAGTTGATGTCCTGAGGCATCTTTCCCGGTATATTTGTTTGAAGTAACATGTTTTGTAAGAAATATTGGAAGATGGGATGCAGAATAAAACTATTTTCTGTTTTAATCATTTTTTTTTGTTTGTTTTTTTTCATTTATTTTCTTCTTGTTCGGCCATGTGGCCTTTCAAGGGCTCTGATACAATAGATTTTTCATTGTTAGGAATAGGCATCCTTGGCATTTTGAGCTTGACATCACTGGCCTCCGTTTTTTGTTTTTTTAAAGGTGTTGGATTGGGATGAATTTACTGTTTATTTAAAATTTTACATGCTTTAATGTTAGGTTGGATGTTTGAATTGGTTTATCATGTGCTTACGGGGGCGAAATTTATCTTTGGAATTTTGGATTTGATGCGGCAGGGGTGCACAGCATTTCGCTCCTAGGTTAAATGGTATTTGTTAAGTGAGAAATGTTGAGTGAAGTATAAAAGCATTTCGAAATTGTTAGAGATGTGATCTTTGATTAGATGCCATACGTAGCTGCCCCATGTATCTGCGGAATTGGTATAAACCAGGCGTGCTTGTATGATTTTCCTAAGGCATTTGTTTTTACCGTTCTGAAGTTTCTCTTATTGATGCAAGGGTGGCTGCATTTCCCCAGACAGGGCAAGCGTATGTTTAGGGTGGGTAAAATGATTGATTATAAAATATCATTAGCTCGCATTCGATTTTTATTGAGGATTTTTCATATTTATTAATTGGATTATAGTTTTGACATTTTCACCTGAGCTTTATTTACTAATGCAAGGATATGCGGTTTCCATGTTAATCTTTATCGAAGTGTAACAAGATATTTAATTGCGGCCTAAGTCCATTGAATCGGCTGCCAATTGATTTAGGTAGGGGCTTCTTGGTCTACGAAGTTTGTGAATATTTTCGCGTTGGCATTTTTTCTGGATTAATTTTTATTCTCCACTGATTTGTGCCACGATATTAGTTCTTCCAGATTATTCTGTGATCCGATTTTGGGCTATGAAAATATCTTCATGGAGCAGTGATAATGCTGTGTTCATCAGCGGAAAAAGAGCCTTAATTTGGTTGTCTGTCATTCGTGGAAATATCTGAAGTGTAAACATTGAATAAATGTCGGAGAGAGTACAGAGCTTGAGGTAAACCTGCAGATATGTTTCCGAGGGGTTGATAATGTTTTGATTGACTTTACCATTGGAAATTTCTGTTTAGTCAGAAAGCTATGGATTATTTTTGGATGTAATCAGGGACTCCCCAAAATACCGTTAATTTATACCATTAGCCCTGTGATGCCAGATTCCTGTCATACGCCTGAGCAATGTCTAGAAAACCGCTACAGTTATGTTGCTTTTGTTGGCAAAGCTCTCTGCAAATATTTATCCGTTAGTTCTCAGTAATTGGTGCGATACACGAATGGTTAGTCTAAGCGAATTGCTTCATCGGGAATTGCTTTTATTTTCAGTGAGGATATTTGTTTAGTCTCTGAGATCAATAAGTTCAAAAATTTTTTGATAATGTGGGGAGCAAGCTGATTGGTCTATAGTTTTCTTCTCAATCTTGGATCTTTTTTCCCGAGTTTTGCGAAAAGGTAGATGATGGCGCGTTTTCCATGCATTTGGGAAGTGATTTAGGCGTAAGATTGCATTAAAATATTCGCCGTGAGAGCGGCAATAGTGTTTTTGTTTAGTTCCTTTATCATTTTGTTATTTATTTCATCAAAATTCCTGGGATTTCTTGTTTTTAAACGGCTGATAACTTTTTGAGACTTCTGATCGCGAGAGATAACTTAATTTTCGTTGTTACTGAAACCTGGAGCTCATTTACCAAAATGCCTTCGATGTTTTTTATTTGTGAGTGGCATGGTTATTGCGAATTTGAGGTCGCGAAGACTTTCTCTAAGCTGGTCAGCTAAAATTTCAGTTTTTTCTTCAAAATCTGAATAGGCTTTTGATATTATTGGTTTTTTCAGAAGGGGGTTATTTCAGTTTTTCTCCCGTATCGTTCTAACTGTTGACCAGAGATTGAGCTGGAATTTGCTGTCTATTTGCTTTAACTTGGATTGCTGGAAATTTTGAAATATACCTGAAATTTGTCTAGCTGTAATTTTACTATTCGTGAATTAATTTATTTAGTTTTGATCTGATTATTCGTGTCTTACGTGTTTCTGCCAGTATCTTCTTATATTTCGCTTGGATTTAATTAAATTTAATAATCGTATTGGAATGGACTTATTTTGACAAGCACGCTTTCTGCATTTTACAGTCGAAGTTTTAATCATTAAAACCTGCAGTATGTTTGTCCGGGTCCCACTAGTTCCCTTACATCCGAATTAGATGAATTTCTGTCGCGGTCCGATTTGATAAGAAGTTGCGAGAAGAATTCACTCAACTGGGTAAATGGACTGAAGCAGAACGAAGGCCAAGTGGTTCAATAAAATAGAGCTTGCGAAGAAGGAAAGGGATCTCATAGAAGAACATTCAAAATATAAGAAACTGACGATGCGAATACAAGACACAGTGTCGGGTCTAGAAACAATTGCTATGCAGAAAGGCAACGAAATAACTCATAATTTTCACATGAATAAAACTGAAATACAAAAAGGAACGATCTAAAATTATAGAACAACAAACGAATCTGGCCCGTTGAAGAACATTTCACCATTGTCTGCTACATCTAGTAGTTTCTTGTCAATTACTGACCTCCCCATTGATATATTGATTTACATCGTTCTCCTACTTTTCGATCTTTCTTGTTCAATAATCGCATTCCCTTATTTAAAAATACCAACACTGCTGATATTTGTGAGAAGTATGCTGGTCTATTGTCTCCCAATTTTCTCTTATCAATACTTGAATTGTCTCCAATCAAAAGAAGTTAGATAGGTTTCACGCCGAGATTTATTTCCATATTACTCTCGATCTAGAACGAGCGAACACGACTTCGAACTCTTTAGTCCGGTGTCAGTCGGCCGGCGCATCTGACAGCACCCGCTCTACCGCGGAGTAAGACGTTCGTTAGGGATAATTAATTCTCTAAGGTCATCGGCGGGCATCGATGGGCGCGCCTGAGATGGATGGACCGTCGCAGCTCGTGCCAAGGCCGGCCTCAGCCTCCACGCGGCTGGCCCATCTCCAGGGCACGAACCAAGCCCGCTCCCCGAAAGAAGAGCCATCGAATCTGTCCCATCCTCGATAAATTTCCTTCGACGTCCCTGTCATTATGGATGCTTCGAAGGGCAGAGATTTGAACAGACATCAAATACGCTTTCAATAGAAGGACGTAAAGGTATATTTGGCATCGTTTTCGAAAGATGGGTATCTAATTTATCACATATTTTGCGTTACATTTGTTTCAAGCGAATAAAACATATACAAGTGAAAGAGCGTTTTGACACGATGGGTATCTAATTTATCACAGAATTTACGTTACATTTGTTTCAAGCGAATAAAACATATACAAGTGAAAGAGTTATAATTCATCTACATCCAGAACTAGGATAATCAAACTAGCCTAATCTCTTTTCACATTCCTTTGGAATTCCGCGATTGCCCAAAGATCCTTGATGAAAATTTTGCTTTACAAGAAAGGAGTTCTGAGAAAGCAGGGACAGCGTGCCCGATGATTAGGAAATATTGCAATCAGAACAAATGCATCGGTTCATTTTGTGAAATTTAAGGTCTGCTTTATATTTTTTCAATGTTGAGTCTTCACTTACTGTTGACATCATGTAAACCCGCCCAAAGTCATTACACATGTACTGACGAAACCTGGTGATTTCGTTTCAAGTGCACGTCGGTCATATATTCAATGAAGCGTATTAAACAAATAGGCGAGTAAAAAAATCTCGAGGAGCATTTTAGAGAATAATTCTTTGGAGTGGAAAGCAAAGACATAGAATTTAAAAAAAATGATAATTCTGAATTATAATTTAAAAATATGAAAGTATCTCCTTCTCGCGCCGGTGGATATACCAGGGTGGTTCACGCCCGTTCTCTTGCTCTCCTCAGGCTGCCACTGCGAGCGGGCGATTTTTTTTATAATAATAATAATATATCTTTATTAGTGAACGAATATACATAGTTCAGTATTATTTATATTACATCATATGTATTTTTTATGACTTATATTTAACTTAAATGCTAATCTTACAACTAAATCTAACTACACATGAATAGGTAACTCACAGAGCACCTATGTGATTAATTGACTTCTGAAAATATGCTGAGGAATGAATCTAATGGATATCTATTTTTTATTCTTGTTGGGAGCTGGTAGGTGGTGGCTAGGCCGTAGTGGGTGGCTTGGGTTATTGTGTTTATTTTGGAGAAGAAATTGTTAGATAGGAGCGCGATATGGTAAAGTATTGGAGGTAAATTAAATTCTTTATGCAGTTGAATGTTTGAGATGAACCAGGGTGCATGAGTGGCAAGTCTGAGGAAATTATTTTGGATGATCTGTAATTTATTAATATTAGTTTTTGAGGCATTGTTCCAGATAGGGCATGCATAAAGCATTAGGGGTCTAATTATTGATTTATAGATGGTGATGGCATTGTTTAATGAGAGCTTACTATTGCGATTTAAGAGTGGCTTTAGTTGAATTAATTTTATTTTGGCTTGCTGTGCTTTTACTGTTATGTGATTTTTCCAATTTAGTCTGGTATCAAGATTCAGCCTTAGGTATTTAACAGATTCATTGTGTGAGGTCCATGGAATTGGGTTATTGTTTATTCAGAGTGGTGTTGGGGTTGAAAATGTTCTTAATGAGAATATTTTGGCGCATGATTTTGTAGTATTTAGTTTGATTTTCCATTGGACAGACCATTCATCAATTTTATTTCAATGTGTTTGAATTTGTTTACAGATTTGATAAGTTGAATGATTAGACATGAAAATTGCGGTGTCATCGGCGAATTGGGCGATGTGCGTGTGTGATGTTATGGGAATGTCGGCTGTGTATATGTTGAAAAGCGTGGGGGACAAGCGAGCGGGCGATGGCGCGCGCCGCGCCGCTATAGCGAGTGCTATCTGCCACGCGGTGACGCCCGGCCCGGCCCGGCCCGACCCGGCCCGACCCGGCCCGACCCGGCCCGGCCTCCTGCAGCCGCTCGGGTTCCCTAGTCAACGACCTTCGGCGCGCGCTGCGCTGCTGCTCCTCCGGCGCGAAGTGGACGCAGACGACTGCGCCTATCGACCAGATACATCTCAATTCGGCATGAGAGGCCCTTTCATTCGCATGCGAGGACAACCACGTGCTTGTGTACCTCACGAGGTGCATGCTCTCGAATTCTCCTTCGCTGACTTTTTTTCAGCCAATTCCGAACATTTTTGACCCGGCTCGATTCGAGTGCAATTTCAATGTCTATGCTGAAATATTCTAAAAAAAGTTTTAATCGTGTGTGCTAGGAATGTGCTATAGAAGCGGGACATCAATAACCGACGATATCCAAAATGTAATAACTATTTTCGCGTACATAGAATTATATGTTCTTTTTGAACTAATTACCAGATGAAATTTAAATTATATACACCATTTTTAAGTTAATACATATCATCGCATCAACAAATAGATTCACCTCTTCAATTCGTCCGCTTTCTCAATTAGTTCGTATGTTCACTTTCTGTTGAATATATGATGAAGTTCAACCGCTGAATCTGAGTAAACCGAGCTTCCTTTTATATTGCCAGCGTATACGCCCGTAGTCCATAAATTTCTTTAATGCACTCTAGTGTCTGGAACTCTAGTTTAAGAAGAGGTACGCACACCGCAGACAAGGACGTCATGGAATGAAAAAAAAGAGGTGAATAACCATAACGAGCTCCGCCCACTGGCGAAGTCGCAAGCGGCGGCAGTAGACACAGTTCCCGACTGCCAGACATTCGTTTCCTTATAAAAGCACCTCCAGCGCCCAAACGGCCCGAGGGCTGCCTCGCTGCCATTGCCACTGCTCGCATAGCCACCACCACTGACAGCACCTCCGCCGACGTCACCCCCGTCGCCCTCACCATCTCCTGACTCCTCGCTCCTCACCCCATGTCCTCAGTCAGCATATTCACCTCATCACGCACTTTACCCTATCAATATCAAACGCAGACTGATTCATGAGGCTTCGTCAGTGGGAAGAATTAGACTAAACTCGGTTGATTGATTGGTTAATGATTCTTGCGCGTTTACTGCGAAGGTCATTAGTCCCGTAAGTGTAGATGATGTGTTTTTCTCGGGAAGTGGCGGTGATCTTCCTCAGCTGGATAGTGAGATCCAGCGCCAACACACACGGCGGTTAACGGGGATTTCTTCAAACAGGTATCTCTCACTAGAAGGGCACCGCCCCAACCGAGAGAAGTTAAAGTCTTCGGTCTTGATATGTTGTAGGCTAAGTGTGTGAGCATAGGACAAGGAAGAGGAAAGAAAGACCGCGCGCGGTCCGTTGCCATTTTATTAGGGTGCTGCTCCGGTATTTGCCTGGTGTTGATTGGAATAATCAAGGAAAAACAACGATCACAGCAGCCGGCCGCTAGAATTCTCTTACAGACAGCTGCTAATTCGACCTAGATATATACCCTCCTGTCGACAATTCTGCGACCGTTGGGAATCGAACCCTAGGACATCCTAGTCATAGGCACAGCTGTGACATCAGTTGATGTCCTAAGCCACGTAAGCCAGTGCCAACGTTTCGGAAAATATATATCCACCATCAGGGTTTGCAACGTTGGCAAACAACTAATAGTCTAATTAGTTGGCCGAGCCCCATGAAGCAGCCTTCGCGGTTGTAAGGATTCTCCATGTTTCAAATAGTCATCGCCATCGCCACCCCAACAGCGCCATGCACTCAGCTCTCGTAGTTCGCTGGGCCTCACCGTCACTTGCACATTCGCCATCGCCGCAGCCGCCCTAGTGTGCTACCGCCGTCGCGACTCGGCGGCGGCTGTCGGCGCCGACCACTGCCCATCCATCAGCGCCCACCGCTGCTCCACTTCGCAGAGCCCAAACCACTGCGCGCGCCTCTACGTTTTCCGTTTTAGGGTGCTCATTCCTGGTACTTATAAGTACCTCGGCGAGATTCAATCTCTATTAGATTGCTCTGTAGTTTTTTAATGGAGGCATACTTCCGAAATATTAGCTTGCTTCTCAGTCCTCTACTCAAGTATCTTCACTCTTGTGAAGTAAACACCCGATGCTGCAGATCTGGGACGTATCCTGAGAAATCAAATAGTCATGACAAGCCCAGAGATAGCGGAGGGAAGAGGACATTTTCTGTAATGATCCTGCATTTTCTGCCCAAATTCTTTCCGTAAATACGCTGTGAAAAATTAGGGATTAATAAACTATTACTGGTTGGCCCGCCGAGTGCGTGTGTTTGCGAACCGAAGTATATCATGCTCTGTGCCCCTGAGAAGCGATGAGAAGCATTGATTTCACTCAGGGGTCAAACTGTGATCGCGTATTCTATGAACAGTATACGTTTATTTAAAGTAGGGAGACTGACGACATTGGCGAGCAAACGTGCAGCAATCTGCAGGAAACGCTTTAGGTAGGTTTTGTTTCAACCCAGGGAGGATATTAGTTGCTGCCACTACAGTCACTCGGTGTCACTAAATAGAGCTGCTACAATTTCTATGGGCGACGAGTGCGCCGAAGGCCTCATATTCCTTTAGAGGGGTCTCATCTGAGGCAGCCTGTGACTTCATGGGGCACAATTTGATATGAATTACGAAAATATCATATTGGAGATTCGAAGCATTCTTGAATTGTGTTGTTTTCGGGAAGACGATGCGTGCTCTCAGAGCACTTTTTCCAATTATCTTTTAAGGTTTAAATCCCCCTCCTGGAAGGGTGACGCAAATGGGCTTTTAGCCCACACTTTCCATCGCTATGCTATAGCCGTGGGAGCCTACCCGGCGTGGTACTACTCTCACTCAGAGCTGCCCTTTGGCAAAGCGATGGCCTCCATGGTGAAACATGCCAGCAAGAGTTTTCCCCTTTCAAATGATTTTTTTTAAAGAATCTAATTTCAAAATATGTAAAGTTTGCCAGATTAGGCTTTAATATAAGGTACATTGGAATGGAATCATTGGATTCCAGAAAGTCTTTATCAAATTTCTTCTTATATCAGGATTGACTACTGAATATTCGAAATATCTAAAGATAAGGAAAAGTTGAATTCTACAAAATTCTTTCGAATCTACGACACCTGTTAATACCCTGATTATACACAATGCAGAACTGATTATAAATAATAACTTTAAAGTACTAAACATTTCAATTCAAACTGGTTGTTCAGTACATCCAATGCACATGAATTCTTGGAACCGTGCTGGTTTTGAGCTGCGTAATCTGCCCAGCGTGTGAAGTATCCTTCTGTCCCCTCGCCCACGGGAGCGCCAATCGCCTCGCGATAAATTCTGAGCGCGCGTTGCCCCGGTCGCGGCCGTAAAGATGAAGGTTCCGGCGGGGCGCGCGGCGGCGGCGGCGGTGGCGGTGGCGGTGGCGGTGGCGGAGGCGGAGGCGGAGGCGGAGGCGGAGGCGGAGGCGGAGGCGGAGGCGGGACAGAGGCGGAGGCGGGAATTATCATTCTAGCCAGCCGCCAGGAGGAGTTAAGGTAGCTCGGTGCTCGGCGCCCAGCCTTCTGGAAAGAGTGATCACTCACTCGCATGCGAGCGCCAAATACAGCAGTTCCGGGTGACCGGCCGCAGCCCCCGCCCCCGCCCTCACCCCTGCGCCGCCACCATCGCCTGCTGCCGCCAGCACTTCCAGAGTGTTTCTTACGTGCACACCACAAGAGTTATGGCTTTCTTCACATTTTGGTGGAGAAAACTATTCTTCCTAAGTGAACGCATGCGTGTTTGAGACATGTATTTCTTAAATTATTTGAGAAGTGCAATTTAATATAAAATGCAGAAATACACTATCTAATACACTATCTAATACATTATCAAGTACATAGTTTTCCAAAATCGGATTTTACTTTATGCCATACTTATTACTCAACTTTCTGCACATTCTGTACCACAATGAACAACAAAGACATGTGCATTTATGAAAAACGTATGCGGTGTATCATCGTTCATTACTGCCAACTTTTGCCAGGCAAACATGTAACTCTCTCGCATTATTATATTTTCAAAAGAATGTAGTGTAGTTTCGTTCTTAGCTGCCATCACGCCTACCCCAGCACCACGGCCCCCGCGCTCACCGAGAAACCTGGCGCAGGCGATGCACATGATAGCAGAGTTATATGAAAGGGGCGGAACAGAGCTATTAGAAAGAAGAATGGGAAATGATTGTGAATTGCGGTTATGAGAGGTTCGTGGTGAAGACAGAATTAGAGGTAATGCGAGTGACAACTGTAATGAAGGTTGAGGAGGAATTGCAATCGAATAAATGCGGCAAGAGAACGTCGTTAATATTGTTACTGTCAAAGGCATGGAGCATGGAGATGGGTTGCTGTCCAAGATGACAAATTATTGTCGAAAGGCCAAGACAGCTGTTGTGTCGACATCCGACTTAAGTCGACACGAGTGTTTTGATGCAAGAGCGGTCTCTCCGCGGTTGCCCACTCTATTAAGCTTCATAGCGCATCAGACGCTCCTCTGACCGCAAAGACCCTTTTGGCCTGCCTATTGTTCCTTTCCCAAGCACTTTGTTCCTTGACCACGAAGAAGCCGCTCACCATCAACGCGCACTTTCAATTAGACCACATTCAATTAAACGCAATTCAATAGACCACATTCACGCAATGAGCGATTTATTGTGGTTGTTATACAAGAATCACTG
This sequence comes from Gryllus bimaculatus, assembly GCA_017312745.1. Taxonomy (NCBI): domain Eukaryota; kingdom Metazoa; phylum Arthropoda; class Insecta; order Orthoptera; family Gryllidae; genus Gryllus; species Gryllus bimaculatus. Next base: position 295,915 of record BOPP01000209.1, read on the forward strand.
TAATGCTCGATGTACAATCTCTTGTGAACTAAATTTTCAATAATTACACGTCGAGTATTTTACTGCGGTGCGGTGTATTTTACTTCTACGGAGTCACTTGAGCGGAATTTTGATGCACGAGACTTATTCTTTAAAGATACGTCTTGTGACTCGTTGTTGCAGGCGATGTGCAGAAATGAAATGAAGAATAATTTCGAACTTCTGTACACACTATACTTCTATCTCCAATTTATCTTCAATAAAGATAAATGCGCTTTATCGTGTACTTATTTTGTTCTTCTTTTTTTCGCAAGATGACACAATAGGCGAATGTCTAGAATTATCTGCAACTCTTTTACCGCTGGCCTTTTTTTGTCGCTGGCTGACAGTTGAAGCAGTGTCTACACACGCGGAACCGCAGGTAATGACCCGCGTATGACATGAGCGTTTTCGTCACGTGATTGTGAGCGTAGTTGGCTTCTCATACCATCGGGATATCCATCTAAAAAGTATTTCATCCATTATAATTATTCATGTATCATCAATTATCTCTCATGTTGACCTTTCATTCAGTGGAATACAAAGACAAAACACTATTCTAATCGCCTGAAAAGGGAAGTTAAGAACATCAAAGTCTAAGATTCTTCCCTCGCGCACAGAAATGAGTATGACATTCATCACACATTTGCTCTATTACGTATAAAAAGCAACACAGCTCATTCTAAAATCTACGAACATATTCCTTGAAAATCTTACAGAACCGATCATTTCACTCACAGAAATACTTTTAGCAAATCTTTGTTTTTGGTCATCATGAGAGAGGAAGACCTTTACAATTTTGCCTTGTTGGTTAGTACGGAATACAATGATAGCTTTTGAAACAGAAATGCAGACTAGTTTTAAAATGGCTGACGATAATATGAATAAGGAGAAATGCTCTTTCAAACAGAATGCAAAGAATGTCATTCAATAATGTCACACATTAAGTTAAACAATCGCCTTCATACTCAAGATCTCGTAAAATAGAAGCAGAATACCTTATCTTTCAGAAACAAAGAGGCAAGTATAAGATTCCATGGATGTCTGCTCAGAAATATTTTATCAGCTTCTTGCATGTCTGCAGCTTGAATCAACAACATCTAGTAAAGAAAATTTGAGTGAGCCATTCCTTTCCCATTTGATAACGTGGTACTTATGATGTCTGCCAACAATCTCCATTCAACGTTGATTCATTCATGAAGACACTTTATTGAGCTAGTAACAACAACACGGTCTCCTCTCGAGGAAGTACAGGAAGAAGCGCATTTAGTTGTTCAGCACGCACTACGTGAAACCTATTTCGGAAAACAAGGAAGCGATTAACGCAGCAGGCCTCACCGAAACGCAAATGCGTTCGTGAAGCAGCAAGCGACCGCGCGCGCCACATGGCCGAATCTCCATTCACAGCGCCGCGCGCGCCGTTGACCTGTGGCCCGGCGCGTAGTGACACGGGCGGCTCGCGCGCCCACACGTCCAGGGAGTTCCCGGCCGCGGCCGCGACGCGAGGACAGGAAAGACTCGCCTTTCGCCCCAAAACGCGTGCGCTGCCCGGCCCGCCTGAGTTCGGGGCGGGGCCCAGGCGGGGCGGCCGGCCCCCCACTCCCCAGGGCAGGGCGGCGGGCGGTGGCAGCGCGGCGGCAGCGGCGCGCCTGCCTCGCGCAAGGACGCCCGGCGCTGCGGGCGGCCGGGCATAAATCACCCGGGAGGGGGCAGGGACGGGGTGGGAAGCGCGTCGGGTTGCGGGGCCGGGCACCCACGCGCCGCGCTGCTTTTCGGCAGACGCGCTGTGAGTCACCGGAGCGCGCGCCTCGTCCGTGTGAAGCGCTCGCTGTCGGACGAGGGGGGAAGACGAACTCGTCTTCGACGAAGGAGAGAAAGAGAAGCACGAGGAAACGCCTCGGAGTACGCCACGCCCGATGCGAGAGATGTGGGATTAATACTTGGCAATTTGGCCATTAAATTGTTGGGAGGGGGCACCGCAAAATGCGAAAACGCCCTGTTTGACAGAGGCTGTCGCTGGCACGCTGCTCTATTTTTCTGTCTAGTGCTGGGATATGTTGACTCAGCATTCCCAGCGTGACTAAATCAAGCGACAGGAAAACAGTAAAAAAACCATTGGAAAATGTTAGGAAGGAAGGTAATTGAAAATCTCTTTCGACAAGTTATTACTAAGAAGTTATTTATTTACTTAATGTCAAAAACAGCTAAGAGCTGTAAGTGAAGTACTATGAGTCGAAGTATATTCTGTGAACGTTTTTTTAAATTCGGGGATCCTTATCCTACCACATACACATGTTGAATTCTGAATATATATGTAAATTAGCATAAAGTGAGAAGAAAAATCCGTTTCAGTGTAAAGAAGTTTTGCAATAGCAAATCAGCTATAGATTTTGATATTATCCCTCATTCTGCCCTTCGTGATAACACTTGTTTGGTTGATTACTTTAAAAATCTCGGTTTCATAATAATTATATTTAAGTTTCATTAATGTTCTCATCTCATGGAAGGGGCGCCTTATTTGTATGATTAGGTTTCTTATTGCACAAAGGCAAGTTACTATAGTTGGACGAGCTAGAAGCAAAACAAGGAAATTCGGATAGTCAAGTTCCTACGAGTGACCACAAGGGTCAGCAACACACACGTTTCTCAGAAAGGAACGAAGCCATTGGATGTAGTCTTGTATGGCCACACGATGGTCATTTACATGCATTTACTTTCATTGCTGTTCGTTTTATTGCTTCCTAGTTTCCTCAAATAGCACAAACACATTCACATTTTTGTGGAATGTTTTTCTGGGGAGTGGGATATGAGGAATAAGCCTTTGCATTATTCCAATTATTTGGAGAGCATATTGGGAGACTTGTTTACAAATATAGTAATAATAGATTCTATTATATTCCGTCCTACTCTTAGCCTCATTTGCGTTTTGGTGCATAACTTAAAGTAAATTGGGTTTCTTAATACATTCACCATTGGTTTCTGTAAAAGATACATGTTTAGATTATTATTAGAAATGTGATCAAGTATTCCGGATTATTTACAGGCACAAAGAAAACACAAGACCCAGTGATGTCATCAGAATTCTTTAAGAAGGGCTATAGATAAAGTGTCCAGCAAATTTGATATTTTCTTACTAAAAATACGTTTTTGTTGAATTTAAAATGAATTTATTTCGTTTATTTATGATTATAAAGTATTTATTTGAGATATTGAATAACTTTCGTTACTACAGGAAATTAGTTCATAGTAGTTAATTACGTAACTAGAAGAGAAACTGGGACTGGCGTACGAGTGAAATGTTGACTTTTGGGATTGTTGTCATTTGGAAATGTCATTTGACATGAAAACGTCAAATTCGTGTGATTGACTTACGTTATTTTTTAGCACGAATGCATGCAAACTTGCAAGTTTATACTCTTGGGATCATTCTCATTAAGCGAGGCGGCAGACATGTTTGTTCATGTCGCCTCAGTGTTTTGTTAACTTTCCTGTACCCAGTTGATTTATGGGGCTATGACTCGTTGGGCGTTGGTACTTTGTCGTACGTGTCGAGCAAAGTAACACTTTTTAATCAATAAATAGGGAAGATAAATACTATAAACAATGCGTTAATGTTTGAAAATTGGTTTTCGTAAATTTGTACCATTAGGTTATGGGAGAAAGAGGCCCCCATGAGCCCTCCTCTCTTGGTTGCATCGTTGGCAATAAACATTAAAATTATATTACCTGATGATTCCAAATTAAATAAGAAAATGAAAATGCGAATTTTTCATTCGTTGGTATTATTTTACCTAGTCATATAACTGATGGAGACCCGTGCAATCAATTGAAAAGTAATATCCTTATCGCATATGTTTTTGAATGTCAATTTTTCGTTGCTTTTGGCTCTGACACTGAGAAGGCAGAACTGGCCACCGTCGATCTCCTGGCCGCAATCTCACAGGGAGGCGCTACTTGACGTCGCAGCTCTTTCGCCACCTGCGCTCTCCAGCGGCCGCGAGAGGCAGCGAAATGGTCCCCGCGTGGAGCCATAAACCACACGCGTCTTTCCCATTCAGGGGCGAGCGTAGGCAGCGGGGAGCGGTGACGGACGGCGACGGAGCAGGCGGAGGCCATGGCGTCACCGCCAAGGAAACAAAGAATTGTAAATACGGATATGTCATCGACAATAGTGAGCACGTAAGTCAAATCATTGTTTCCGATCCGATGGAAGTGGATCGGAAGCATTTAGTAAGAGTTGTACTGTCGACCTTGCTCTATCTCCCATAATCTGAAAATTTCAAGTGCTTACTCTATGTATTGGAAAATAAGTTTTAAACATTATAGGACATTTAATTAAAATATGATCACGACAATCTGATTATTTTTACATAAGCGGGCACGGATTTCTTCGTGCCACCAATAGGCGGACAGATACAAAAGGCATATGGTATGCGTGGTACATGCGGATGACATTATTTGAAAGTATACGTAAGGTGAAAGGGAGAAGGAGTGAAAAACAGTGGTCTACATAGGTGACGCAAAGTGGTGAAAAATGACAAGAGATGGCAGACGGTGGTTACAGCAAGTGATGGCATGCTATGCCGTTCCTGGAGATATGTCAACTAGCGCCTCAAAATCAAAGTTGACGATTTGGATCACGGTTGATGGGCGCAAAACCTTAACGAGTCTGTCGTAGGCGAAATAATCCTGGCAGATACCAAACAAAATTAAATCCTTTTAGCAAATTTCCATCCTGACTAAATCTTCGCTCTCCCGAACAGACAATTCTGAGATCACAGAGACCGACAACTGCGAGAAAAGGATATCACTCCTAGGCGTATCAAGGGACGCCCACAGGACGCGCCTCCTGGAAAGATTGTCTAGACGCGTGCTGGGGAAGGCTTTAAATCAAGCCTGTTTTAAAAATACGGATGTAGACCTGCGGCCAATGGCCGCCTCCCCGAATATCCCATACGCCGTATAAATAAAAAAATGGCGCGCGATACGAGAAGTAGGTTGCAAACTACAGACAGAGGCGACGGCCAGCGTTAGTTCTCGCCGCGAAGGGCCGAAGCCTGGGCCAAGGGAGCGGAGTCGCAGGTGTGGCCTTTCCGTGAAGACCCGTGGCAAAGGCCATGGCCGCGCGCGCAGCCGCTCTCACTGGGCAGCGCTTTGACAATGGACGCGTGCATTCGCTGCGACGCCACAAGAGGGCCATTATGCGACCAACTGCGCAGAACCGTGCGTAATCGTCGGATACTGACACGACCCAGCCATCCTGGGCTGCGCGAAGAGATGTTTTCCTCGTGCATAGCTTTCTGTTTTCGCTTTTAAAAAGGGTTATTATAAATAATTGAAGGTTTCATATTTATTAATAGAACTACATTTTCTTAAATGATTGGAAAATGGCTTGAAAACTCATGGCGGAAGGTAGCGGAAGGTGGACAGAAGCCAAAAATCAAAGGAGGAAAACAGTGGTACCATATTGTAAGAAGGTAATTGAACTATTTAACGATATATCATTATTTCAATATTCGGCTAGTCTTTATTGTAAAGTAACGTAAGTTGAAGAGTCGGTAATATTTTTTCAAAAGTTTAAAAACACCTTTTGATATGCGTTAAATTAAATGCGGTGAATGTATCAATAATATCAAATATACCTCATTACTCTTCACTGAATACAATCATTATTGATTTCATTGCTTTCAACATCTTATGAATATACCAGTAAAAAGGTTATAAAATATATACATAACATCTAACCCCATTCATTTAACTAAATTAGATCACACTTACGAAAAAGACACATCAAAATCACGTGTGTATTCTATGTGAAATAGGTTTGAGGAAAACTCTTTAGGACCCACAGCCTCGCTCCGCTATGATCCCAAAGATTCAAAGAGAGAATTAGGCTAGGACGACCAGGTCTAGTTAATTAAGAACCTCCCACTGAGGTGGCAGCCAGGCTGCGCAACGCGTCCACCACAAACGATCCACCTCTCCAAACCGGCTGGCACGCCGCTGCCGAAGCGCCTGTCCGCCTCGGCATCGCAGGGAGCGGAGCGGGCGGGGACGTTCGCCCGAGAGATCGCCCTTCGCAGATGGACGATGCTGACAGTTGCCGCAGAAGTGGCTCCCCACTGAAGTGAAGGACAGTTGAAAGACATCCCAGCGGACGGATGGTATCTCCGTGTATTGAAACGTATGCGGGGAATTTAATGTCAAAATAAAAGTAACAGACATGTCTACACAATCCTTGGCTTCTTTTTACTACATATTTCGAAGGCTTTTGGATTCAGTAACAACCATGTTCCATAGAAGGATTATTTTACGATTCTGTTTGCCTTGTATGCGTTGAGTGATGTAATCGGACATTTCGATTTTTTAAAATAATTTGCTAGAAGACTTCTTCCAGACTCAGGTTCAGATTCTCGGTTCGGTCCAGAGTCGGCGCATTTTTTTTTATTCCTGTGAGAAATAAACTCACTTTTATTGACCGAATTTTAGAATTATTTCGTAGATGTGGGCAATTCTTAATAGGTCAAAAAATGTCAAGACACGTCAAAAAATGTCAACAATAATATATAATAATTCTGAATATAATACATAATTGGGGGTAAAATCACAGTAATTTAATTAAGGATGCGTTATGGGAATTCTGAGACAAAAGAAAAGTTGCATGCAAATGAAAAAATATCAAAACCTTCTTTAATCTTTTATTACCGGCTTACAGATCAATTTGTTCGCATCCACGCTTCTTTTCAAAATAATTCTTATTTTCATATTTTACATAATTATTTAATCGCCTTAGTGATGGTATATGCATTGATTCATTTTATAAGGTTCAGATGTTTTCCTGTGATACGAGTACAAACTGACCTTTAATGAAGCAAGAATTTGTTCGAACGATTGCAAGCTCGAGGATCACGAATGTAAATAAGAACCGAGTGGGAACAGGAAAAAGAACGTTACCGGAGACATGACGTTGCAGTCTGAACGTCATGTAACCCAGAACAATTACGCGTGCCTCGGGAGTGATTGACCTACTCCGTGGGTGGAAGCCGTGTCTTCGTGGTGTGTTTAAAACGCCTGCGCTGGGAGGTGTCGCGAGCGGCGGAGCGCGCCCGTGCGACGAGAAGAGTCGAGCGAGGAGCAAGCGCTTGGCCTGCGACCCCGTGCTCGTAATCGGCGGTTCGAACCCCGCCCGCTCTCTCCCAGGGGGACTTTCTCCCCGCCCCGCCCCGCACCTCCCGTTGCGTCACGGAGCCCCTGGTGGCGCTCCACCCGCGCGGCGCCCGCGCCCGCTGGTCGCCGCTCGCGTCGCCAGGGGCGCTGCGCGCGCTTGGGAACAAAAGAACGGGAGACGAGACGGACGGACCTAGGACGAAAATTGAAACTCAAAAGGAGTTTTGGCTTCACGTATTCCGGAGTCAATTCCAAACATAACACTATCTTGAATATAATTCGAAATGATATTTATTTCACGTCATGTCAATAAAGTTCACCAGTTCATTACTTATTTACTACTTACAATTTCTACAGACAATTTTATTAATAATTTATTACAACACAGCACCTTTTTTTGCTTTTTTGAAACGAGTCTCATTACTACACAAAATGATAAGCTATCGTTATTCTTTGAATTTATCACCCCGTTGCGACTCTCAAACACTTGTATACATTCACAAAGTACCTTTTCTAAATGGGATAAATATTCTAAAATATATGGACTTTTTTAAAAAGACTGTAGATATCATACAAATAAATGGAAATTCAAAAACACGATTTAGACTGCAATAAGCATTGAAATTCGACATCAGAGAGTAACTAGTAATCCACTAATTCAAACCTAGAGGAAGTGAATAATGGCTAATTTCGGGTGCTAGGGTTGATATTTCTAAAGGCAGCTCGTCCCGAAACAAATAAAAGATCCTTCACAAATTAAGACTTCATATCTAGAAATATCCTTGCGACTACGAAACGAGAATACATTACAGTTCATCATATAACTTGGCTGGCGCTGGAGAATGCATTGTGTACTCAATAGTTTTAAATGAAACAGCTGATTTTCATTCGCCAACACGCTACAGTACACACTAAATTGTTATCTGAATCCCCTTTTGGTAGCGGATAGAAGTCAATATAAGAAGAGCGCAAATGGATACTTGTTCACACACACACACACACACACACACACACACACACACACACACCGGCGTCATAGA
>BOPP01000209.1:313133-330287 GCA_017312745.1 Gryllus bimaculatus
CACACACACACACACTTCAATTATTGTTCACGTGTCTTTCTGAGTTGAATTGACTTTCCCTTTTTCTTATCATTAACGTAATATTGTTCCATGATAAAAAGCACACACATACTAATTAAGTAAACAGAAAGGGAGATAATTCTGTGAACACTGTCCTTTCTTCTTACACATAAATCGCTAATGATGTTTTGATGACTATTCGATTAATGTGAAACCATGTGTATACCCATTTCAATTTTGGATTCAAAAAATTAGAAAACCTGCTAATCCACCATAGCCGTAATTCCGCAATGCACTTTTCTACCTGTCAGGGCAGCCGACTAGTTTCGCCGTCGCCGAGATTTCTCCGGCCGCCGGCGACAGCGACAGCGACAGCGACGCGGGCGTCGGCGTCGGTGTCGACACCGCAGGAAGCGGCCGCAGCCCACGCGCGTCGCGTGGCGTCGCGGCGCCTTGGCCTCAGCACCGCCCGTGGCGTCGTGTCGCGTCCCGTGGCGTCGCGTCGCGGCGGCCGCGCCCTCGCGCAGCTTATTTGCATAGCGTCTCTCCCGCGATGCGCCGCGGCGCCTCTTAATCTGCGCCGTCGCTCACGCGGCGGGGCGTCGGCGCCGGCGCCAGCCCACGGACGGCGGCGGCCGGCGCAGCGAGAGGCACGGGGCGGCCTTTTTCAGGCTGTCGGAGACTGGCTCTTCCTCCGACTCTTTGGCAGTTTCTCTGTCTTTAGCCGTTTCGCTGAGTAGCTGGCGCTTCCCTGGGTCTCTGAACGTTTCTCTGGACCATTGACAGTTTCTCTCAATCTTTGACCGATTCTCTGAATTACTGGCGGATTTTTTGATCTTTGGACTTTTTCGGGGCTTTTCACAACTTTTCAAAGTCTTTGTCAGTTTCTCTGTGTCTTTACCCGTTTCTCTGAGTATCTGGCGCTTTACTGGAACTCTGACCGTTTCTCTGGACCATTGACAGTTTCTCTCAATCTCTGGCCTTTTCTCTGAGCTACTGGCAGATTTTTTGAACCTTTGGCCGTTTTTCGGGGCCTTTCACCACTTCTCAAAGTCTTTGGCAGTTTCTCTGTATCTTTAGCCGTTTCTCTGAGTAGCTGACGCTTCCCTGGGTTTCTGACCGTTTCTGATCGTTTCTCTGAACAACTGACAGTTTCTCTCAATCTTTGTTCGATTCTCTGAGTTACTGGCAGATTTTTTGAATCTTTGGACGTTTTTCGCGGTCTTTCACAACTTCTCAAAGTCTTTGGCAGTTTTTTTGAGCCTTTGAAAGTTTCTCTGGCCTTTTCCTTGTCACTCTACTGGGACAATTACTTTTATTCCTTAGTATAAGAGTTGGAATGCAGCATAAATATATCAAAACAACTAACTATAGATAGAACGTTTCATACTAGCCACATTGCTCGTTGCACGTAAATGTACATAGTCCTTTGTGTTTATGCTGTGATATTGTAGTAAAGTAGTTTTCAGCTATCCGACATACAGCAAGGAAAGTGGTGCAAAAATTCGGCGGTGTGTAAGGTGTGAAGAAACATGTATGTGAGCAGCGACACGTAATCTTAAAACAAGTAGGGACATAAACTGTCATTATCTTTCCACAAAAGAATAGTCTTTATAACAGACAGCAAATTCGTTACATGTAAACTATTTATTACACGCCTCATTAAGCAGGGATTGGTTAGATAATTGGAGGGTTAGTCGTTCTCGTTTCTGTTAAGTTTGTTCAAACACGCCGATATTAACATCATATATTATTAGAATATAAGTTTCATTATTTACATGATAATATCATACTGTTAATGGACTTTATACTACAAATCATATGATAATTGCTTGCAAGCGTTCATTTCTTCAAGGAGAGAAACTACATCGATGTTTTCGAAGATTTACAATAGTATTATCTGATGACATTTTTTTGCATCACCATCTGTTAGCTCAAGTTAAAGAGCTTCCTTGATATGCCTACGTGAAGCGTTAGTCTACTGAAAATAAAACTATTCCCAATGGTTTTATGAGGAAAAATAATAGAACAACAATAATGCAGAAGTAAGTCGCAGAATCAGATGGCATTTCAGTTATCTTGTGTACTTCTATAAAATTACTATTCTTACATGCGGATTGCACGAATTTCTTCAAAAAAATGTTTTGTCACTGATCATAAATGTCATTAAAAATATGATCAAACATAGATACCGTAAATAATTATTTAATCACAGGATATAATCTATTTAATCAGTGGTATTACAACTCTGAGATAAGTTCAAGTTCTTAATAGCAAATTATGTGTGAACTTCTATCTACTAAATAATTACGCGTCTCAAACAGACAGAAGAGGAGATCTTCCAAAACGATCTGACCGTAAAGCTGGAATTGCGGCAAATCCACACTCACGTTAACATCCCTTAGAAGAATTGTGATGTAGGTCCCGTGACTTCTTTTCCTTTTTCTTTACTAAATAAGGCAGTAATATATAATTCTTTGCATTCAAACTCACTGGAATTAAATGTAAATACGCGGAACCTTGTGACTAATTTTATTGACGTTAAATAATAAAGTATATGAACAGCACATGAACTTCCGCTGTTCAGGCAAGCTAGAAGAGAAGTGGAAGAAAATGGTAGTAAAAATAGAGAAGTATGTTAGTCCTGAAGAAAGAAGGAGTTTCGTAAGGAAAGAAAAAACAAGTCGAGAAATGAATTTCGACAACAAGAAAAAGGAAAGAGTATTTCTGTAGCGAATGAAATTGCCATGCACGTACTTTGCATTTCAGAGGCAAACAACATTGTTTAAAGTAAATGAAATCGCATACACACAGAATGGAAGAAATGAGCATTTGAAGAACTAGTTGTCGTAATAAGCTGAAAGTGCCCGAGAAAACACGAGTCACGATGACAGTCTCTTCAAAACCCTCGGAATTCAGAAGTCTAGCGAGTCCAGCGCGGTCGACAACGGGAGGTGGAACTCGCGGGAGGAAGAGAAAGGGCTGGAGAAGGAAAGGGGAGGGGGAGGGGGCGAGAAGAGGAGGAAGCGGTGACGTGGGCGCGAGCAGCGAGCCGCGGCGGTGACAGCGCAATCTCCATCTGTCTCTGCGCCCACGCGTTTCGCTCATCATCATCAATCTCGCGAAGAGCGCTCGCGTTCACCGCGGAAGAGACCGACTGTCACGCACCACTGCTCTTATAGTTTCCCCCTCCCATTATTTGAATATGTATTTGTAGACTCCGGTCGCGTCACCTAATGCGGCCATCGATCCCGTAAATGAAGTGAACTTTTATCCAGAGAGATAGCTATCCCGTCGAAACATTTTATTGGCTCCGTCCTACTCGTCATCTTGTAGGATTTCCGCCTCAAGGTGTCTCTTCCGGGAGAGCAATGCACCGGTCGGATCTGTCTCCCGACATGTGCGGTAGTGTAATCATATGTGTGTATATGTACGTAAAGTAAGAGAATGGGCGTGCTGGGAAAGGATAAGGAAAGAACGATAGCGTGCCCTTGTGTTAGAGTATGTCTCAGGCATTCACTTGGTATTGACAGAATAAATCATAGAAAATTATTGTTCAGGTCAGTCGGCCGCCCCTCAGACTGTGATTGAATTTGCCCCAACAATCTTGCGAAAATCCGCCACAAACGTGACTGTAATACAACAGTGTTGTCACTATGCTATTTTTTTTGCAGATATGACTTTATTTCTCCATATTAATGCCGCAATTCTCAGTTACACTTTCGTTCATAAATCAGCCAATAGCTATTGCTACAAGCTGTGACACTTGGAGTATAGATTTGAACACATTCCTGGAAACATAGAGTATGCGTGTGTGTTTACACTTTCAGGCTCCCTTTATAAGTTTCAAGCTTAGATGTAGTAAAAAAGGTTTAGAAGTGATAAAAGTAAAAGATGATAAGATGTTGCTGAGAGGCTCAATTGTAAATCAAAAATTACCTATTGACCCTTCGTGAACAAACGACCAAATATTAATTTCTTGTCATGTCATTGAATCATATGAATTGGTAAATGCTAGCAACCATGGAGAACACGCTTCTTTAATTATTTAAAACCTCTTAAATGTTTGCCAAAAAATAAATTAATAAAAAAATCACCGACCTGTATTTATCATACCCCTGAGGAAAGAGTCAGTTCACACCCACCTTCCGATTGCTTTCAGAAGTTCAGCGACAGGGTTTTCGGACTATTTCCGCGTTGATGTCCTTGGACTTACACAGCAAGAAGAGAAACGGCCGATGTCGAGTCGCCCACGTCTCTCGTTTTCGGCGTTCGTCGCCAGACAACGAGTACTCTGCCCCCGACGGCGGGTCGCGCGCCACTTTACGACCCCGATTTACGACTAGGGGGTGGGAGAGGGGGAGGGGAGGGGAGATCGACTCCTCACGAGCGCCTCTTCGCTCGCCTTCAACTGTCGCGCGCGCGCTGTTCGCACGAAAGCGTAGCCGATCGATGGGTCACCGTTCTCAGCTTCCTCCGCGGACCGCATCACAATGGTCCCGTTGCATTGTGTGGCAGTAAACGCTCCATTCGCTCTGCGATGACTCACTCGGAAATTGTACATTAGATCAGACCTGTTCTCAAGGATTATAATGTCACTTCCCTCGCATGCAAAATTTCTAGCACGTCAGGTACTAATTTTGATGTTTAAACAAACAATGGCACACAGGCCATTAACCTTTATAAGTCATGAATAATATACAAGAAGTAGGTAGATATTTTAATCTACACCTTAGAATAGATATTTGCGACATCTATTCCGAAAGATGCATTTAAAATTTTGGAATGGATTACATTTTGGCTCCAGATCTCATGAAGATTTTAAGGATTTAAAACCTGGATTTAAAACTGCAGATCGGAATGTATTTCGAATCAATGGTTTCCCCGTGCCATTTCAAATCAGCGGACCTTGAGTCACATTCCAAACAAAATACACACACACACATTGTAATAGACGGTGCCAAACCTGATACTTTGAATAAATGTTAATAATTCTTTGCACACTATGTAATTGATTCTTTAAAAGAAACAAAAAAACTACAGTATCTTTTTGTCGCAAATGTTGTTTGTATGAACTAGAACTGAACTGAACTAGATGCATCCAACAAACCCTTTGTAACACATTCTGGCATAAAGCACAACTTCAATACCTAGTTCTAACTTTTCGCAATGAAATGATGTACTGAAATACGTTAAAAATTTAAAAAATGGAATAATGGTAAAGTCTCAGCGCCCTGATTTTGTTCTGTCGTGGGTCGTGTCTCTTTCGCGGGACCATCTCAGCTCAGACGGAGGCCTTCTGCGAAAGGGTCGCAGGCATCCTCGCGCCGGCGATCTCGGAAACGGGAGCTGAGGGCGCGGTCGGCGCATTTCGTGCGGACGCCTGAGAACGCGGCGGCGGCGGCGGCGGAGGGCGGCCGGCGGGAGGCCGGGGATAAAGCGACGAGCGACGGGCGCTCCGCATGCGAGGCACGCAGGCGTCGTGTCCACCCAGCGACCACTTTTTCGCTTTCGACCGCGACGGGGAGCAGTGGCGGCGGCGGCGGCGGCGCCGGCCGAGGAGGAGGAGGAGGTGGCAAAGGCGAAGGAGATGGCGGTGGCGGTGCCAGTGTTGGGCACCGAGAAGGCGGAGGAGGAGGCGGCGGGTGCGGGGTGGTGTCGGCGGGGGCGCGATGGTGGCGGAGGGCGGCGGTGTGGAGACGGAGGGAGAGGTACGGCGGGGGTGGAGTGGAGGCGGAGGTGGCGGGGTGGGACATAGGCGGGGAGAGCGAGGTACTGGTCGCAAGTGTGGGGAGGAGGCCGTGGGGTAGGGTGTGGTGTGGTGGTAGGGGAGGGGTGGAGGCGGAGAGGGCGGGGTCGAGGCGGCGGGGGAGATGAGGGCAGTGGTGGTAACTGTGGAGGCTGTGTTCGGCACTGAAAAGATGGGGTGATGACTATTTGCGGATTTCTTTGCTTGCCACATGCTTCTACGCCAGCGCTTACTCATACATTGCCGTATCTTTTTATAGCGTCTTTGTCTCCAGTCAAGATTTTTATATCTTTTTTGTCACTACTCAATCCTTCGTTTGCTTTTTAAAAAATGTATTTATATATTAATTCTCCAGTATTCATACTGTCTCTTCTATCTGATTTCTTCCCATTAAATCTCGTTTTCTGCTTTTCGAGATATTAATGTAATCTTGTATTTTTAAACCTTTTCTACGTACCATTTTTCTATTCTTTCTTTCCTCAAACAAATCTACTTCCTTTTACTCTACTGCACATCTTTATTCCTTCCTCTCCTTGTGCATAAGTATTTCATCTTTTTTTGTATCTCAAGTACACAATTTCCACTGTACTTGTACTCTTTATATTTGTACTTCTTTAGTAATATTCTCATGATGTAGAACCACTTCGATCCACGTCAGACGCTTGCGACATATGTGTGTCCAACGACTTGGCCACCGCAACGGCCTCAGCCGTCGCGGCGATCGGCCACAATTTATCGAGCGCCTTCTCGCCGACCTCGGCAGCGTCTGTTTAAAAAGAATGCCCCTCAATTTGATCGGAGACGAATTACGCAGATGACAAACAAAAATGGTTTGGGCGATCGGAGAGCGCGGCGCTGCCTTGGGGACGGCATTTGCCTCGCTGGGCCTCGGGCCGCGTCCTCCAACCACCCTCGCTTTGTACGCAGCATCCGACGCGGCGCGAGGATGCATTTGCGTCCACTTGAGGCTCCCAACGCTGCGAGGAAAGGCCTAATCCGAGCAGAGCGGACTTTCTTTTCGCTGAGCCTGTTCAGGCCAACGTCTCAGGGACTTACGAAATGGAAACATTCGCAGCAGATATGCTTTTAAGAGCGTGTAACAAAGGACTGAGCTTCTCTTAGGTGTTTTGGTCGTATGCAAATTTGACACTAGGGTTGTCGGCCTTTTCATGTCCTCAAATACCCGTAAAATTAATGGAGAGTCCCGCTATTCACATTCTTAACTTACGAAATAATCTATATATTACACAGTTTCTGGCGTAAGTAGACACTTGAGACTAAAAAAATGTTTATATTATGATTTAAAATATTGCTGTTTGAGAAACACATTAGATTCTCTACAACAAAAAAATCTACATAGTTTATCTAAAACATTTATTTAATAACCTGCGGCTATTTTAGAATCAAATATATCTATGAATGAAATTTATAGACCTATTAATGAAGAATAATGAAATTTAACATTTGACAATATTATTTTCTGTAAAAAATACATTAAAGAAATCAATTGGTGATGGGTCGTAGGATTTCGCTGCCGGAGTCATTTGCTAGTTGGTTGTCAGGGGCAAACCACGTCACAGTCGGTCAAGCTGACATTTCAGTCATTTCGGCATTCTTCTGCAGCATAGCTCGGAACAAGTCCACAACATGATGGACAAAAAGTCAGCTTGATCGACTGAGACGCGACGCCTTCCGGACCGCCAATTACCATCAATTGGAGAAAATTATGTAATAATGTTGCTATTGGACCACGTAAGACATATTCATAAGTATACTTCAGCATAATTATAAGAAAGAATATAATTTTCTTGATAGTAAATTACAATAACTGTCGCTTTCCTTAAGGGAGTGAATCTGACGAGCGCAAGGTAATTATAAAAATGACTACATCATAAAATATAAATGGGAAACATTTAAAAGAAAAAAATCTTTCTGACTTTTGGTTCTTTATATTGTTCAACATCCATACCACATGCGATCCAAACATGGAGAACTCAAACGAATCCCGATATAAAAATACCCCGATTCCTGCAGCGCCGTAATTGCATTCTTTTCCGATTTCAACATTTCCTTTCGCGGAAGACGGATGTCTACGGCTAGGCGCAGCAGCAACGTCGCGAACAGCGCGCCTGCACCGGCTCGCGGCGGAGCTGCGGCGACCGGTCGTCGTTCAAGGCGCTGGAGTCGCAGCGACTGGCAGGCGGTGTTTGCGCGCTGCCTTTGTGCGAGCGAGACAAAGGATCGCACACACTCCCCATAAAGCCCTCCGCCGAACGCGCGCCGCACCGCGCGCCGCACCGCGCGCCGCTTTGAGAATTAATTTGCGCCCGGCAGCAGGAAGAAGGCTCTACATGTTTCGAGAGGCTTGTTTTATTGCGTCGCTTCAAGAGGATAACGCAGCAGGTGAAGGTTCCCCTCACTAGTACGCGGACTCAACGGTTAAATTTAAAGCAAATTTTAATCTTGAAACATATAAGTTTACAGCTGGGGTTACGTTTCGATTAACAATAACTTCGTCGCAATGGTTACATTTCCATGCCTCCACACGTCGTTAGTTTAAAATGTTTTCATACCTGTCAACGAAAGAACACAACGCATCCATCTAACATTTTCCGTCTTAGTAAGTTCCCGCTTTGTTAGAGGGTTGCCAAAAATTCCCTACGAATCTTAAAAAGAAAATATTAATTTAAATGAAAATTACGTTACATTAGCTATAAGGTTTATGCTCATTGTGAATTTTCGGATAAGATTTTCCACAAAGGCATTGCAAATGGCCCATTAGAGGAGGGCATATTCCTTCCTACCACCTTTACTTATTCGCGGTAGTATAACAATATTGTTTCCATGTTACGCAATATTTCCACTTGGAGATATCATTTTTACGTATAACACCGTTGCCATCTAATATTTTGGTTCACCATGGCAAGTTTTCTTCTTACAAACATTTCCTCATACCATCGTTGAAACAGCAACACCCTATATCTTGTATATGACGAAAATGAGTGTAATACATCATAGCATGCGCCTTCTTAAGACTCATATTTATAATGTGATAAGTTAGTTAAGTTATTTAAAAAAAACTGGAGCTCTGATGCCTTAGCGATACACACCACATGTCTCAAAACATCTACTCTAAATCTCTCACGTAATCCAGTGAGAACTCTAATCTCTAAACACGTGAGTCAATGGCAAGGAAAATACTTCTGTTGAATCTGTGGATACGTTGACTATCTCGGAGTAACAACAGAAAGAACTGAAAATGTTTTTTACGGTCACTTAAATATGAGCACAATTCAAGAACATGGTGTTGATGTTTAATTGATATTCAGAATTTACCGTATTACATTCTTCTCTTTTGCTGAAGAGAGGGTCAATATAAAACGAACGTAATTTTGAAAATTGATTTCTTGTTGAATTAATGATTTAGAATTTAAATTCCGTTAATTTTGTAAATTTGAAAAAATGGAATAATAAATGAAAGTGTCGTTTTGATGGGCGGTTTGCAAGTTACGGCGAACGGAAATGTATTACAATACTTTGAATTCCCTTGAACAGCCTTGCATCTCCCCATACATAAGTTTAAATCGTTACGATAAATTCGGTACATTAGGTAAGCATACAATCTGTTTAAAGAACTCTCCAAGAAAATATATTCAAGGTGGTTGGAATTAATATTTCTTCTCGCTTAAACTCTTCGGCTCAGCACTTTATAAACATTTCCTCTCACGTTATGTAAAGACCGTCAAACTCATTAACAGTAAAAAATAGTGAAATATACACGTAGGACTTTGAAACGATGTGAATTACAACCAAATTGCTTGTAATGCGTGTCCCAGCGTCGGGCGCTGCTTTCACTAATCAATCTGGGAGTACTTCGTATCTCGCCCAGAGGTTGATTGCGGGGGTCGGCGGCAAGTGGCTCGGATGTGTGTGATTACTCTCCTTGTCACGGTGCGCCATTAGTGAAAGGTCAATTTGACCGGTGATTAAGCGCCGCGCGGCGTCGCGCCGGCCTCGCGGCCGCTGGGCCGCGCACCGCGGGGTGGCGCGGCGCGGCGCGGCCCTGGGGACAATGCGCGCCGGTAGGTGTGGCAACGCTCATTAGGCAACCGGGGGCGGCGCTGCGCACGAAGGGAGCTGCGTCAGCGGAAGCGGCCGCCGCTGCAGAGGGGGTGAGGGAGGGGCGGTGACGGGCCGGCGGGGGCAGATGAAGGAGGCTTGAGAGAAGGTGGGGATGGCGTTGGTGATGACGGTGCAGGTACATGGAGCGGTGGCTGCGCGGCGTGGGAGAGAGAATGGCGGAGCCGACGATTGCGGGGACGGTGACATGTTGGATTGTTGGAGGCTGCGGAAGTGCGATGAAACAATTGTGCGGTAACGGTGCCGTGTGGTTGAAGACAGTGAAAGTGACTCTGGTTAGCTGCAGCGGCGGTGAGATGACCAGTTGGGAGGCGGGCGACAGTTGTGGGCGGTGGTTGCGGGCGGCGGGTTGCGGGCGGTGGGTTGCGTCGGCGGGTGTAGCGGGCGCGTGGGTTGCGTGGCGCGGGTTGCGGGCAGCGGGCGACAGGTTGCGGCGACGGTGTTGCGGGCTGCGGTTGCAGGCGGCGGGTTGCGGGAGGTGGGTTGCGGGTGCGGGGCGGGCGGCGGGTTGCGGGCGGTGGGTTGCGGGCGGCGAGTTGCGGGTGACGGGTTGCGGGCGGCGGGTCGCGGGTCTGCGGGTTGCACGGTGGCGGGTGCGGGAGGTTGAGTTTGCGGTTGGCGGGGCGGGCGGCGGGTTGCGCGGCGGCGGGTTGCGGGCGGCGGCTTGCAGGCGGCGGTTGCGGGCGGCGGGTTGCGGGTGGCGGGTGGGCGGGCCGCGGTTGGCGGGGCGGCGGTGGCGGGCGGCGGTTGCGGGCGGCGGTTGGCAGGTGGCAATGGTGCGAGAGGTGCCATTGGCGGGCAGGGGGAGTCTCGGGTGCCGGTTGCAGCAGCGGTGGCGGAAGCCTTTTCGGGGGTCGGGGCCCCGCCGCAGGGCTCGTGCGGGGCGGGCGCCACTGCTGCGCTCCTGGCTTTCCCCGGTGACGCAAACGCGCGCGGCGCGGCGGGAAGGGCCAGCGGAGCGAAGTGGGCGCGATGAAATCAAGGAGGATGCGAATTGATGGAAATATTAGTTATGTTGATAAATACATTTTTGGTTCAGAAGTTCTAATGTAAAGAGAACATGCTTTTGCATGGTATCTCACAACCCTTTCGTTTTTCCACCTTGTTTTCGTTTTTCATTTACTCTAAAATAATAATTATTAATCACGAATACTCATACAATGCACCTTACCGATTCTTTTCAGGATCATTATAACAATTCACAGAACGAAACTGATCAAACTATTACACTGTCTTCACCAACTGTAAAATTTTAAAGAGTCAATTTTCATTCAAAAATTTTATTTTTTGCTCTTTTAGTCAATGAGGGGTTTTTGGTCACTCTCTTTTTCTATTTAGTTATATTCATAAAATATAATAAGAGTTAATATCTCTTTTCGACAAACTCGATTTTAACCACTTTGAAGACTGGAATTTCACAGAGAATTCCTAATACAGGCGACAAGCCTTTTACACACTTTTCATCTTTGAAATAATACAAAACATAAACGTTTTTCAGATGCAACATAACAGATTAGTGAACAGCAGTCTTTAAATATGCCTTTTTTTCAATAAGATGTAGGAGTTTAATAATAGTCCATGAACGGAATTGAAATCTCTCCTTGTTCTTGTACCGCTTAGGTCGATTTACATAACTTATCACTCAGACAAAAGGTGACCCAATTGTGTTTGCGAGACGGAATGGATTCGCCTGTGGCGGATGATGTTGGCGGTACTAAGGCCGATCTAACCGCCGCTTTCCCTCATGTACACACGGCCTACGACGCCGGTAGCCAGCAGTCATTTCGGGTCGTGTGTGTTTGGTCCTGGGGTGGGGGACCAGGAGAAGGAGGTTGAGGTAACAGCTTTCCGCGAGCTTTGTTTGATGGTACTATCGCCAACTCAAAATCTAGCGAACACCTGGGTGTTACGACAACTCTATTAGAATTTAGTCAGCATATAATGGAGGGGGTTACTGTTATGAAATTTTGTGATGTTCTGAATTAAACCTACTAAATTAGCATACGTCATACGTTTTTGTAAATAATTATTTTTTATACATACAGCTGGAAACTAAAATACTATCATTGTCATGATATTATTCTTGTCTTTTGCCGATCACAGGTCAAATATATTTTACTGTGTATTTTAATATTCATTTAAATTGAGAGATCTCTTTGAAAATAGAACGTTACGTGTGCTTGAGAAAAAATGAATTTTAATGATTCTCATATTCAACAACTTTACACAACTGATTGATGATTCTTGATGATGATCGAATACGAAGAATTGTTAATTTTATTTTAGTATCTGTATGGCATTGTCTGCGTTATTTATTTAATTATTTGTTGAGAGGTTACATTGCAGATGGAACAGACATGTGGGTGCTTAGTAGTGTATCGATCTCTTGCCAGGAAAATTTCAGGACTAATAATTAAGTACTCTACACAATGCTTACAGATCCGTAATAAGGAATCGTACTCTTGAACACTCCTGATCTTCTAAGTAGAAATGCAATTAAACTCTTCAGTTAAAAAATTAATGTCACACTCTTTGGATCATTGCTTTCTATAATTTTTCCTGCCAATATTATGTCTCTTTTATAACTCAGTTTCAAGAAAAGGAAATGTGTTCCCATTTTAATGAATTTTTCTTTAATTCAAGAATTGCTTAAAGGATTGTTTCGTCTTCACGTTGCGATGAATTTATGTTGTTTTTTTTCTGGGAACCACGTATTTCACAATTGCATAAACTAAGAGCCACGTCATAAGCGCTTGTTTGAGCGAGCAGCGCCGGAACGAGTTCCCTCCGGCTTCCGAGTGCGTGACAGCTCCCAATCACGCAGCTTTCACGCCCTGCTAACATGATGTCCACACAATGATTAATCTAGTTAACTCTACTCTACAAATAGAAAGTCCTTGTGTTGTCTCTGTAATGTGTTTCATTCCGTGCCATACACGCGACACGATGTAGCTGCGCAATGTAGATGTTTTCTGGATGCAAATATTCAAGATGGTGATGCAACTACCACTTACAGCATGTTGTGATAATGAGAGGAGACATCTAAGGCAACTGCAAAGGTTTATAAAAGTTAACTTTAAGTCAACAAATTAATATTAATTTTATATTCAGCATAAAGAAAAAAGTCGCTCTTCCTGAGAAAATCCTGGGTGCATCTCTGCATCTACATAATTAAGAATTTAAAATCCGAAAACCGTTTTAAAAATTTTTGAACTATATGAAAAAATGTTGCAGTCGAATTTTTTTTAATGAAAGCTATTACGTCTGAATATATATTTATTTTTCAACATATAATTATATGATGGCCATGACGTAACATTGACCCTTTATTCATAGGGGTTTAGGTGAGTCATGCTCTCACAATTGTTTATAAAACAGAAATAAAGGGGAAATGTTTAGAATTTTTCGACGATAACAAAATTATGTTTCAAAGCTTTACCATTCAACTGAACTGATTGTGGCGATTCTTCATTGTAACGCGTTCCAATAATAAGGAATAAATATAGTCCAACAAATACAGTAGATCTAATGACAGTAATATCTAATCAGAGACGAATTTTGATTCCATTTATTGGCACTAAGTAATTAAAAACAAAAATCTCTTGCCAAGTCACATCAGTGGCTTCGCATTTTACACTATGGGCACGACCAAAATAGACTAATGGAACACTTTTTATTGTTTTTCAATAATTAAATGAACAGAAGTAATGTGTAAATAATTGCCACTGATAAAGTACATATTTACATAATAATTTAATTTTAATGTTAATACTTTACTTTTCGCCAAAGGAAAAGACATCGACGGAAAAAGAGCGAAAAAGGCTTCCTGCGTTATTTTGTATGATGCTATCAGTGCCTAGGCTTTATAGTGATACTTGGAATGGATAAATGAATTTGAGTTGTTCGTGTTTATGAAGGTATGATATGAGAGATGGCGGAGCAATGGTGAAGTGAGTGACGGGAAACAGAGGAACCTGCGGCGAATCCGCTTTGTCACCCTGAAATTCCATGTAAATCGAGCGGGATTTGGCCCTCGGTCTCTGCAACGGAAGGCGAGCCATCTGACCTATACACCACCTTACCATGAGTATACGATAGGGATAATGGTCATGGAGAAATAAGGGGCACGGAAACAGGAGAAACCCGAGAAAATCTGCAGTGAACCCGCTTTGTCCACCACAAAATCCACATGGATCGAGTGTGATTTGAACCTTTGTCCCCGTGACGGATGGCGAGCGGTTTGACTGCTACCGCCCGAGCGCGGAGGGTTAGCGCTGGGGTGCGGGGAGCGGGTGTGTGCGCGAGGCAGGTGCTGGAGGCAGCGAGAGACCACCAACCGCGAGCCAGAGGCAAGCGTGCCGCGTATTAACGCTCGGCCTTGAATATATTAAGCTTAGCGGCAAAAAGCGCGGTCGACGAGGCCGGTGTTCGTCCGTGCTTCTGGTCAAGAGGCGGCTGCGGAGGCGGACGGGCAACGGAGGAGGAGGCAGATGCGAAGGCGCGGCCAAAGGTGAAGAATGAGTGGAGGCCGCGGCGGAGGCGTGGACTCAGGCGGGCGGAGAGTGCTCTTTCAGGTGGAGGCAGCGGCGAAAGTGAACGGAGGATGATACGGTCAGAAGGCGGCGTGGGCAGCGGCGGAGGCAGACGTGACGAGGAGCGATGGCGAAAAGGGAGCTGGCGATGGATGCGACAGTCGCTTAGCAGGTACAAGCGATAACGACTGATACGGAAGCGATGGTAGAAAGTACAGGAGGGGATTGACGAAGTGAACGCATGCTGCGGCATCAAAGGAAGAGCAAGAAGCGGAAGAGGACGAAGGGAGGAGGTCAAAGAGGAAGGGGAGATGAGGGAGGAGACCCAGGAAAGAGAAGAGGAAAAGGAGGAGCGACAGGGTGGATGTGGCAGAGCGATGTTGGGCGCGGGTAGGGGTGGGGTGGATGCGGAGGCTTATGGCGGGTTGGAGTGTGGCGGGAGCGGGGAGAGTGCGAGGCCGTCGGAGCGGGTTGGGGAAGCAGGAGCGGAGGCGCTGGCAAAGAGGTGTTGGCGAAATAAACGTGGGGGTAGAGACAGAATATAGCTGTAGGCGGGGCCGTGTACTGAAGGGAGGTGTAGAGATGGGGCCCGTGAATCGATGGAATACTCGAGAAAAGGAAAGGAGGGGAGGTGTGTTGTTGTGGAGGAAGGGAGGCGGGAGAGAAGGGAGACAAGGAGGAGGAGGGAAGGCGGGGAAAAGGAAGACGGGGAGACGGATAATTGTAAAGAGGTGAAGGTGAGGTGAGGTCATGTCGGGTGTGTGGATGCGAGGTGGGAGGCGTAGACGAGGGCAGGGGCGGGGGCGATCACCAGAATCCCTCCCCCAGCGTGCGCGCTCGTTGGGCAGGGGTGAAGCGGCTGCAGCCGCTCGTCGCGAGGCCACTTTGCCAGAGTTCCTCGTGCAACTTGACTTGGAGAATACGCATGCAAATTTGAAAGGGCAGCGAAAGAAATAGCCTTGAGGGGGAAATATCGATAAAAGTAACGGGAAATAAAATCTTCGCAGGTAAGGTAATAAATATTTCAATGAAGTTGAGTTGAACATTTATGATTGCATTAAGTAGCCTTCAATTTACGAGAGGAGATTCGATCTTCCACACCTACTCTTCCGCATTACAACGCAATGTTAATGTTCATTTTCGAATAGTTTCCCAACAGTAATATGTTATTGCAATTCCTTAGTACACAAGTATTTGACCCCTTACAATATTTCCATTCTTTCTTGAAAAAAAATCAATAAATATTCAATGGATTTTGTACTTCAAAATATAAGATCTGTCTTGTGTGTTTTGAACAATTTTATATTTAATTAATTTCACTCGATATTTTTCAATAATGACAGATTGGCTACAATATTATATTCGTTGAATAAAATAGAAATTTATAGCTTGGAAATGCATCGAGCAGGACAATATGTTTCTCCAATAGTTTTCTAACATTTCAACAAAATTTAACGCCTGGTAAAAGAAATTGTAATTTTCTAAGAGTGTAATATCTCAAGACGTCTTCCTTTCAATAATCAAAGGCATTAGGTTGCAAAGATACGTTATTTTCATACATTAAATATTGATTTTGTCACTAAGTGTTATCTATAACAATTGTATTTCTGTTAGACTATTAATTTAAATTTCTAAAAGATTTTTCTACTCACACACATCACGCCAACAATGTCTGGCTCCTTCACTTACCTGAAACAAAAAGCAAATATTTAGAATGTAATGTATAAACACATGTGATAAATGATTATTAATAATTTGTTGTAATAATGAGAAAATACCGCAACTAACATTTTAAACGTAAACTGATATATCTGAATATTTTTAGGGGAGAATTCACATTACTACTTTTGTATACGATTTTGTACCGTTTACGTACTGTTTAAAAAATACCCTAGTATATATTTAACAACTGCCTTTTGTATTAACCATAAATTTCAAATAACTTTTAATACCGTATGTTCTTGGAATATCCGGTTGACATTGAAGTTTCAATTTCTCGGAACGTATCTACCTAGCGTACCCGTATGGGCAAGCTGTACGAAGCTGTACATACCTTCACCTTAATTTATTGCAGAAATGCAATTAGTACATCATGTTGTTTTCCATCACATCCTAAAAGGTGTCATCATATGCATTTCATTATTTTTTTTAAATTATAAACTAAAGTAATGAACTTTTAAAAAAATAATTCGGGCAGATACGGGTTAAACGTAATCAGACACTTAGAGCAGAATATTTCGTGTTTTCAGTTCCTTGTTTTCTCTTGTGATAATATTCTATGATTCGCAACGATTGGTATTAACTTGCAGTAAAGTAAGTCTCATAAAAAATGTACTAATTTTACAAAAACATTTGAGGTTATTTACGGGTTCGAATTCCTGCTGCGATAGCAAAGCGCAAATATTTACTCAAAGCAAAATGGTCAAAATATTTCGCAATACACATTGTAAAAATGAGTACATAAAGAATGGAATATTTGAAATTGAATGAAGCTTTTTCCACCTATGCCATTTTATTTTGCTTTCGTGACGTGCTTTGAGTCACAGAATAAGTTGTAGAAATGGCATAAATAAAAAACGGCGAAGGTTCCTCCGCCCTCTGTGCTCGCCTCAATGCCGATGGAGCCCTGTCTGTCTTCCAGAGGGTCTGGAGGCCACGCGAAGAGGTCTGTGACGTCATGGATACTCACAGCGACCACAGACACAGAGCTTTCGTATAACAAATATATTTATT
>BOPP01000209.1:330312-388556 GCA_017312745.1 Gryllus bimaculatus
GCAACTGCAAAGTTTATAAAAGTTAACTTTAAGTCAACAAATTAATATAATTTTATATTCAGCAAATAAAGAAAAAAGTCGCTCTTCCTGAGAAAATCCTGCGGTGCACTCTGCATCTACATTAATTAAGAATTTAAAATCCGAAAAACCGTTTTAAAAATTTTTGAACTATATGAAAAAAATGTCTGCAGTCGAATTTTTTTTAATGAAAGCTAATTACGTCTGAATAATATTGTATTTGTTCAACATATAATTATATGATGCCGACGTACATTGACCCATTTATTCATAGGGTTTAGTGAGTCATGTTCTTGCACAATTGTTTATAAAACAGAAATAAGGAAATGTTTAGAATTTTTCACGATAACAAAATTATGTTCAAAGCTTTACCATTCAACTAACTGATTTTGGCGATTCTTCATTGTAACGCGTTCCAATAATAAGGAATAAATATAGTCAACAAATACAGTTAATCTAATGACAGTAATATTCTAATCAGAGACAATTTTATCCATTTATTGGCACTAAGTAATTAAAAAACAAAAATCTCTTGCCAAGTCACATCAGTGGCTCGCATTTATACACTATGGCACGACCCAAATAGATAATGAACACTTTTTATGTTTTCAATAATAATGACAGAAAGTTAATGTAAATAATTGCCACTGATAAATACATATTACATAATATTTAATTTTAATGTTAATTACTTTACTTTTCGCCCAAAGGAAAAAAGACATCGACGGAAAAAAGCGGAAAAAGGCTTCCTGCGTTATTTTGTATGATGTATCAGTGCCTAGGCTTTATAGTGAATACTTGAATGGATAAGAATGATTTTCGTGTTATTGAATGTATGATATGAAGATGGCGGAGCATGGTGAAGTGAGTGACGGAAACAGAGAGACCTGCGCGAATCCGCTTTGTCACCCCTGAAATCCATGTAAATCGAGCGGATTTGCCTTCGTCTCCTGCAACGAAAGGCGAGCCATCTGACCGATGTACACCACCTTTACCATGAGTATTACATAGGTAATGGTCATGGAGAAAATAAGGGGCACGGAAAACAGGAGAAACCGAGAAAAGTTCTGCAGTGAACCCGCTTTGTCCACCACAAAATCCACATGTATCGAGTGGGATTTGAAACCTTTGTCCCCGTTGCGGATGGCGAAGCGTTTGACTGACTACCGCCCCCGAGCGCGGAGGTTAGCGCTGCGGGTGCGGGAGCGGGTGGGTGCGCGAGCAGGTGCTGGAGGCAGCAAGGCACCACCAACCGCGAGCCAGCAAAGCGGCCGGCGTATTAACGCTCGGCCTTGAATATATTAAGGCTTAGCGGCAAAAAGCGCGTCACGAGGCCGGTGTTCTCCGTTTCTGTCAAGAGGCCGCTGCGGAGGCGACGGGGCAACGGAGGAAGAGGCAAGACTGCGGAAGGCGCGCAAGGTGAAGCAATGAGTTGGAGGCCGCGGCGGAGGCGTGGACTCAGGCGGCGGAGATGCTCTTTGCATGGAAGGCACGGCGAAAAGTGAACGAGGATGATACGGGTCAGAAGGCGGCAGTGTGCAGCGGCGAGCAACGTGACGAGAGCGATGGCGAAAAGGCGAGCGGCGATATGGATCGACAGTCGCTTAGCAGGTACACGTAACGACTGATTACGAAGCGAATGGTAGAAAGTACAGGAGGATTACGAAGTGAACGCATGCGCTGCGGCATCAAAGGAAGAGCAAGAAGCGAAGAGGTACAAGGGAGGAGTCAAAGAGGAAGGGAGATGAGGAGAGACCCAGAAGAGAAGAGAAAAAGAAGGAGCGACAGGGGATGTGGCAGAGCGACCTTGCGGCGCGGTGTAGGGTGGGTTGATGCGAGCTTTAGGCGGGTTGATGTGGCGGAGCGGGAGAGTTCGAGGCCGTCGGAGCGTGTTGGGAAGCAGAGCGGAGGCGCTTGCGCAAAGAGGTGTTGGCTAAATAAACGTGGGGGAGAGACAGATATAGCTGTAGGCGGGCCGTTGGATTGAAGGAGTGTAGATATGGGCCCGTGAATCGATGGAATACTTCGAGACAGAAAAGGAAAGGAGGGTGTGTTGTTGTGAGAAGGGAGGCGAGAGGAGACCAAGAGGAGGGAAGCGGGAAAAAGAAGACGGGAGACGGATAATTGTAAAGAGGTGGAAGTGAGGTGAGGTCATGTCGTGTGTGTGGATGCGAGGTGGAGCGTAGACGAGGCAGTGGCGGGCGATCACCAGAATCCCTCCCCAGCCTGTCCGCTCGTTGGCGGTGTAAGCGCGCAGCCGCCGTGCAGAGCCACTTGCCAGAAGTTCCTCGTGCCAACTTGACTTGGGAGAATACGCATGCAAATTTGAAAGGCAGCGAAATAAATACCTTGAGGGAAAATATCGGATAAAAATAACGGAAAATAAACATCTTCGCAGGAAGTAAAAATATTTCAATGAAGTTGAGTTGAACATTTATGATTGCATTAAGTAGCCTCAAATTTACGAGAGAGATTCGACTTCTTCCACACCTACTCTTTCCGCCATTACAACGCATTGTTAATGGTCATTTTCGAATAGTTTGCCCCAACAGTAATTATGTTATGCAATTTCTTAGTACACAAGTATTTGACCCCTTACAATATTTCCATTCTTTCTTGAAAAAAAAATTCAAGAAATATTCACATGGATTTTGTACTTCAAAAAGATAAGATTCTGTCTTGTGGTTTGAAACAATTTTATATTTAATTTAATTTCACTCGATATTTTTTCAATAAGACAGATGGCTACATATTATATTCGTGAATAAAATAGAAATTTATAGCTTGGAAATGCCATCAGCAGGACAATATGTTTCTCAAAACAATAGTTTCTAACATTTCAACAAAATTTAACGCGCCTGGTAAAAGAAATTGTAATTTTTAAGAGTGTAAATTCAAGACGTCTTCTTTCAATAATCAAAGGCATTAGGTGCAAAGATACGTTATTTCATTAACATTAAAAATATTGAATATTTGTGACTAAGTTTATCTATAACAATTGTATTTCTGTCTGACTATTAATTTAAAATTTCTAAAAGATTTTTTCACTCACTCACATTCACCCAACAATGTTCTGGCTCCTTCACTTACCTAAACAAAAAGCAAATATTTAGAATGTTTGAAGTATAAACACATGTGATAAAATGAATTATAATAATTTGTGTTAATTAATGAGGAAATACCGAACTAACATTTTAAACGTAAATATATATTTGAATATTTTTAGGAGAATTCACATACTACTTTTGATACGTTTTGACCT
This sequence comes from Gryllus bimaculatus, assembly GCA_017312745.1. NCBI lineage: Eukaryota > Metazoa > Arthropoda > Insecta > Orthoptera > Gryllidae > Gryllus > Gryllus bimaculatus. The sequence goes on from BOPP01000209.1 coordinate 333,593, forward strand.
GTTTAATACTGTTTAAAAATACACTAGTATATATTAACAGACTGCCTTTTGTATTAACCATAAAATTCAAATAACTTTAATACCGATGTTCTTGAATATCCGGTTGACATGAGTTTTCAATTTCTCGAACGTATCACCTAGCTACCCTATGGCAAGCGTACGAAGCTGTACATACTCACCTAATTTTATTGCAGAAATTCATGTAGACATCATGTGTTTTCCACACCATCTAAAAGGTGTCATCATATGCATTTCATATTTTTTTAATTATAAACTAAAGTAATGAACTTTTAAAAAAAATAATTCGGGCAGATACGGGATAAACGTAATCAGACACTTAGAGCAGAATATTCGATGTTCAGCTTCCTGTTTTCTCTTTGAAATTAATTCTATGATTCACAACATGTATTAACTTGCAGTAAATAAGTCTCATAAAAATTACTAATTTTACAAAAAAACATTTGAGGTTATTTACGGTTCGAATCCGCTCGATAAGCAAGCGCAAAATATTTACTCAAAGCAAAATGGTCAAAATATTCGCAATTACACATTGTAAAAGTACATAAAGAATGAATATTTGAAATTGAATGAAGCTTTTTCCACCTATGCCTTTTATTTTTGCTTTCGTGACGTGCTTTGAGTCACAGAATAAGTTGTAGAAATGGGCATAAATAAAAAACGCGAAGGTTCCTCCTCCCCTCTTGCTCGCCTCAATGCGATGGAGCCCTGTCTGTCTTCCAGAGGGTCTGGAGGCCACGTGAAGAGGTCTGTGACTCATGGATACTCACAGCGACCACAGACACAGAGCTTTCGCTATAACAAGATTATTATTTAACAGAAAAACAAACAAATATAACCACTTAATAATCACTGTTAAACCCTAGCTCTGATAACCTACTATCCCCTGATTCGCGGGACGGATCCAAAACCCGATTGAAAATGGTTTTATTGTGGCATTCGCCACTCCTCACTTTTGAAAGCGCGCACAAAGCCTAGCTTCCTGACGGATGTCACGCTGGGACACAAAGTCCATTCTGGCGCACCAACGTTGTTTGCCTCGATCGCAGAGCGATCTTATCCGATTGAAATCGCGTGTGATCGTGCACTCACACCCTCTTCACCTCGGAGCACGCACACAGCCATCGCTCCCCCGTGACCCGCAGTCACCCAAGGACATAAAGTCCGCCAGGCTCGTCAACTTAATACTCCAAGCTCAGCGAGCCGGCCTCGCATATGCTACCGTCTTGGCCGGCCAAGTTTTTGTGCACAGCACGAGTTTCTCCCACCTCCCAGAACCTGCGTACTGGCTCCGTACCACTCTGTATATAGGCGAGGCCCACGGTGACCTACTACGTCACGCCACCTCCCCCTCGCTTAACAGTGAACAAGCTTCTATAACCGGAAGACACCCAAAGCCTTGTGCTCCCGTCTCGCTTCTCCCTTTTACGGAAAAAAAACCCTACTTCCTGTGGCGAGACTAATCCGCAACCAAGCGTCCCCAAATAGATGCCATGAGGCACGCTGGCTAATACGTTACAGGTCTTCCTGTGTGTTTTTGTGTGGGAGGATTTACATCCGTAGATGGCCTCCACGCCAAGCGTTCGCCAGCCAATAAAACCCATCCACCGTCACCACAGTGGGCCCGAAACCTTTAGATTCAGATTGTCCCTCCCTGTTTCATCATTCGTGATAATATAATCGTACCTTGGTGATAGTAATAAAGAACTTCAATATTAGTTTCAGTCTAAGATATTGAAGTGACTATTCAACTTCTTGTTCTGAAGAGTCAAGACATCTACTCAAACTCTTACTAGAAAGAGAATCATGTATTTCCGTGTTACTACTTGTTGTTTACTACAAGAAAAATTAAGGTGTATAGAATGTCTTTTCCTTTTTAAGTTTTAAAGAAAAAAAAGTTCCACTGCAAACAAGAAAGTATTATTTTATTTATTTCCGAATGTAGGTGAATATGAAGCAAATTTACGAAATAAAATGAGTTTAGATTTTACCGAGCAATTAAAATGTTCGCGTAGAGAACTGTGACATTAGTCGTTCTGCATCGTTATGTCATCACAAAACCGCAAACGGCTATAATGGAGTGCACCTTCCAGCAATAAAATCTGCGCGTTCAACGCGTCCCCCAACAAGAAAGGCGCGATGAACATCAAGCTTTTAACTCAGTTACGACTGAGGGTCTCGCGTTTGCCTCAGACGGATATCGCCGCGTCTCTAATTTGCCTTTAAAGAAATCTCGGGCTCCTCAACAACCGGATCACCTCGACTAAAAAGTTATAATACAGCTAATAGCGTTTTTAATAACTAAACATTTTTCCGCTGTAAACTGTGAAGTGAAACGATTCCCTGAGATTTTTCTGGGGCTAATTCACCGTGGCTTCGAAAACGCCTCCAATTAAGGAGTGGTTTTACGTTCGATTTGAGTAGCTCCTTGCTACGCAGCCGGAAGCAGCCGTTTTTACGAGAATCTGCGGAGAAGCCGAGGTCTCGTTTGCATGGGCCGTTCTGCAAACAGATCTCAGCCGACGCCGTTGCCGTTTACCGTCCGGGTTGGCAGAAGTTAAGGGCAGCAAATTGATCGTTGTATCGATATAATTAGACTTGTAATTATGGTAATTGTTCGGCAGGACATAATTCTTTCTTAAAACGACTTTCCAGTCGGGATCACGTAGCCTATTACGCGATTCTAATGGGCGGTTCTCGTTGCGCAGTTTACGGCGGTTCGGCGCTGTGTGGCCCGGTGGGCGGCGCGAGGAGGAGCGGGGCGTGGCGGGGCGTGGCGGGGAGTCCCTGAGGCGTCGCAAACCCTAGCCTCTGAGGACGCGCCCCCTGAAGGGCATTTCTTGTCGGCGCATCCGAAATTGTTTTTTGGAATGGGAACTCAAAATTCATCAACGACAAGTTACCTATTAACATTTTTATTATCATCATATTTTTGAGAAAGTGTTAACGCAATTATGACCAGTGTATCATATTAAATCAACAATATACACCAGGATTCAAGAAATAATGTGTTCCTTGCTTTAGGAAAAGAATCCTTGATTTTATATTTCACGATAAAAATAATGAAACATCAGATGAAGGTGTCAAGAGAGGGTTTGGAAAATGTGAACGGCAATCGGAATCGGGTGCAAACAGACGTAATAGAATTTTTACAAAATATAAAATTATCTGAAATATAAATTCAAGTACCTAATTTAAAACGAAATATTTATTTTAAGTCTGGATATTTGTAGAGCTATTTCACGAAGTATTGATGAATCCTTCTGAGAATTTTACGAAGGATCCATTTAGATATTTCATATTACATTGAAACATTCAAATGAGCTATTTCTCTTCAACACTCGTACATTTGGCGAAGGACTCTTTGTAAAATTATACATATATTCCTTACGCTCCAATTCAAATCTCGAGCAATCTCCCCCAAGAACGCTCTCTCGAACCATTTCGAGAAAAGAATCCTCCCGATCGGCAGCGGCCGCTTCTATTCCTAGCCCCCGAAGGCCACCCCGCGTGGCGTTGCGTCGGCGCGGCTGCCGGCCGAGGGCCGGGCGCGACAGGCGGCCATTGAGGGCCCGTGCGCGTCGACAAATGCGCCATTGAGCCGCCAGCCGCGCCGCCAGCCCGCCCTGACGTCATGGCGCATTGTCGGCGGCCAACAGTCGCGCCGCGACGCTCCGCCGCCCCGCACGAGGCCGCGGGCGCAGCGCAGAGAATCGGCGCCGCGGGGAGTTGGCGAGCGAAGGCACCCGGAGTTATTTACGCAGCGCTCGCGCTCGCCGCGGGCGTCGCGGTTCTCGCCGCGCGCAGAGAGAGAAAATGGAGCGCCGCTGCTCGTGAAACAGGACTGCGACGCGCGGAGTATTCAGCCGAGTGCACACGTCTGCGACTTACGCTCGCTTTATCTATCTTATAAACGCTTTTCCAATTGACAGACGCACCCAATTGCCTGAAACGGAATGTAATTACTGAGCCAACGTTTTCCGAACAATTGCCGTTTTCTTAATCTTTTTTGCCAACAGTAAAATTAAATCATAGGAGACAAGCGTAAAACTTAGAACTCCACGTAGTACAAATCCCACGATACATTCATCCCTTCCTAATTACTAATTTAGTGGTGGTAATTTTAAGGTGCCTATATTAACATGTAACTCCGAAGGGAGAGAAGTTAAATAAAATGATGATGTGTCTTTTAAATTCAAGTTCTTAATTAATAAAAAGATGCTTCATTAGTTTTAGTAGACTAGAACTATTATACCACCCTCCACACTGTTCCCCTTACTACATTAAAATTCAAAGGTCAAATTCGGCAAGCTGTTTCCTGCAGTGTATAATTGAACCGCTATTCCTTTATTAGGCTACAAATACACATTCTTGTCCCATATCCCGCCAGGCGACCTGGCTCCATCTCGTCCGTCCCCGCTTCTTCCCTCCACCCCGCCCCGCCCCGCCCCACTCTGCTCCGCTCCGCTCCGCGCATCGCCTCGTGGCCTAGGCCACTGCCCCGCCCTGGAGAACGGCGTTGCCCATGGCAGGACCGGAGCGCTCTCCAGAGGCCGCGCTAATCTGTCGGGCACCATGACCAGGCAGTCTCGTTAAGAACGAATTTATGCAACGGCTGGATGCAATTTCCTCGCGGGCATCGTAACGGCCGGCGTAAGCGATTCCTCGCGGTGACCGGGTCGTGACCGACAAACCGACAGACGGAGCGAGGCGAGAGAGCGGTCGGTCTGAGGGGGCAGAGCGGGGGCGCGGGTTTCGGAGGCGTGATTCTCTGAGCGCATGGCGCCCGCAGCGCCCTCTGCCCTCGCGGCAACTGAAGCATGAAGCGCTTCGCGTGGCTTCTAGGCTGGAGAATCGGAACACTCCCTTCTCGTAATTACACTTTCTCACAATGACAACACGAAATCTTCAGAAGAGATACAAGATGGATTTTGAAATTCACAAATTGAGAAATTCCTCACAAATAGGTTTTCTCACAAAGTCGTTCTTTTATCTACTTTAATTCTTACAGTAATCTTACAGTACAATATGTGCGAGTATAATTTAATTCTTACATACTCAAGTTACAAATTGCCTAAAAATAAAAAAATATCGGCGAACTAACATTATCGCATTAAAAATGATTATGAACAAACATATTAATCAAATATCATAAAAAATAGGATTTAAAAATGATCCGCTGGTTTTCCTCTCAGAAAAAGAAAATAAAATAGAATGAGATGAATTATAAGAAAGTGATTTGATTACCTTCAGAGCTACCCATTCCTTACATACGGGAGCGCCCATAAGAAAACACATGTGATTAATCCTCTTCCAAGGATCGAAGGTGCAAAAAGGTAGATCGTAGGTGCTCGGAAGCCTAATAAAACAAACTTCCTCTGCTCCCCGTGTGATTGCAGTGCGTACGGTTAGCGACATATAAAATTAATTTTCCTACCTGTCCAACTTACGCAACAAAAAGTTCGCCGCAGATCATTATTCAAGATTACGTGCGCGCAAAACAAAAAGGGTAATGCGAATAAAAGACAAAGAGAGAAACGCGTGACCGGCACGAGGTGGACTTGGGCGGGGTGGGGTGAGGTGAGGTGAGGTGAGGTGAGGAGAGGTGTGGCGAGGGGGTGAGAGGGAGGGTGGAGCTTGGCGTGGCGTGGTAGAGCCATGCGGGACCGAACACGAGCAGGCTGGAGCAGAACGGCGGAGCGGGAGACGAGGGCGATGATGGCGGAACATGGCGGGAAGCGGCGCGGCGACAGGAGGCGGATGCGAGCGCGCTGTGTGAGCAGAGTGGTTTGGGTGGCAGCGGGCCTGGCGGAACAGGCCGGTGTGGAGGAGAGCGGGGTGAGCAGGCCGAGTAGCGGAGCGGGCAGGAGCGGCGAGGCGGGAGAGGCGGGCGGCAGGTTAAGCGTGGAGCGGATGGCGGGCGATGCTGCGTGGAGAGTGTGGCGGGCGGGAGGTGGGCAGAGCGAGAAGAATTGCCGCAGGGCCGTGCTGAGCGGTGGAGGACCCAGATAGTGGCAGGGCGCGCGGCGGGCGGCGGCCGGGGGGGGCGCAGCCTAGCATTTGCGCCCGGCGCAAATGCGTGTTTGCACAGCCGCCCCCGCGCGGCAGCCCGCGCGCTCGCCACCGCGGAGCGCCGTCGAAGCAGCAAGTGACATTTGCAAGCCGCGTTCCTCGCCTCTTGCGGTCGCCGGCCGGACAACGTGCCTCGTGACGGCTGTTGGGTCGCGCCCCCGGGGGCGGAGGTCGCGCGCGAGCTGATCGAGTCGTTTCATCAGAGATTACGACTTCTGTTATTTAGCGCTACAAACGGTAACAAGCAAGCATAGTAATAAGAACTGGATTTAAAGCATAGTATGCTGGTCACAGTATCTGTGCCTGCATGGCGCATTTCGAAATGCGTTAATTGGATCGTTTTAATATTGTGAGTAAAAAAGGAGAATGATTTAATTTTTATTGAGTAACTTAATAATTGTAACATGCTCCATATGTTACTAATATGAAATAGATGACAACAATATTAAGCATGAAACACGTAATTCTGGTCATTCATTCTGAAAATATTAACTTGTAAATTATTATTTTTTTGTCCTGCAAAATTTGTTGTTTGGTTTATATGTGCATCTTTAATTGTCAGATAAGAATTATATCTGTTAAAGCGTATTATTGCGAACCTTGTCATCGTTTCGTCTCCTATTGACCGCTCGTCAATGTCTAGGTGCGGCTGCGAGAACTATTGCTGATACACAGAAGTCAAATGTTACTTATCATTGGCGCCCTATACGGTGCGCATTTGTACTTGCTTGCTTGATTTGTTAGTGATTTCGGGCGCGTCACTGCTAAGATCATTAGCCCCGTATAGTAGCGCATGTTTTCAACCACGGAAGGCAGTGATTTTTCCAGTTGATGTGAGATCCGGCGCCGACCTAACATCCAGTTTACAAGACTTTCCCCAACCAGATATCACCCACCAGCGGGGCATCGCAGCCAGGACAAACTCTAAGCTCCGACATGTGTGGTAGAGCTATCAGAATAATATCCAAAATCCTACTACCATTTGACAGTCGAACTCTAGGACCTCCCGTTCAAGCTTACTGCAGTGACACCAGTTGATGTCTTGAGCCACCAAAGCCGTTTAGCTGATACACTTCGTTCCCGAAGTGTATCAACTGTCACCGGCACCAAAAACGCGTGCGACACCACGTCAAACAACACAGGGAAAGTTACTCGGCAGCAGCCAGTTGTTTGTGTGAAGCGGACCCATCTGTTAATCAAAAGATTCGTGCGTTACGCAGAGAAAATTTTCCTCACGCAACTCTCTGTATGATTCGCCTCCGAGAGGCCTTTCCACCATCGCCGTCTGGCGCACTCGCTCGTCCGCCCCCTCCCCTCTCCGTGCGGCGGGTCAGCGGCCGCGCGCCGGCCACCGCTCCGCCCTCGAGGTGGTCTTGCGGCGCGCGCGCGCGAGCGCAGTGACATAATATGCCGTGTCGCGGCCGCGCGCGGCGCGCTCTGCTGTGTACACCAGACACTGTCAACACGCGCGACGCAGGGCGCGCCGATGCCCGGGGCGCCGCGACCGCGGCGGGGCGCCGACCGCCTCCCGTCGGCCAGCGCCTCTTGCCGGCCCCCGCGCCGCCCCCGCGCCGCCCCGCTGCCGCCCCGCGCCGCCCCGCGCCGCCCCGCGCCACCTCGCGTCGCGCCGCGATCCCCAGACGCCGGACACGCATTCCTCATGTTTGAACACACCGAAGTTGTCCTACGAGCTGAGCTCTCCCCGAAAAAAAAAAACAAAAACCAATTACGTTACAGCAGCGCATACTTTCTCGTATTATTCGCAATGGCAATGTCCTATAATAATCAGGGCTCGAATTCTGATGACATGTGATCTTTTCATTTGTGCATTTTAAACGAGGCTTACTTGTAAATGAATGTTGATCACGACGTCTAGATGATAGAAATGTAGAGTTATCGGGTCATTTTTTGCCATTTTTTACAATGCATCATATTGTCATTTTTACGCATTTTGTTTCCTTTTAATGTTTTTGTTAGAGAATGTTTTATGAATTTACAATATCACACTAAAACAAACTTTTTATTACTCCCCCGCAATGGACTGTTTTTCAAACTCTCAAAATTACAGGGATCTTCGGTAATTTCCGCCATCTTCCAAAACTGACAGTTGGAAGATCGAAGCTAAGGATTACATACCCTCCTGTAATAACGGCCTTATATTAAATATATATTTATATATAAATTTAAATTTATATTTCATAATAAATTTTATTTCAAATAGCAAAATTCATTGAGTAAGTAAGCAATTTGATTCAAATTTGTGAGTGTTTAAAAAAAGATTGAGTAATTATCCCCTTGCTTTAAGACATTTTATAAATCATTTTTAAGGAATTTTTAGGTCTTCAGTATCTGAGCCCTGATAATAATATTGAAATTTCTATCCTCCTAACACTGAACATCACTTGAAAAAGTCCTATTCAAACGAAGCATCACAAGTTTGAGTTTAAAAAATCATACATATATTTTATGAAATTTCACTACTTTAAAAAAACATGTTCATGAATATACCAATGAATTGAGTATATATACATATTGAGGATATATACATAACAATGAATTGAGTGTATTTTGATCTATTCTTAGAAAGGTTATAGAACAAGAAACAATTATACTTTTTCAGGTAGGGAATCGTAACCCAGCGCTGCAAATAATATTCTCATGCGTTAACCTTTGCCCCCGTATGATGTATGTGATATAAGTGAAAGTCTCTACTGTACGCGCGCTAAAATTTTGATTGACAGGTGAGTCGCCTCCATTACCATAGGTTGCCCCCAGTTGACTCCCTTCGAGCACGATTTCACCACACGCACACGGCGGTGATTGCTAGATGTTTGCTCGGTTTTCTCAATTACCCAAGGAGAAAAATGTCAGAATACACTTCTGCAAAAATTAAAATAGAATAAACAGAAAAATAAAGATAATTGAATTCCATCATAAGTAAGACTTACATTCTTAATCCCACTTCAAAACGGAAATATGCGAACGCACTTATAAAAAAGTAAATGTAGTCAGTCCACTCAATTGCAACAATTAGGTGAATTCAGGGAAGCGAGTTAAATTTAGGAGCTACAAATGGACAAGTCACGATAGCATAATCGCGGGAGGTTTATTTCCAGCTCTTGTACAGTGGGAGGCCTTCGCAATCTTCACGCAAGAGGATCGGCTCTTAATACACCTCAACCAGCAGTGTTTTATTGCTGGTACGCCTGTCTCATGCGAGACTCTTCGTCCAGTTTCTGCTTCTTCCAGTTGTTTGTTTTCGCGTTGCGACTCCTCTTCCCCGTACAGGGACGGAGATTGGGAGTCGGGGAATAATACACGTACTCTCCTGCGTTCCATGGCAAGTCGAGGGAGAAATTGTGAATCAAGGATAACACAGTTTTAAGATCAGGTTACTAATCCACTCATTTACCAAAGGACCTATTTGCATTATTTACTAACTTTATCTTGACGGGGAACTACGATTACCTTTTTTCTTCTTCTCTCATCTTCTTGTAGTGCCTTCTTTTTTCTTCCTTCAACTACACAATGTGATTTTTGAAGTTTTTACTTACACAACATATGTTAAGTACATATTTGTATTCCCATTTAAATATCTGTTTGTACCATTTAATTTTGGATTATAAAATCGAAATTGAAAGGGGTCAATGAATGTACTTAGCTAACAAAGACATCCCATTAAACAATATTCAAAACACAACTGAACTCAGTGCTTCTAAACGAGCCATGACTCAATAAACGCTTTGAGAATACAGACTACACCGTAGAACGCAGAAGGAATCTGAGAGGCGCGCGCGGTGCCCCGTGAGACCAGCGTCCCCGCCCACTGCGCAGCGATGACGGCGGACTCCGCTGCGGCAAGTGTCTCTGGCCCTAATGACACGGGTCGGATGCGCTGTGTTTTTGGCGTCACGCGGAGCAAATTGCTGAGTGCGATTGCGGGAGATTTAACAACGCGCGCGGCGGCGGCGGCGTCTAACGAGAGACCACCCATCGCCTCGCCTCCTTGCGCAAGGCTGCGCCGCAGCCAGCGCCCCGCGCGGCCAACTCAGGAAACAGGTGGCGCTCCAAGGCGGCGCGCGGAAGCGGAAGAAAACCCGAGGGTCGAAAGGCGTGCATACGAGGAGCCCTGGTCCGTAACGCTAGGATTCTTATTGAGAAAAAGATAAATAAATTATAATTGGTGGTCTGCCTCAGGAAAAGTGGTGCTGAACAAAACCACACAAAATGTTTTCCCAAAAGTAGCGTGTACAATGATCAAAAATAACAAATGAAATACTCTCGTAGACCAATGCAATAAATTAAACATTTAAACAAAACAGTCTTCCTGAATATTGTAATAACATAGTTTACAATACATAAGTACAACAGATCTTTAGATATCAAGAATATAAAAAATATATTCCATAACGCAACACGTGAATAGCACGTATTTAATGGCGGGCAACCTCTTCGCTGGAGTGTTGCCGTCACATGACGTCAGCTATGTTGTAAGCAGGGACACACTGAGTATAAAATAGTACGCCCAGAATGAAAATGGGCGGAATAACACAAATATTTGCATTTTTCAGTCAAAACCAAAACTGTTTTACTGTTTTATTCTCTTCGCGATAACCTGGGTAACTGACCTAGGAGACAGCAGAGTTTTCTTTCAATTTGTGCGTGCATTGGAAATTACTAATGTAGATACTTGAAACTGGATTGTAGGCAATTGTGCAATATAGTATATTTTCCTTCCCCTAAATACGAGAGATTCGTGTATTGGTATGTAAGCTCTACCACGCTTTTACATTAATAGGAGAGAATCGCGTTGAGAGTATCACGACCGGTCACTTTAGTCATTAAGGCACTAGTGATATCGAGATGTTAAAAGTACTGTAATTCCTTTCCATAGCAATCATTCCAGTAATTTTCGTACATAGGAATTAAATATTTGGAAAATTAATGTAAAGTATTAAACGTTAACACTTCATTTTAGTTTTTAGATAAGCATCATTCTTTCGCTTTTCTATGAAGTAATTTGAAATACTACAAAATAACAATTGTATTATATTTCGCTTCTTAAGAATATTCAGCGGTTTCATGTTGAGATTGAAAAAACAAGTGTTAAAATATAAGAAAATAATTAAAATCTTAACTTATTTTTTATTACAAACAATTGTTTATAAATACTAATCACATTGATGTAACAATATATTAAAATTCTACACACCATTCTATTGAAATACAGGCGTTAAGAAGCCAAAAGCTATTAAATGAGAGATTTTATATTATTAAATTTAGCGAAGAGAGGTCATTCTATTCTATTGTGACGTCATGGATACTCCAGCTAGCGACCACAGACACAGAGCTTTAGTATAACAATTATTTATTAAAAGAAAACAAACAATAATATACACTTAATAATCTACTTACACCCTAGCTCTGATATGACCTACTATCCCTGATCGCGGAGCGATCCAAAGCCCGTTGACGATTGTTTTTGATTGTGGCATTCCGCCATGTCCTATTTTTGAAGCGCGCCAGAAGCTAGCTTCCGTGCCGGATGTCCGCTGGGACAACAAAGTCTCGTTCTGGCGCACCAACGTTGGCTTTTGCATCAGATCGCAGGAGCGATCTTATCCGATTGAGAATCGGCGTCGAATCGTGCACTCAACCACTCTTCACCTCGGAAGCACGCACACAGCATCGCTCCCCTCCGTGACCGGCAGTCACCAAGGACATAAAGTCCGCGCAGGCTTCGTCACTAATGACTCCAGCCCTCGCGAGCCTGGCTCGCATATGCCAGGCCCGTCTGGGCGCCAAGTTTGGTTGCACCACGCACGAGGTTCTCCACTGTCTCCAGAACCTGCCTACATGGCTCGTACACCTCTGGCTCCGTAACACGGCGAGGCCCACGGTGACCTACTACGTCACGCCCACCCTCGCTTTAATCATGCAAGCTTCTCTACCGGAAAGACATCGCACCCAGCTTGTGTCTCCGTCCTCCGCGTTCTTCCTTTACGGAAAAACTCCTTCTTCTGTGTGCGAGACTTAAATCCGCAAGCAAGCGTCCCCAAATAGATGCCATGAGGCACGCTGGCTAATACGTTACACTATTCTACATTTGTAAAAAGGAGGAAAAAAATCACATTGTATGAAACTTTGTAATGTTGAAAAACGCAAACAGTGCAAAATATGACTTCAAAAATATACATGAATTATGAATTAAAAACCTTTTTCTGGAAGAGGAACGTTTTGTTTTGATGCTCTTCCAACACTACCACGATTCACAGCAGTACACACAAATAATTCACTGTCATTCTCACACTCCAATAAATCCACATCAACGGCGCCTTTTGAACACCGCACCTGGGCAGCCGCCTGCGAGGCGGACAATCGCAGGAGCATTTCCGCGGCCCGGTGTCCTTCGGCGGCAACCGCCCATCCCCTCCTAAGCGCCCCCTCCCCGTACCCGCTGAGAGCGGCTCTTGGCCCGGAGCACAAGGGGACGACGTTCACGCGCCCCCGCACGTTACGTCATGCAGCTAGCATCATCCACGCGCTTAGGAAGGCAGGCTATGGAAAAACGCCACGCGGGAAATACACACTGTGCACGATCAATAATTGAAGTGCAAGCAAATGAAATGTTTCCTCAAATTAAAGCGGCTTAATTGACACAGATTCTGTTTTAATACAATCGTTTGGTGTTTTTTTCTGACTAAATACATTTGTCAGCAAAGACCACAATTTCCGTTCCATTTTCTTCGAATTTGTTATAAATGATTCTTGAAGACATTAAAAACGAAGTATGTGTAAGGATTTTAAATTTTTGATTCCGTTTCTAAACCGGGAACCTTTAGTGGTTCTGGTTCATGTAATGTTCAGATTTTCCACGATTCTAGCCAAACAGAACTTTGTGAGTATTTTTTCGGCTTTGAATACATTTGTTCGTTGCGCACGCATGAAGAAGTGTGTTGTTCAATGTACTGACTAATACTGTAAAAACGGCGCTGAAGTTTTTTTGATGCGTCTTTCACTGTTTACATAACTGCTAGTTGTAATACTAAATACATATAATATTCATTGAATTAAAATTCGATTACTAAGATGGAAAAGCCGACAAATTCTAGATTGCATATTAAATTAAGCGTCATAAAGGAAAACCATAAACATCCTGTTTAATTAATGTTGGAGCTCAAAATCTCTTTCTTTTTTTTAAATTTTCACTGGACTCTATACTTTCAGTATTGTATTAATTTCATTGTTTGGATGCCATTGAAATATTATTTTTTGTAAATATTTTAAGAAAAAAGGAAAGTTTTTAAGGAGGAAAAATTAAGATTTAAATCAATCGCAAAACATTGGAATTCGTCCATCCCATTTTCGGCAATCTCCCTAAGGATCCATTTAATTAATGGTGATTTGTACATCTGTACAGAGCAATGCACACTAATTAGCCCCTCAGTCTTAAGCGATGCTTCCCGATTTTCCGCTAGAAGCCGGCCGTTTGTCCGCTGCCGCCACTAACTCCTGCGAGGTCCTTGGTCCGGCGGGGGCGGGGCGGGGTCGCGGCGCGGGCAGCGGGCCGGAGATCCTCCCGCACGGAGGTTGCCTCGCCCGCGCCCGCGCCCGCGCCCGCGCCCGGCGCACGGGACGCCCAGGGTAATCACGGGCGGCACCGTGGCAGAGGGCGCGGCGTGCGGGCAGGCGGGCGGGCGGGCGAAAGGGCGGCCGGAAACGCGCACATTCCCCGCGTGCGCCTACGGGGCACTCCCTCGCGACCCTCCCACCCACGCACGCGCTAGGCGCTTGTTCCTTGCCAATGGGCTCTCCGCCCATTCGCCCACCGCCACCGTCGTGTACCGCCAACCGAGTCGTTGAAGAATTTCTCTCGGCGCGATATGAATTGCACGGAGCTTAAGACTAATCTAAAGGATAAACACAAAGGAAGTTACAGTGACACCAGATCAAACACCAGCTTGCTATATGACACGTTTTTCAAGACATTTTAATTTCTATTGTTGTGTCCGTATCACTTGCTAAATCACTGACTGCTACGGACTCGCGATTTACAGAATGGGATAATATATTCTTACAGAGGTATTCATGACGTTTCACAGATATAAAATGCCTAGATAATAGATTACAGTAGTAACATTATAATGTAAAACAATAGTCTTAGTATACAGATATTTCCTGAATACAATGTAATAGTAAAGTTTTAACACAAAAAATCAAACGATGTAATCGTACTTACACTGATATGGATTTTAATTTTCACAATTAAATCGTACTAATTTAATTGGTTCTCATTTGTGAAATAAATGTAAATTTTAAATTTGTAAAGATGATGACAATAAAATTATTATTTTATAAATTATAAATCTTATATTGCAAATATTACACTTGTAAATAACAGGAAGATGCATTAATCTCTCCCATCCCAAATCCTGCACCTCTGGAAAGTTTTTTCATGTCCTTACGATTTTTATTAACATTCCCGGTTTGAAAATGTTTGTTTATTTTAAGTTCACCATTCAATAAAAATGTTTTCACATCAAGCTATACAATACTTATGCACACATTAAATTCAAGTTAAGACTAGCGACACGAATTGAACGTCCCGGAATAGCGTCCCTCGGTTAACGGATATTTCGGAGCACGATTTCATCACCGGATGCCGAAACCGAATTCGAAGTTTATTATTATTATTATTATTATTATTATTATTATTAATATATTAATAATAATTTATATATTATATAATAATAATAATAATAATAATAATAATAATAATAATACATTGTCCTCCTCGATTGCCCCGTGCTGTACCGCCGGCTTCTGGGACGTCGCCCACCAGCAGCCGCTTCCGGTGGCTACAGCGCCGCCGTGGCCACTTAGCGCCGGCAGACGTTTCCGGGGCGCTCGGGGCGCAGGCCACATCCGCGCGCGCTCGCGCTGACAGAGATGGATGGCCGCAGGTACTTTCTGGCGCTTAGCGGCGTTTTGCCCCTTTTTGCGCTTGCGCTGTTGCAGGGCGCACCGCTAAGTGGACGGGGTGGAGCCACCGGTTTTCGGGAGGCTGCTTGCTGAATAAGTTAGCGCGGGCAATTACATCATCAGTTTGAAATCAGCGGTGGTTTTTTGAAAATATTGATATATTCAGCATATGTTTTATGTATTTTTATTGATGACTTCTGGCGTACGATTAATGTCTGTAATTCGTTAAGGGGTGTCGCCGATCTCAAAGTAAGCATTACAACCAACTTGAGTGCTGCTATTAGAGAGCACTCGGTTTTGCAGGTACCGAAGCAAGAAAGTGATCTGGAGTCGTAAAAGTACTAAAATACCGACGCGCGTATTTTGCAAATGAAAAAGACTTCGTGTTTCAACATCGAACTTAAACGATTTAAATTGAAAGTAATCTGAGATAATGGCCGTAAGTGGTTGTAAATCTCCAAAGAACTTGACCAAGATTCTAGAGACGGTAGTCATGTCGTAACTCTGCTTAGTTTGTGCGCCAGATTGTTGGGTTTGTATCGGCTCTGGTGAACCGTCTGACATACGGCAAGGACGTCCTCTCAAGTGTAACACGCTTCTGAAGTAGCAATTGTGACTAAAGAAAATTACAAAGCTACAAAATTATCAAAGAATAAAGTGTTATTGTGTAGACGACTGCACAAAAAATTCACGAGTAAATAATATCTAACCAGGATACAATGTCAGAATAAATGAATTAGTAATAATATAATTCGAGGCAATAACACGCATTCTTCCATTCCTTGATTTCAATGACAAAAGTTTATTGACTTTACTATACCAAATTTATAATTCCAAGAAAACCACTAGCATCTTAAACTTGAACCAACACTTCAAATGCAGATGTCTTTGTATTCTAACACCGAACATTTATTTTGTGCTTCCTGCTTCGATCTCATAAATCATTTTGTAAGGCCGAGGAAAATAACCGCGTACTGCATTCCTAACGTACCCCCGGAACATTTATTTTCATTTTTGTGAATCTCCTCTACCTTCCACAGGGTTCGAAGCCTGTCGCCAATGGCCCGGATTGAATCGCGTGGCGGGCACATCCTTCCATCCGCCAACGCTCCGCTTGCTATCGGGTTACGCATTGTCTCGGCCACACACCGCCAGCGCCACACAATGGACAGCGCGTTCCGCGGCGGCGGTTCAGAAGGTCGCCCTTGGCGCGCAGACAGGGAGGCTCCAGGCGCGGCCCACTCCGTTCACACGACCGCTCGCTCGCCACGGGGCTGCATAGTGCTGTCACTGCCACGCGCGATGCATTCTTGGATACTTGGGAGACGCCGGTGTCTAGTGTGGCGAATTTTACACAAACATCGTATTTCGATACATCAAAAGGTTTTCGATATCGATGTCGACATCGACTACAAAATCGATATTTTAAATACGATAAAAGTGTTATTTTCCCATCCTATTTCCATTTTAATTATTGCACTTAAACGAAACATATTTTGTTGTTTGGTCACGTAGAAATAAAATGTAAAGGAGTATTTCTCCCTGCCATTTACATCTGTCCAGGAAACATAATAATGTTTTATTAAAATTATAATAAATTCTGGACAAACCCCCTAAATAACCATAAAGAAATCTCTCTGCCTGGGCGTCAGCAACAGTGGTAGAGGTCAGTGGCGGTTGATTTTGAGCAATTGACCAAAAAGTAGTTTCTTGAAATTTTATTTATATTATGAGGAATGTTTTTTAATGCAACGATGTTTTTGGAAAAATATATATTGAGCTAAAGATAATGTTGAAAACAAGACATCGATGTTAAATACCGATGTTAATACATCGATGTTTTCAAAACATCGATGTTTTATCGCCATCCTCACCTGCGTCCGCAGTCCATCCCCCACATTTCGCCCTGAGCAAGGTAACGGCGATCAAAACATTGGCAACGGCCTGGGACGAGGGCAGCCAAGAATCTATTGACTCCGGGAGCGGAGGATCACGCTTTTATTATCATGAACACGTGTCTCCTTGGTTTCTCCATTATATTTGGAATAAGCTGCTCCGAGGCGTTTAGCGTTGAGCACCTCCACGTTAAGAAATGCAAATTACACTCTGGGAATGATTGTTCCTCGCATTTTAAATTTTTATTCGCTCCGAGACGGATAGTGTTAAGCACCTCCATGTTAAAGGATGCAAGTAAATCTGGGAATGACTTTGTCCCTTGTTTTTTGTATTATGATATGAAGAGCCTTGCGTTGTGCAAACAAGAATGACGGTTTTGAGAATGTATTAATGTAGAGTTCAAAAATACAGAGGATCTCAAGGGTAAGTGGTTTAGACTAGAACAGACCATAATACACGAATAGTGTTTTAAATAATTAGAGTAAATTGTATAAATTAATTAAAAAAAGTATATTTCTTTTAGTGCTTCTCGGGAATATCGCATTTCCCGTGTGCTTACATGTCCATGGCGTAAAAAGATATAGTCGTGGCAGAATCTCGACACTTTCATCAATTAAAAATTTCGATTCGAAGATAACCCTTACTCTATAAAGGTTCAAAATAAGACAAATTTAACTGACCACTAGCAAAAATAACGTATAAATGTGTACTGGACTATTATAGACAATTTATCTAGTTCTCTCCTAGGGGATACAACTTTACATCTAGTTCTCTTCTATTTCTCCTGGGGGTCCTTTGAAAACATGATATAACGAGTGAAATCATACTGAGAGAAATTAAATTTACGAACAGGAGATAAAAACATATTAAGTCGACGTTAACCAGACCCCAACGCGATCATTTCTCTCGAAGCTCGTGTAATTACAATAATTATATTGCATCAAGTGCAGATGTGTGTATGTCCATTAAAATAACTCTAATATTTCTTGTGCTGATTAGGTTCGCGTAATCGATTGATACAGAGAAGAGAACGTAATATCAAAACGACAGTTTGTCGGCACAGTCGCCAGATACGGAAACCGTAATTCCCACAGCTTCTGGCGCGGGCGCGCGGCGGCCTGTGCAGCGGCGTCGTGCGGTGGGCGTGGTCCTCTCCGCAAAGCGCAGCTTAATCACCGTAATCAAAGCGCGACATTTGCTCTCTTTGGGCGGCGCTGCGCTCGAATGGTTCCCGCGTCGTCCGTTCAATTTATCCAATGAGCTGCCGAGCGCCGCTCCGGCGTCCCCGAGCAAGGGCGCTCACTTTCTCAGAACTGCAAGCATGCCGTTGTTGCACGCGCGCCGGCGCTTAAGAGAACGGGATGCTCTTATTGCGGTTATGGTGGTAGTAGTAATATACAATGTTGAAGTACTGCATTTCTTTTAGTTACAGAATTACCACTCTGAGATTGAAGCTATAAAACATCACGGGAACCAACAGATTGGATGCCTCTCTCTTACCTTCTAACGCGGTTCTGACGCTCCTTCAGCTGCAAACCCCATTGCAATATGCATATGATCTTGACACTTTGCATTACAATTCGAAAGAAAAACAGCAACTTTTCATTGTTAATTTATTACGTTTATATCCAAAACATTTAATAATATTCTTTGATTCTTTAAATGCAGAATTCTGCTATTTTCTTCTGCTGCTTCTTTTTCAAGTTATTACACTCAATTACTCACGCCTTCAACTAATAATTTAGGGTGGCAACAAAATTAAAATCATTATATTAGAGATATGCTAAAATGCAAATATGATTTTCGCTAGAAACCGCTGGAAGCATTCGTATGATAATTCGCTTAAAAGCTGAGAATTTTCTATATTCGCTATTTTGACCACTTTTAGCATTTGAAACTCCTAGAACAGTTACTTCCAAATAAAGATGTGTACCACGAACAAGATGATTTGCACAAACAATGAGTTGGAAAACATGGTGCTACGTGTTAACAACGAGAAGGTTAGAATATATAGATTGTATAACTCTGGGCTAACAACGTACAGCAGAGTTGCGAAGCCAGGAAACTGTTCTAGCTCTGCAAATAACTGTATACAGCCATTCCATTGCCATTTGCAAATGAAATTAATTAATGAAGAAAGGAAGGAAATACATGATTCGATGCTCTCTAATATTATAAATATAATTATCTGCAAATGAATTATTCATCCAGGGACTGATATTTTTAAAACATTTATAATCCCTAGCTATTTTCTGTATCCTTCAATCACATCAGAATAACCAAGATGAATTTATGTTTTGAGATATGTGTAAGCCAAATATACTCTGCTGTCAAGATTGTACAAGGCACAAAGCCCACAAAATATAGTTTATGTTTTCCCTTACACATTTTGACGTTTTTCGTGAGACATTTGCCCATTTTGTCGAAAATGATTTATTGACGCCGGCTGCAATAATGGTTGTTTCTGTGGTTTCCTCCGACCGATTTCATGGGGATGACATCGCGGTTCCCTAAACAACGAGCCCGGACCATGAGCGAACCTCCTGAATTCGGCCCTCTTTTCTATTCTAGAGGAAGGTCGATGGCTTATCGTATCTGTACGAGCATATAACACATCCCAATTACGAGACACGACTCGCGCTGAACAGCGAGTGGATGTCAGGTACATCACACAGACAGTTGCAGAGCCAGAGAAATAACAAAAATAGTTATTTACATAACATTGCCTAAAGTGAGGCTTTGGCGTACGAATGAAATGTTGGTGGGCGAGTGAAGTTTGAAATGAGTACGAGAAGACGCTTTCGTTCGAATCCCGTATAAAGATTTTTTTTTTTGCGCTCGCAAATAGGCCGATTGGACCACGCGTGCATGCACCGGGGCTCAGTAACATTATCTCGGTGTCAGTGCATGTAATTTATCATGGGATCAGCATTTAAGCTAGATCTGTGTTTTATCCTCCACGGTTGTTAGCCCTGGGAAAGTGGAAGATGAAATGTTGATAATATTGAGGGTAAAAAAGGACGGCACACACATGCAGACTTATACAACACAACAGTGCTCGATGCGGGACTCAAACCTACGATCTTCTGGTCCGAGACCGCTACGGCGCTACTGCCTTAGTGATCTCAGTCATTTGATCGGACATTGTCTTTTTGTTTTTGTGTGGATTTTTTTACGAATTCAAGGAAGCTTATATAAGGGATTATTCAGAATATGTAAGGCGGTAGCTATATTGAATCACGACGGCCAAGTATTTTGTTTACTTTGCAGTACGCGTTGTTTTATATGAACATTCATCTTTGCGATATCCGCACGACACAGTCTATTTTTTGCCGTACGGATACTGCAAAGTCTATTACCCCTTCGGGTACGCAAATCCGTACGTTTGCCGAAACGGTACGTAAAGTAACATTTCCTTTTGTTGATTAACAAATAGTAAAGGTAAATACCGGTTTACATGCATGAGTGCTGCAACCTCATCTTCTTGACACCTTTAATAGTTACCAAAAAAGGATCAGTGCTAAAGGTGCTAAAAGGAAGCCGACTTCCGCAATACGAACGCGGTCGCGGCTCTGATTCGCCCCAACTATTTACCTGGTTCCGAAATACCGCCCGCGTCGGCAATTGAACTCGGAACCCGCCTAATCCTATTATTGCGGTCGATGACAGCCAGAGGGCCACGGACGCGCCGAGGAGTAGCGGCGGGAGGCTCCCTAACAAGAGCTCGCGCTCAGCCACCGGCAAAGACCAGTAAATCTCAGGGGCATCCGCCGCCGCCCACCGGCCGGGAGGGGCCGCACGCGGGTTCCACGCCGACGGCCACGCAGCGCCGCGGCGGCGCCCTGGCGGCGGAGAAAGCACGGCGCTGATTGGCACGCTGGCCCAGCGTGTTCTGCGTTCGCCAGTCTAGTAATCGGATTCAAAACCACTTGCCACACGGGCTGCCCTCGAGAGATACAGTAGGTTTTCAGTGAGGTTTCAAGTCAGTTCTTTCTTTCATTCTCTCTTTCATTCTTTCTTTTGCTCTTCCTTCCTTTTTGGTGATATTTTTTTATTATTTATATTTTGGGCAAGATACAATACTCAGTAAACTGTTAAAAATATATATCACCGTCAGAAACCAGAATCCGGATCTCGTGATCTACGTTCACATGCTTTCCTAAAGTTATACGGATGTGTATGGGGTGAAAGCAAATAAATATTCGTATCGCACTCTGAGCGAGACTGTCAGACACAGCCCTCTGAAAAAGAAGACAGTTTTTTACGACGGCCTGTATTCTTTGAAGGGAAAGGGAAGACATCGAGTAACCAAAATATACCATCTACTTTATTACTGCTAAGAAGTATAATGAATTGGAAGTACAGGGAGATGTTTGATGACTGAGGAAAATTGGCATTAACATTGAATGCGATCCAGAACGACACTTCCTTCTTAACGCGTAAAGTAAAATGAGATAAAAGGTTTATCACCTGTTATTCCTTACACTTTCAAACCTTTCTGAAAATAAATGGCCCTATCTTAGTCTCTGATTCGCAACAAAATTCCCTAAACTTTCCCTAATCGTGTATTATCATTGTGGAGTCAAATTAGGAACTCTTGATAAGTTATGGTGCTGCTGCTATTGATAGCATCGCCATTATTAACTATAACATTTCAGCGCACTGACAAAGTACCTAACTACTGGGCGAGGAAGCGTCGTGTGGAAGGGGCGGTAACTTCAATGCGGCGCTGAGGGCATCGGCTCCGTGAGGGAGTCACGGTGGAGGGCGGAGGCGGAAGGACGGAGTCTACATTGTTGATGACGGAATAGGAAAGTGCAGTAGAGGAATGGAGGCGGGCTGTGGAGAAAGGAACTGCGGAGATGAACGGCGAGGAGGACTGTGGGGTTGGACGGTGGAGGTGATAGACGGTTGGATATGGAGGGGCAGAGGGGACTGTGGAGGTGGACGGTGGGAGGTAAGAGGTGGACGGTGGAGGTGGACGGCGGAAGGGGACGGTTTGAAGGTGGACGGTTGAGGTGGACGGTTGAGGTGGACGGTGGAGGTGGGACGGCGGAGGTGGAGGCGGAGGAGACGGTGGAGGTGACGTTGAGGTGGCCGGTGGAGGTTTGGACGGCGGAGGAAGACGGTGGAAGGTGGACGGTGGTAGGTTGGAACGGTGGAGGTGGAGGTGGACGGTGGAGGTGGACGGTGGAGGTGGACGGCGGGTAGGTGGACGCGGAGGTGGACGGTTGGAGGTGGAGTTGCGGAGGTGGCTGTTGCAGGCCCGGCGGCGATGGCGGCAAAAACGGGCAAGGGCGGGCTGCTGGCGGCCTCGGTTACGGCGCCTCCGTCAGTGGGCGCGCCGCCGCCAGGCGCTCGGGTTTCAGCGGGGTCTCTCCGTTGCGGGCGGGGTCCGCCGCCGCCCGCCGGCGAGAGGTGCGGTGTCGCACGACGCCTGTGGCGCCAGCATCGGCTCCACCTCAGTCTCGGACTCAATCTCACTCCCCCCACGCGGTTGTTCGTATCGTCCAGGTCTCTGACAGGAGACACGTCCAAAAGGATATACACAGTCAAATCCTCACTAAAAAATATATAAAAACACTATTGTCTTTCGCTTGCGCTTTTTCTGGTGTAGTTCATTGCAAAAGCGACTAGCGATATTCTACAACTTTTTCCGCTACAAAATCAAATTTATTTTATCAAATTGATTCCAAGCAAAATCCATCACTTCAACACATCAATACATTTCACCATCAAAAATACAGACATAAAGTATTCACAATTTACTTAAAATATGCGTTTGTCAGCGAGCGCCTCGTTGTTTGAATGCGCAAGATAACAACAATAACCAGGAAACGTCCTGACAGATTTAGACCTGGCTTTATGCCACGTAACTATTTCTTTTGTCTATTAGATGCGTTTCATAACGGTTTTTAATTAGTTTTTTCAATCACTCTTAAATCACAAATGCCATTTATTTTAAATTTCAACTAATTTTGCTTTTATTTTCTTTAAAGACTTATATCTGGAGATATGCTCCAGCTGGTCATGAAACGTACCGAGTGTTTTATTCCTATAATTTAAATAAATATAGTTTAAAAATTATGATTATCTTTAATTTCATGTGAATAATGTTTTTTATTAAACTCTATAGACTACCATTACACATTAATGAGATCTTAGTTGGGTAATAATAATAATAATAATAATAATAATAATAATAATAATAATAATAATAATAATAGACAATCATTGTAAGTGCCGGGTATGCCTCTCTAGTGACTAAAAGTCACTAAATTTACTCAATCTGGCAATTGCTTTTTCTTAATTATTCAATAATACTGAATGCATTTACTTTTATCTAAATAACAACAAATTATTTATAATCTAAATCACTCTATAACTATTTACACAGGATTAACAAATAATGCATTAAAATAGATTGACGATGACCGTTATGGCAACAAAAATTCGTTGTGAGCTGGACGATCAGCGATGGGATCGACGTCGATGCTGCGGTAAAGAGAACCTTGGTGTCGTGTGTGCTGAAAGAAATGCAATGAAGGACCACGTTCAAGTAAGCCGCGGCGGACAATAGAAGTAAGGTGGCGACGTCAACAGCAGTGCCAACAACGGTGTTTCAGAGCAAGAGGACGAGCAACGAAGATGCAGTAGCGACGGCGATGGAGGATATAGTGGCGAAATGTCGCGTGTTTATTGAAAGAGGAAGAAATGGAGATTGAGGCGATGGGAGTCCCGGAATAGCGCAGCGCGGGAAGGTCACTGGCCGCGTGAGAAGCGACCTCTCCCGCTCCCAGGTCGACTCCCCGCGCCCTCTTGTCTAGCTCGATTGGTTGCGCTTTCGCCCTGCGACCAGTGACAAGCCGTGTAATTTACTTTACTTTTATGTAGACGGGCTGCGGCGGTAGTTGCAATGGTGAGACGCGAGAGAGACGCTTTTCCAAATGCAGATGAATCCTTTAATACTTTATTTATTAGGCTGTCCGGGTGACGCCGCGTCCATGGTGAAGGTGCCGACGTTTCGGCCGCCATTCTGTGACCTTCCTCAGGGCGTAATGCCGCAGAGGAAGGTCGCAGAATGGCGACCGAAACGTCGGCACCTTCGCCATGGACGCGGCGTCACCCGGACTGCCTAGTAAATACTGACTCCGGCCGCGGAAGCCTACGCTCTCCTTTAATACTTCAAATATGAATGATATAATTCGCAGCTGTAATCCCACATCTGCATAATAATTAACTAATTCGTTGTTAACAGGAGCATTTCTACAGTGCAATCAGAAGACAAATTGCAGTCATATGATGTGTATGCCTGTACACTAAGTGCAAAGGAATGAGGTACGAATAAATAAAGCAAATGAATGTTGGTGAACGACAGCGATCATTAAAAGTTTTATTGCTTGGAAACAATATGTTCGTGTAAATAATAGCAGAAGGGTATTTAAGAAATATGAGTTAAATTAACAGGGGGTGATGTTCACATTCCTTTTATTCAAACAATAAAATTCTCGAAATACAACTCTCCGGTTTGCATTAAAATCAGTCGTCGCAAGTTTGATTTCCCGCCAGAGCTCTCAATTTTTGGGATTGTATAAACAGTCGATACACTGTAGAGAACGATCTTTATAATGATACCGTTACGAGATTACAAGATATAGCAGAGGTACGGTAATGCGAGTTAACCCGATACGCAGACCACTTGGATGGTTTAAGGACGACATTTATTTGTCATTCTTTTTCTCCAAATCTCTATAACCAATCGTACTTTATGAGAACAGGGGTACATTGGTTTAGATGTCAGATGAGTTTTTTTAAGCAAATATTGTTCATATCTTTACACTGAGGATTACAATATACTACGTATAAACGATTGTCCGTAGTAATGGCATTTAGGATTTTAACACCTGCATTTTAACATTTGTTTTACTGTAAACAGTTGTAAGAATGATTGTCAACGAGATTATAACGGTATCCTTTTGATCAGTCACTTTATTTCTCACTATCCTTAACACACTTTTATTTGGAGAAAACAGGATATTGGTAACTAGTGTTACCGGGACATCGCTATTTGCTTTCACAACGAGCTAATCAGACAATATGTTTACTATGTTTACGAGAGAGACTTGCAACAAGGAAAAACATTACATTTAAAGCAGGAAAACCGACGTCAACGACTACTAATTTTCACTATAGAATAAATTAAGTTCTTCGTTTTACAGAACCATGCTATGTATATTGATTTATGTTTCTCAAATGCAATATATTATCAGATTTCTTTGAATGTTCGACAAGAACTACAAAGAAATATTAGCTTCTTTTTTGTAACGAATGTTGTTTGTTCGTTGTGACGCGCGAAGGTTTTGTAACGGCTGGGTAACCTGTTATCTAATCTTTTCTTGCATTTCTCAGAGACATGTTGGGAGACTGCTGTGACAAGCACAAACGTATTACTGGGAGAATATATTTCACGAACGGAATAAAATATAAGTTTGACATCCTTTCACGTGTGAAAAAAAATCACATTTACATCTCAAGCCAGTGACGTTTACGTTCACTAACATATAGTCGGTGTCAAATAGAAGGAACGGTTACTGGCAACATAAATACATATGAAATGCACCTCGCGAATAAGTAGGTACTTATGAATGCAAACACTGGCCACTTCAAGAAATGTGAGTAAAGTGCTCTCAAGGTAAAGCAAAGGGTTGAGTCGAAGTCCTTAAAAATTGCAACACTCGGAGCTTGGTAACTGATGTATCCATCACAACTAAGAGAGTCACGAGAAATATTATTTTTCTAAAGAAACGAAACAGAAAGATGAAGTTATAAACATTAACTAATAGATATTGTAAACATAACTATTATAAACGTAACTGCTATTGAATCAGTAAACTTGTAACTCCTTATTTTATATTCTTTTTCAAATAGAAATAGTTTTCTTCTTTGTATAGTAGTCTGAAGATGGAGTAAAACGTAATCTGCTAAAAGTCCCTTTGAAAATGATGATTAATAAATTTTTTGTGAAGATATTCTACTTTTGTTTGTTTTTATAGACTGTATGTCTACGTAAACCAAGTGGCTAAATATAAATATATGAGACAGATAAAGTCATAATGAAAGAAAAGGAGCAATGGTCTAGAACCTTGTATCAGAATTGCTTATCATATCATTTAAAAACGATCATATTTCTGCCACCCAGAAGATCAAGTCTTTTTTCTCAAACTGATTGTGCATCTACATCGCGCCCACCCACGCGCCAACGCGTCTCTGGTTTCCACGCTGGAGTGACAGGTGGGCGTCCGGACACCTGTTCCCGCGTTACGAAACCTAATTGAGCAGCCATCTGGAACACCTAATGACGAAGACGGGATCCCGGGGATATGGGAGAAGATGAATAGGTAGGGGCAGCAAGGAGGGAACCACACTTGATTACACGAAATGACAGGTTTTAGATATTTCGGACACCCACTCGGCTTTTCAATTCCCGAAGTTAAAAAGCCTGTTGATTATTAACGCGTAAGGATTTCCTGGCATTGCTACCTTCTCGAAACTTTGAGAAAGTCGCGCAGGAAATTTGAATGTAATGCCTAGAAGCACCATGGTGCTATCACAAATGCAGTGAGAATTTTGTGAGAAAACATGACCAGTCTAAATACGAGTAACGTACTTATTACGTTACATAAATGAGGGAATTATTTCAAATTTAAAAGAAAATCATTTAGAGTAGTTATTTCTTTGATAAAGATATTTCTTTGTATACACTTGTTGTATACATACATTCTTTGTATACATTGTTGCAAAAACGGCACATACGTCCCTTTTCGCACATATTCCATTACGGCGAACTGTCAGTTGGTGTACGTGCGCCCGCGAGAGGAAAATAAGGAATTGCAGTGTTCTGTTTGAGGAAAATCGCACGTGTTTGGCGTATTCATGTGTGCTCTTTTCTGCACATGTGCTGAAATTCACACCAACAAACGTTTTTGTGTCATTCATTACACTTCAACACCAATGTTAGGGATTAAAAATAGATGCCACGAATTATATTTGCAATTCCTATTTCATTCTTTCTTCCTGAACAGTTCAATGTCTTTACTCCAGTGGTTAGTAATATACAGCCCGCGGACCTTTTGATCGGGAGAGAGAAGAAAATTCCTTCATTTAGGCAGGCAACAATATACTAAAATCGTTGACTAATTATTCACATATTTTTTAGTGAATCTTATTATTTATATATAAAAGGCTTCGATAAAAAGTAAGTAAGAACACAAAAATCATCCGAACGCTGTTGGAGTGCCTTCTCTCTGAAGGGATTCTGTGAAGAGTGACCAGTATGAATGAAAGCGAAAATGGATTACAATGAAGAAGAATTTATTCGTTTAATCGATTTGAAATTACAGTCCATTAACATTAAAATTTGTATGTGTTAAAATCAATCCCAAGATAAATTAAGAATAAAATTCGCAAGAATTGAAATTAAATAATATTGTCTATTAAACTGATGTAAATACCTAGATAATTCACTGGGTTTGTAACTACAAATTAGGTGCAATACTGCTTAAGGTGTAATACTGCATTAAAAGGAAGCACTGACTCTAGAAACATGGGTTCAAAAGTCTCTGTCCTCCAGTGCATTAATTAAAACGAAAATTGCACACATTGATTGAAAATTGACTACTTTTGTACTACTCTGCCGATCTGCTAACGAGCTGCATTCGATGTCTCCGTATTCGAGTCGGTCCATTCGTGTTCAGTTTTCTTTATCGGCATTGGGTTTTTCTACCTACACCAGAAGGATTTATTTTCCAGTATTGCTTCTTCACAGTTTAGTTAATGACCTGCATCTATCGCAAGTGATCCATTTTGGCTCACATGACGATATTTCTTTCCAAATGGAACCCACTCCTAATAAAAACGCGGCCCATCACTTTAGCCAGCTCAATTGCTTTTCTCGGGCTGCGGAGGCTTGACGAGAACTGGAGCGGCGCGAGACAATTTACTCGCCCAGAAATTAAATTTTTATCTCTCTGTCGGACGCCGCTGGCTCTTGTGTGGGCCGAGCAGAGAAAACGGCCTCGTAAATATTCATAGGAAGCGCGAGCCGCCGCCGGCGCCGCCGGCGAGCGCTCGCGGAGGAGGCGCGAACGAAGCTGTCGACCGCTGGGGGCGCCCACGGCGGCGATTGCGGCTGGCCATGGCCCTCGCACGTTCCGACAGCGTGGGAGGATAGCGTACATTGCTCGAATTTTGCTTCTTGGGCCGGTACGTCATGCAGAGCTACTAGGGCTGCAACAGGCATTACATCTCGTACTATTGGTAAATATTGCAACTTCTATCCTTCGAAGGCTACACTCATCAGTTGAGAAACACAAACGATGTAAATATAAATTTCACGAAAATAATATTTTGAAACAAGATTTAATTGGTATGATTTCAAGAATAATTGAGTCATATATTGGATTAAGAAAAAAACTGGGGAAAATGCTCTAAAAATATAGCAATTTGGTAATATTCGAACTGTTTCAAATTTGTAGAGCCTCGAGTGCTTACATATTGATCTAGTATTGTTCGTTTAGAACAAAATACAATAAACGGACGGACGGACAGACAGACGGACGGACATACAGACAGACGGTCAAACAGAAGGGCGGGGAGGGGGGGCAGGCCGGCAGGTACGCGAGCACACAGACGGATGTTTTGAGAAAAACACTTTTTCGGTATCAATGAACAGGAAAACGAGTATCTCCTTTAAAATTTCGGAATCGAATTTTTGTAGTATTTCAATACTTTATCTACTGTATACTATGAATTCGGGAAAGTGAAAGTGACGAGAAGTAAGAAAAATTGAGTAGCCTCCAAAGGTAACGCTTAGTAGTTACGAATTGAGAATGCCACGCCAGTAGTACGCGAACTGGAGATGACATGTCTGCGTTTCTCATTAATGAAAAATCGACACCTTTTCATCGCTTCCTCAGAATGAAAGAGTTGCCTTTTACCAACAATTTTCCACACATTTGTTACATCCATGTATTAGAAAGCTCAACAGTCTAAATATAAGAAAAACACTGATGAGATCATGTGTATTACTATATTCCAATGCTCACAGGAATTGAAAGAAAACAACGCAGCCTCCGGCCACGTGAAAAGTAATTATGGTTTCATTAGATATTCAGAAACTTACTGCAACTTCTTTATTTTCTTGGTATATGAAGTACTATTGTACAGTGTATCCTTATATGCGAGTATTATGCTATGTTATACATTCGTAAAGACTAATGTGTTAAAATATTTTAAAATTATAAAATATTTCATTTATTGCAGTGATATACTGGGGTATCTCATAAGTTACTCTTGAGTGATGTGCGTGCTAAATTTGGAAAAACATTTAAGGTGGTTTCGTTCAGCACCATTTTTGCTGCTGGTGCAGGCCATTGATTTAAAATGCGAATTATACCTATACCTAAGTGATAGTATATAATTAAGAAATATTCCAAAAACACGTGTTTCCTAAACTAAAAGACAAACCGTTTCATCTTTACCGCAATATATAGTAAGAAAGAGCAGAGTTGTGTTAAGAACGTGGTATCCCAGATTGCACCTCGCGGATTCCTTACTGTTCTTTTCAAGGACTATGTTATTCATTTCCCAATGTGAAGACAAACCTTTCTTGTTTCTACATGTCGTCTTACCTCCTTAACCGCATTCTGCATCCTTGAGACTTCTAATTCTGTTGTATACTGAATACGCAAACACACTACGAACCTTTAGTAACAACAAAAAAAAGGAGGCAGATATCGCGGAAAGACGTCGCGAAAAAATTGCCCTGTACGTGCTCGTCTTCTCTCCTTCATTGGCGCAACGAGTAATAAGAGAAGTGCGGACCACACGCTGAGCCCGCCAGATTAAACTAAGTGAAGAGAAATGCTGGTCTCGTGTGCGCCCGCGCCCCGCGCTCGTCCTGGCTCTCCGCCAGCGCCGCGCCGTGAGCCTCGCAAGACTCTGGCGGCGGCGGCCTCTCCGTACAGTGGGCGCCAACCGCTGCTAGAGCGCACGAAGCGTATTTTACGCGATTTCGTTACAAGCAAGGCTTCTTCAGGAAGGCGAAGCATCAGTATATAAAAAAATGAAACCTAAACGCAATAAAACGTACACGTTTCCCCTCTATTATATATCTCGGGATTTTCGTTCGCTTCAGTGTTTATTTTCATAATAAGATACGTACGTGTGACATGTAACCATTCTTTCTACACGCAATGTACAGGACAGTTTAACTAATTTTTCGTCTTGCTTTTGAGTGCGTTAACTCGCCATTTTCCTCCAAAGTAAAGTGGCGTTTTATTGAACGTAGTTTTAATTGTTTGCGCCTCTTTGCGGGCATAGCTGCCCAGTGTGCGGCGGAGCGCGTCGCGTCGGCTCTGCAATCTGGAAAGCGCGGCCCGTGCGTGCCGCGGCCAGGTGTGTCGCCGCAGGGGCGGTTCGCGCCGCAAGGGGGCCGGAGCGGGATAGGGCAGGGCCAACGAGCGGGGCGCCCAGTTGGGTCAAATAGGAGGAGGTATTTATGTTTTCCGGGCGCGTACGTCATTAGTCCCTTAAGTGTAGTGGACGTTATACCTCGGTGATTCTACCACGCTATAACACAAGAACTGTCATTAATCTGTGTGTCGGAGTGTGGTTCTATTCCCTCTCCCTTAACGGGACACCTCACCAGCTCGGACACACTCTAAGTTTCTGAATGGTCTCCCGACATGTGAGGTAGTGTACGGCAAATAAATGTGTGAGTGCCTAAGAGGGGAGAAGACGAGGATGAGGAACGCCAGATCGCACACAATCCGTGATTAGGATGCAGCTCTGACACTCGTCTGACATCGATCGATGATACAACTATCGAATAGAACAGCTGGTGGCTAGGGTTCAACTCCAGACAGTGATTGAATTCGAGCAAGCTATGTACATAGTGTCGAAAATGCCTCGACCGCCGTGATTCCAACCCCACAAAATTCCCGACAAAACCGGAAACTCGTTCTTCCAAAGAGAAAATTTCGCTCCAAGCGCCACGTACTGGGTTCGCATCCCGACGGCCGCCCCAAGGCCGAGGGCCAGGGGAAGCCCTCCCTCCAGCGGCCGGGGCGCACCCGCGCGCGCGCTGCAGCCCTAATCGCGGGGCTAATTGCGAGCGGCTGCATTTGTTAGTGCGCGCGCCCCCAGCCGCCGCCGCCGCCTAATGAGACCGCACAACGCGATTCCCATCTGCGTCGCCGCCCACACCCCCTCCCCTGCCCTCTCCGCCAGCCCCCACCCACGCGCCCCGACGCACGCCTTAACGGACGCAAGCAGCAATCTACGCCGCCCCGCGCGCTATTATTCCTGCTTCCACGAAATGCGAGAAGTAGTACCTGTTAGTATGACTCCGAGGGCAATTATTAAATGGAATTTACAGTGAGTGTTATTGTGCATGTTTTATAAGTAAATGATTCAAAGTTCGCAGAAATTTACTTTGAAAAAATCAGGTTACCTCCATATTTGTATACGATAATCAAGAGAAAAATTATACACCTACTTCACGTCGTGTGCGTGAGTGTTAATTAAATGTTGCTTCTGCGAATAGTACATAATCATTCATAACAGCTGAGTTTTCATTATTCTTGACAGATAGATTATGGGGGAAATGTAACGGGGAAAATGTAACAGGGAAAATGTATCAGTGTTTAAGGAGAATAAGCGAGCAGAATGATATGTCAAGTAAAACTATGATAATCTTCCTTGCTAATACGAAATAACTAATTCCAACAAAATACTAGTTTTCTCGTATATTACTACAAAACGATCTCTTGAAAGACATAAATATGTGGTATTTTGTAATTGAAACTATCACGGGAAATAGGCTTTCAGGTCAGTGGTCAAAAGTGATTTTACCTTTTTTCCTCATTAAATGTTTCCGGCAGACCTTTAACTCACGGGGCAGTGGAAATTAAATGAAATTTTAAATGCATCATTCACAATTCCCCCATTTTCTTGTTTTAATTTCTAAAACTCTGAGCTAACTTGGGAAATTAACTATTTCAGATTCAGCACAGCAATACTGAAATATAAATATATGAGTACTAATAACTGAATACCCTGAGTTCGAAATGACAACAAACACAAGCAATTCACGCAAGGCGTTACTTTTCGACTTCTGAATCACACGCTTTACTACCTCGGCAGTCGCGCATGCAGAGGAAGCGGCGGTGTTTCCTGCTGCCTGTTGTCCATCGTCGACTTCAGACACAATAGCCATTCTTCCAAAGCTCCGGACGCCAGTAGGGCTTTTGTCTTTACGTTAAGTGCTAATTCCTCATTAAATCTCTCACCCCGGTGTGAGGACTCACGCCTCCGTCAAGGAACGTCAGCAGCTAAAAATAACTTCAGTTCGTTTTCTTGGTCTTCATACTCGAAGAAAGCTCTCAGTTACTCATTTGTACAAACGGACGTGGGAAGTGTTGAAGTATTACCTCGTAAAATAAAATTATTCGTTCTAAGTATAAACAGCATAAAATGAGTATGTAACTATTTTTCGTTCAAGTTCATTCAAACTGATACTGATATGAAGCACATTCTTCAAAAATATATAATCGCGTCTTCTTGTTCTTTCTTCAGACTTCACACACTAATCTACCTCAGAATTCGCGCAGTATAACTTTGTAACTAACTGCAACTGATTGGGATTAGCTTAAGATACTTTTATGAAAATAAATGATTTAATTTATTTGATGAGATGAAGCCGTATGTCGTAAATGAGAAGAATGTAAAACTAGAATTGATCGAAATCATATCTATATAAAAGATTTTTTTGGGGGAAGCACTATACTCTTGGAGTTACAACGAAAAGGAATACCCCTAATATTCAAAAAAGACATGGCGAGGCACAAGAAAAAGGATCTGGGCTGTTCGGGTGACGCCGCCCGGACAGCCCAGATAATGACTCTGGTCGCGGAAGCCTACGACATCCAGAAAAAGGATACCAGACGAAGATGTTAAAACGATGAAGGGTCGAAACACCGTAGAAACTCCACGGTCCACGACGTATCGTTTGCTAGGTCAGCGGAGACTTCAATGCACTCATTCCCGCATAGAGACCGGTAGCCGGTGCCAAAGAGGTAGCGCAAACGCGAGCGCGCTGGGACGGTCGCGGTGACGCCACATTCTGCGTCGGCGCGGCAAGGAGCAAGGCGTAGGCGAAAGCGGCGGCGCTCCGAAACCTCATCCCGATGCCGCGAGCGCCGCCGCGCCGTTCCGCGAATTCTCCTCGCGAAAGGCGGGCGTAACTCATGCGGCGCGCGCCGCCGCCTCCGCGCCAGCGCTGACCGCAACATGCGCCAGGCGGCGCGGCCACTCGAGCAGGCGGCGGAGGACAGAAGAGGGAGAATACGGGGAAGAGGAGGAGGAACAGAAGTATGTGGGAAAGTGAGAGGAGGAGGAAGAGGAGTGGGAGAAAGAGGAAGGAGAGAGGGAGGAGAGAAGAAGGATGGATGGAGGAAGAGGAGAAACAGGAGGGTTGGAGGAGGAGGAGGAGGAGGGAAGAACAAAGCCGGAAGGATGGCAAGCGAGAAAAAGAAAGACGGATGAAGATAAAGGATAAAAGGAGAGAAGAAAGGTGAAAGGAATGGAAGAGGTTTGGAGGAGGATGTATGCAACACGTTAGTTGGAAACAGAGAACGATTGATGGAGAACGCTAGATTGATTGATTAGAGATTCCCGGTGCGTTAAATGCCACAGTTATTAGTCCCGTAAAAAAAAGTGAAATGCAAATTTTTGTCGCGGGAGGTGGCGCTGATCTTTCCTCGCTGGATGGCGAGTTCTAGCGCCGACTTACACGTGAGCTTGCGGGGTTTTCCCTAAACAGGTATCTCCTACCACCGAAACATTGCCCTAGACGGCCCAAGCTCTAAGATCCCGACTAGACTTCCGTTATGTGTAGTGGTCTACTGCATGTAAATGTATAAGTAAGGCTTGAGGATAGAATAATGAAGGGCAAGGAAAGATCGCATGTGGTCCGCGATCCGTTTGACAGGGAACTGCTGGTGATGATCGGACAAAGCACGGAAAACTACCGATCAGAGCATCGGCCGATTGAATTCTCCTCCAGGCAGCGGTTGAATTCGCCCCAGCTATCGAGCTTGTATCGAAAATCCTGCCACCGACGGAACTCGATTTCCGGCCGGACCTGCAATGACTGCAATGTCAGGAGGATAAAGAAAGAGGTGGAGAAGGGAAAGAGGAAAAGGCAAAGGGAGGGAGGAGGAAGTTTGGACACGATGGGCGACGTGTGGAAGAAGACGTTGGCGAAACACGCAATGGCACCGTGCAAAATGACGCGCGGAGGAGCCATCTATTTCGGAAGAGGAGGTTGAGGGCCGGGGGCGTTAAGCGAAGAACACCTGTGCGCGCGAGGAAGGCGCCCGGGGCGAGCGGTGGAGAGCGGCCTGGCAAGGACAACTGCCGCCTCCGGCAAGGTCTGCTTGAGGCCGGAAACGCCGGTATTATTCATCTAAATCTATTCCGCGAAATGGATGACCAGATACTTCTCCTACATACTTTTCCAGAACGTGTGGAAATAGCATTGAAGTGCGCTGTAAATTTCAAGAATTATGAGAATGAGTCTTCTGTACCTATTGGGTAATAGAGATTTTTTAATGCTCAATTTTCTAGCAAACCTATTTCCCAAGAAGAGATTGTTTCTCATTACATTTATGAAGAACACTTTTTTGTTAATAAAATACTCTAATATATTTCTAAATTTCTAGTGGTCACGCCAAAAGCTGTTGTAGTTACGAAGGCGGTCATTTGCAAATCGAGTGCGTAGACAAGTGAAGGTTTGATGACAGTTTCGGCGGATACATTCGTGATGTGAATCTATCGTGCCTCTACAGACCGAATAAGTCTCCGTTGGTGAGGAACGAGAGGTAATGGAAAGAGAACCGCTGACAGCAGAGATGGATGC
This sequence comes from Gryllus bimaculatus, assembly GCA_017312745.1. NCBI lineage: Eukaryota > Metazoa > Arthropoda > Insecta > Orthoptera > Gryllidae > Gryllus > Gryllus bimaculatus. The sequence continues at coordinate 368,541 of BOPP01000209.1, forward strand.
GTAGACATGTGGTGGTCGGGAATGATGGCGAGTAGGCGGTAACGGTTATGGCTAGACAAGGTGGAAGGTGAAGGCGATATAGTATGAATTAATGGTGGCTATTTCCGAGACAACAAAGCGGTGGTGTTAGAGGTAGCAGAAGAAATTTCATATCAGTGACGCCGACAGATTACCAGGAAGGTGATTCCAAGGATGTCGCGAGCTCAGAGCTACTTGAGGAAATCGGGAGCGAAGTCAACGGCGAAACCGATTCCCTGAAGAGATACGCAGATCCTGAGTTAATGGCACGCGTCTTCGTCCATCGCCATTGGCCGTCCACTGTACCGCCTTCGCCACTACATCACTTTTATTTTATTTTCCGAATCTCGCGCAACGTTTTGCAAACGACCAGAGGCATGCGATCTTGAATTAATTAACACTTTTAAGGGGAGGAGCCCAACGTGCAGGAATTCCCGACGTAAGCGAACGGAGCGGCTGAGCGACGGCCGCGCAGAGGAGTAGCTCAAGAGCTAATTGGCGGCGAGCGACGGTGGCGGCGGCGGCGGCGGCGGCGGCGGCGACGGTGACGGTGATGGTGACGGTAGTAGTGCTTCTGACTGTCGCAGAGGTTGGGGCGGTGGCTGAAGAAATGGCTGTAGCTGTGGAGGTGGTAATGGTGGCACTGGAAGGAGGCGGCAGAGGCGGCGGCGGTGAGGGTGACGGTGACGGTGACGGCGGTGGTTGTAGTGCTTGTGACTGTCGCGGAGGTTGGGCGGTGGCTGAAGAAATGGCTGTAGCTGCGGAGGTGGTAGTGGCGGCACTGGAAGGGACGGTGGCAGCAACTTTGACTCGCCATTGCTCGCGCAGTGTTAAGCCGCCGAACGTTCGTTTCAGAGAGCGCGCCTCCTTGGAAATGCCTTCACGAACCGCGACACTCGAAAGCACTTCGTGCGTAATGCTCGCCACAAAAAAGAAGGAAGTGTCTAGGGCGGGGATATGCGTCTGCCGATTGAAGATTAAGATCCCCATGACTTCGCATTCCACTTTACCGATTGCTTAATGACACACTCGCACCCTCGGGCAAACACGCTTATAAAATCCAATTACGAAATAATTTAAGATGCATGGGATTACGCTTGCTGCTCGCAGCATGATGTGTAGTTAATGTTTTTACAGCTATCGCTGAGGAGAGAGAGATGGAGAAGGAAAGTGGAAGGGAAAGAGAAAGAGAGAAGGAGGGAGAGGGTAGGGCAAGACACAATTTCGATGCGTACTTAACTTTTTTACAATCCCTTTGGAGTAATAGATAATGTAACATGTCTGTAATTTTGTATTGCATAGACGGATGCAGTCTATTATTAAGTAATTTTCTGAATTTACTACAAAAACCGAATATGAATAACAATTAATTAGTATACTACTATCCGATATTCAAATGAAAAATATCAACCGCACCCTACTCATGTCATCAATGTATTTAAAAGTAGGATTATTTTTAAACATGCAGACTATAAGTTAATTTGTTTAAAACTTCAAACTTGTATATTTGTTTTCAAAATACTACTGAATACTAATGTTGTCAAAATACTATTACGATTAGCATTCAGCTAGGAAATTGAAACGACCGAAGTTACAGTTCCACGCTTCAACAAAACCTTTAGCAGAGAAATCGACTGAATCAGGGTACTCACCAGCGGCGAGCTTGGCGGTGTACTCGGGGTTCTCGACGATGTAGTCGAGCCCGATGTGCGAGTCCATGGTCATGTTGTCGGGGGCGGCCGGCGGAGGGGGCTCCTGGGGGGCAGGGGGGCGCGGGGCCCGGGGCCCCGGATGCGGCGGCGGCCGCTCACAGCGCGCGCCGGGCCGTGCTGCAACACCACAACACTCGTCACACGCTGCACTGGCCCCGCTCACGCAATGGGTGGAGACACAAATGAAATGCACACGAGAATAAACACAAAATTAAGACAAAAACAATGTTGGAAAAATCAGCACAGTTCAAGGAAAAACCCTAATGATATCTTTTAGCCTGCTTCCTAAACACGGAGTCATAAACGTCTTCGAAAATTCATTATTTAAAAAAAATTGTCCTGTTACTTCGTTTTGTCCAATTTTTCTAGAAATAAAACATTAAATATTTTAACATGAATTATTAGTGTTCGTGCATTACATGAATACTCGTATTAGTATATAACAATATATTTGTTTACAATGAAATAAAAATATTGTTAATAATAATTAATGATAATAATTTGCAATAATAATAATAAACATAACAGTATACATTTATCTTTGTAGATATATCATAATAATATTATCATCGTATGGTATGAAATGGTATGAGAAGGAAATACTGTACCAGTTGAACATACTGAAGAAATCTGCGGAATCGCGAAGACGTATCCATCGAGATTCGCAATTTTATTCCGCGAGAAGTCGATAATAAGCCGACAACGTTTGTACGGATGCATGGTACGTATAAATTGCACTGAGGATTCTAGAGCATTGGGTAACGCATTCATATGCCTTCTGATCAGCGGAAACCAATATATCTTCCGAAAGATATTGAGGTCTTGCCTATCTCTGGGTCTGTTTGTCCAATCAGGAGGTGCAACTTTGACGTATCAGGGAGAGGCAGAGTAAATCCGCTCGTTATCGCGCCCGAAAATAAAAATCGCAATTGCCATTGCAAACAATTTGAAACGAATACTGTGAGTACGTTTCTTTTAATATATATTAATATATTAATCATTGTATAAAACATTCAAAATTTATCAATTAGAGTACATAAACAAATTACAGTACATCCGTTTACAACTAATATTCAACTGTGCAAGCCGTTCAGCATTAAGAAATAAATGAATTCCCCCTACAACGTATACATGGAAACCATCAGAATCAAGTTTTCGTATCTACCAGGCAATTTTCAACACTAAGTTAAATACTGGTAGAGCTAGCAATAAGTCAATAAAAATAAATTCATTTTCGACTAATTGCCCACGATATAATGCTAGTTCCCAGAGTCTAATAACACTAATAGCCTGTAATATGTTATTTGAATATTGTAAAAATCATAATTACATCATCAATTTCAATAATTACATCATCATTCATCAATTACAAATGAAACTAATAACTAATAACAACGTGAGGAGGAAAGCATTATCATGAACCCTAGTCTAGGCATTAAAATCAAAGCAACAATATAATTTGTGCTACAACATTCTACTCGTAATATAACTAATTTTTCCTTTAGAAATGAAGGATGCCTCCTTACTAACTACTCTATTACAGTATATCCGTTTCAAAGAAAGTATAATGTTTATTTCCTATCGCAAATTTTCTTAAAAATTTATTAATATTTTATAGAATGATTTGTATACCGTAAATTACAGAAATTAGTGCACTAAATTGAAAGAAGGAAGCTAAAGAGGGAAAAGCTTGTATCAGTAATGAAGGCAGGCCCTGTGGGCTGTGGCAGCACGTCCAAGAGGAATAAGGAAAAGGTGGAGGGGTGATGAATCTAAAGAGAACTATCTATACGTCTGGATGGATGAAGATAAAAAATAAGAAAAACATGAAACAAAGAAGTGACGAAGAAGAACACAACGAGAAGAAGAAGACTTTGTGAAGACGAAGAAAACAAAGAAGAAAAAGAAACAAAAAAGCGACAAAGAAGTACGAAACGAAGAAGGCTAAAAAAAATTAAGACTAAGAATAAACAAAAATGATGATAAAGGCAGACGATGGTGTTGAAGAAGAAAAGGAAGAAGAAGCAGAAGAAGAAGAAAAAGAAGAAGGAGAAGTAAAGAAGAAGAAGGCTGAGACTTATTGTACTCGCATCACCACTAATTTTGTAATGTATTGAATTGAATTGAATTGAATTAATGCCTTATTTTACGTTCCGAGACTCGGGCCATCAGACCCGCTGTTCCGTCTGACCACGTATGATATGAACACGTATGAAATGAAAACGAATCGTAAGATTTTGAAAGCGACATTTTCCATGGGACGTGCCATCTTCCATCTTCCTCGACAAGCAGCGCGGTGGCGAGGCGCGGAGTGCGCAGAAGCGCGACGTGGCGGGGCGTGCCGTGGCGTGGCGTGGCGGGGCGGGGGCGGGCGCTTCCGCGTGGGCGACACCCGAGCGCGGGCGCAGCAACCCGGAGCCGCCGCGGGCGGGGCCGCGCTTGCGCAGAGTACGCAACTGCAAAACGACCAGCGACGGAATCGACCTCTCGGGTTACACTTCGCGGCCGCTCAGCAGAGGCTGACGGCAGCTCGGACGCGAAGCATACCCCCCCCCCCCGGGGGACGCCCCCGGAGAGGGCAGGACGATTGAGAGAGAAGCATCCCGTGGCGAGGCGCGCCTCTTCCTGTTGCAAGAACGTGTTTGCTGTACGCTCAATATGCTTTTCTTACTAGGCTTCCGGGTGACGCCGGTCCATGGCGAAGGTGCCCGACGTTTTCCGTCGCCACTCCTGCGACCTTCCTCAGGAGCGTAATGCCCTGAACGGTCGCAGAATGGCCGACCGAAAGCGTCGGCCCGCTACCGCCCATGGACGCGGCGGTCACCCGCCGACAGCCTTTACGTAAATACTGACCCCGGCCGCGCGAAGCCTACGCTCTCCGCTCAATATGGTCTTGTAAGACCTGTCAGGCTGGCAACATGTAAACACACGTTTATGTTTTGATCTCTCCTTCTCATTAATCTAAATGTTCTCACGACCTCTTGCAGCTGAGGTCACTAAGATATGGGATCCGCCTTGGCTCTTCGCTTCAATGGTCCATTTGTTCGAATCAGCCGAGAGAATTAGATTATTTAGTAAGCTGTATTTTGCATCGGACATGACAATTTATTCCCTTATTCCGATAGGTTTAAAGAGGTGTCGAGCGTGACCTACTGGCGTGTACGAGGTGAATCTCCGCTGCTGACATAACCGGTTGTGACGTAGTGGAAATAAGAAAATAAATTTCAATAACCACAAAGAAAAATAATATACTTCCAAAGAATTGATGTATCAGTCTACAATGAAATTGCTAATATTAAAACACTCCGGCAACCTGTTTCCTTTCACCGAACACTGTCCTTACCGCCAGGAAAACACAAACCAACCGGGATGGTCGCGGTGTTCAGAGAACCGATCGCGTTGACATTACACGTCACATGGCCTGACGCCAAAATTTAACGCCAGGCTCTGGCGACCGTTGTGCCTACAGCACGCGAGATGTGTCTGGCCCTATACTACATCGCGGACATCTCGCCCACGAGCTCCTACACCCTTGTACAGCACGTAAGAGAGCTTCCCGATGCAAACTGAATGAGAAACGGGCGCGGCAGATGGCGCCGCGTTAAATAGTTGAGGCTGACACCCCCACCAACTGTTCCATAGGTAGCGACTCGCCGGCTGCGCTGAGACCTCGCAGGCACAGGCAGTTGGTTTTACGCCCAGCACACAGGCGTTCTCAGGTTGGCTGCCTGCTTCCGTAAACGAGGCTCGCGCGGCAGCATCCCTCGCGAGTTTCTACGCCGTCCGTAATTTTTTGGCTCTGCGCGCACTACCCTTGTAGGCAACCGCCGCGAGCGCAAACTACCAGATGTTAGCCTCAACCCCTTCCTCCCCCGCAGCGTACTTTCACCGACCTAACGGTTCTGGCCCTCGTGTTAACGACACCACACCGGGTCCCAGAGAGATCAGTAAGCACGAGTGTGCTGAGCCGAAGGACTAGAGATGTCAGATCGCCTCCGGTGTGTCAACGGCGTTACAAAACAACCTCGACGGGAGATGTGTATAAGTCATGAAAAAACGATCACGACCTTAATAAAAGTTATATGTGCTGTGAATGTAATATATGTAATTGCCTATAAGCAAAAAACTACCTATGTATCTACCGTAGTTAACTATCTATTTCGAAGACAGACATTAGCAATATCTGAAGACAGACATTAACAAAGGGTAGAAGAAGCAGTTGACTGCAAGTTGTAACATAATCTCCAAAGTTAATAAAATGTTTTGATACAGTGAAGATTCCCAAGAGTAGATAAATGATACTCTTGTAACTCCTTGAGCAAATCCTGTTTGACGAATTCAGAATAAATTACCTTTATTTTGTGTCAAACTTGGTCCATATTTTTATAGATCCATTTACCATTCCTGAGTAATATCACTCTACTGGCCGTCATTTAATTATAGACATTAAATTCCTCACCAGTAAAACGTTCTTATAGATATCGCATTCACCAAGAGTATTCAAACCTTCGAATTCTCACGTTACGAACCTTGCCTTTGAAATAAATTTGAAAATAAGACTATAAATCTGGCGATAATCCAGCTGCTCATAGACAGATTGTCCACATAGTTGTGCAAGAGAATTGGCATAACAATCCCAAGACACTATTCATTGCTATCCTACGGGTCAATGGTTACATGCTTCCTACGGGTCAATGGCATCTACTTTGAAACTCAGCGAGTCTTCCTTTACGGAGAGTTACTTAATAAGATACGTCTCCTACACGTCTTAGACATGACAATCACGTCGAACAAACAAGAGCGAAATATACAACAGCTGTTGTGAAAGATCGTGTTCTGAACTGGATTACTAATCCCCCGCAACAATGTAGACTTGGCCCGATAGCGGTCTAGAGGCAGCCGACGTCTGAAAGAGCGAAGGGTGACGGGGCGGCCGACGCCGATCGCCATCATTCTGCATCGTACACAATCGCCCCTTGTCGTGCGATGGCTCCGGCAGACGAGGCCCAGACGCCGCGCCCGACTTATGGGCAGGGACGGTGGCGTGTAGCTGGCGAGTTGAGCGAGATACCTTTTTCTGAAGGAAACCACTCCTTCTCGAGATTATCGCCGATCTACGTTTCACCTTATGAGTGGTACTTTTCGTATCATAAATATATTTTTTGTATACCAGCGTTATAAACGACCATTTCTGTTGCAAGAAATCGTTCATAAAAGGACATTTAACGGCACAAATGATGAGGATTTAGCATTTTGCGGCACGAATGATCGCGTCATCACACATTTAGCCAATTGCATGGAGAAAATCGCGGGTAGGTAGCGGTAAACGGAACAACCGACCAGCCTTTTCTCACGCAGATATCTAATACCTCAGACGTTATAAGAAAGTTATTGCGCAACATTAAGTTTGAATCTTTTATAAATTTATAAAGTTGTTGTATTAAAAATAGCGTACGCAACTCGTTTACAGTGTTGCTTTATTGCATTCATACAAATATGAAAATTCGCTCCTAACATAGCTCGTTTTTAAAACACATACTCATGTAATAAAGCATAATATTAGAAACTAATTGCATAAACTACAATTTTTTAAAAATTGTGTGCTTTAAAAAATTCTTTTAAACGCTGCAGAGTGATCTTGGTCATTATTTAGGTTTAACATATGACGCACAACGAGAAAAAATTGAGCTTATACTGAATGGTCATCGACTGGACCTCGGAATGGGATACCAACCAATCCGATTTGTCTGTAATAAAAGACATCATGCATGGTGATGATGTTAGTATCATAATGCGTACTTCCCAAGTAAAATGAAGTGAAAATATATTAGTTTCAATAAGTAAATATGAACACACGACATGCACAAACAAATATGTTTGAATAAAATGTGGGTACCATTTTCCTGAATGTGAAATTGTCACAAAACCTTAGTACATATCTTTGAAGAAGATACCAGAAATTAAACAGTATAGTTTGGAATTTTGTGTAACACGGTGATATGATAACAAGGCGAGAAAGTCGATACGAAATTAAAGAAACACTCGAGCCCTTGATTTCACCATAAGAGTTACACAAAAGATTCACTATTTAAAAAAATCTCTATACGACAATATGAAAATATAAAGCATATTTCTAGTTTGAAAAAAAAATAAACAATTATATTTCCGCTTTGAAAATTGGTTTGTCTTCGCGTTCAGACGTCGGATATACGATATTCCCTCCAAAGAACACATACTATACGAGTTCTACAGTGAAAGGAAATGTCTCATTCATCCAATGCACCAAAATATTTAAAGTCCAGCTCTGAATTACAAGCCGTGTTAAACCAACTTCAGTTTCAGAACACACTTTACTACCGACAGAAAACTATTTAGCCAACTCCCCACGACCGGCAGTCACGCACTTCACTCCCTGGAGTGAGCCATAAACACCTGCGTATGATACCATCTATTATTAAATCTCTCTGGAGCAAGGTCGGCGGGCGAACGGCAGGCGACAGAGGTGCGCGAGCCGAGGACAGCGGCGATACGACGCGCGCAGGGGCGGCGGCGGCTGACGCGGGCGCGTATTTATGCTGCGGCGGAGCCCTAACGATGTCCGCGCGACAGCGAAGCGGAGCGGAGCGAGCGCGGACGTCGTGCGCTGCAGGTTGCTCACGGCCGCCCGAATAAAAATAAATTCTGCGGCCGCTTTAATCCACCCATTCCGAATATTAATGGAGTGAGAGTTTTGAAGTGGTCGGATTTCCCATTTTGGAGCGATGCGAAAACGAGTTTTGTTCTGTGTCTCATGAACAATTAAGGTGGATTTATTGATAATTTAGTTAACTGAATTGTGTCATTTAGCTTCATTTTATAAAACGGACAATCACCTTATATGGGATCCATTTTCAATCAACTTTTGTAAACCTTTTATAAAATTTATTTCACATATATATTGTGTTTCGAATAGTATCTATTGTTAATTATAAGTCATTGAAATTACTTTCCTGTATATTGAAAATCTTTGAGATATTTTTATGTTGTAAAATGTTTAACATTTATGAACAGAACGAAAATGTGGTAGAAGAGAATGTAAACAACGCACAGAAAGTTTAAACTAAAATTAAGATAAGCTCATGTACTGTAACTACATAAATCTAACATTTTAGATAAGATAAATGAGAGACTAATACAGAAATTTAGATTAAATGTGCAAAAACATCTTTATATTTGATTTAAAAACTCGATAGAAGTGATGTTATCACAAGTAAATACAGAGGCAGAATAGTTAATACAGATAATATGGGGAAATTAATAAGAGTTTCAGATCTTTTTAAGGACTGTTTTATTGTAAGTTTTCAATACCTAACCAGAATAGTTTCAGAAAGGTAAAGCAACAGACGACTAAGAAGAATAAAAAAGGCGAAACACGTAGTTAACCGATAATGAAGACCCTATAGTTCCAAGCCTTTGGTCTGTCTATTGTTTCAACGGATTATTGAAGACATCTTTGAATATCCAAAGAATCTGGGTTTGTAATCAATGATATCCTCCCCAACTCACTAATTAATTATTTCCAAAAAGAAAAGAAGTTAAGCTTGATCTGCACGATAACCTCACGTGACCCTTACCAAAAGCTGCTCGCTAAATGCAGGCAAAAAAGCGCTCGTGCCGCTGGACGCGCCCCTGATGACTTACGCGGGGTCAAGGGGGGGAGGGGGGGGCAAAACGACACCCGCGAGCGCCCTAATAGCAGCGAGGCGCTACGTCGCAACACGACCGAGGAGCCCCGCCGCGCCCGCGCGGCGCAGGTGGGAGAGGCGTCGCTGCGCGGAGTTAAATAAGGAGAGAATAGAGCGGGAACACGCGAGAGATATACGCGGGCATAAAGCCTATCAAGGAATTAGCGGTGAACGCCCAGGCGAGCCGTGTAATGGCCGGCACGGGGGAGGAATCTTGCGGCGCCCGACAACGCGGGACGGGGCGACCCGACGGAGTGGATAGGTGGACAAGATGGGGCGAAGTGGGCGGGATGTGGCGAGGAAGCGGGGAGGGGCGGGAAGTGGCGGCGTATGCTTGGCGAGGGGTTGTAGCGGGACGGGGGAGAGGCAGGTGAGAGGTGCGGATGGCGGGAGAAGGGGGCGGAGAGGGGGGAGAAGCGAGGGCGTGGCGAGGGGAGGGGAGAGCCCGGCGAGGGGGATCACGGGGCGGGGCGGTGGGAGGTCGGGAGGCGGGCGGGGCAGCGGGAGAGATCGGGGAGGGGGTGGCGGTGACGATAAGAGGGAAACGGGGGGGGAAGGGAAAGGCGGAGTGGGAACGGGGAGGGGCGGGGTGGGACGTGTGGAGAGTGACAGGGTGGAGGGAGAGGTTGGGCGGAGCGGAATGGCGGGGCGCGGGCGAGCTGCGGAGGCGGAGCGCGCGTGTTGCGGTTTGGCGGCGTGATGCAGCATTTAATGAACGCCCGGCAGTTTAGTGAATGGGATGAATAGAGAGCGAACAGAGCTGTAGTGGATGCAGGAGAGGAGAAATCGCACGACGTTATAGGCCCCTGTGACAGTTTGCGGGGCTATATTTTTCTTGGTTTTAAGTTATCGTTCACACCAGCAGCAAACACGTGGGTACACCTTTTCAAGACACAGATATCTACAGAAAGGGAAACGAAAAATGAATTCTTAGACGATTGTTTGATTGCCAGTTTTAATTTACATCAGTTGAAAAACGAGCAGTACTAAAGAACAGCGTACATTACGACATACGATTGTCATTATTCTTTCGTTGTATAAGGAGTTACGTGTCACATAATTTATCATTAAACTTCAAATGATTCAGATGTAATGTTAAAGATAATATTACATTTTGACATAAATATGTTATGCTTTATAATATACCCGGTTGTGTTTTATAATATAGCGTTCTCTTAATAATTCGTAAATTCAATGAGAAGGTCAGAATATCTTAGTTGAGGGTCATTGCATACATGGCACTCAACAACTCCACCCCTCACACGCACGCGACGCGAACACTGCAGAAATCCCGCCGAATTACTTCCGCGCGGCACCGCGCGCAGCCGACCAGGAACCGGCACACGCGTGCGCGAGGGAGTTTCGTATCTAATTTGGCGGGGGGAGCGCGCGACGCCCGGCAGAAAAGAGTGTTTTACGACGGGTCACGGACCCGCGCGCCGTTATGCGCACGAGCGGGGGCGCCGCTTTCGGAGCAGCCCACGTCCCTCGCGGCCGCTCGCGTCCCTCCGTCCGTCCGTCTCTCGGGGCGACGTCTTCAAAGCGCTTCTCCATAAAGCAATCGCGGGGCCCCGCCCGGCTCGCGCGGTCGCGCGCTGCACGCACGCGCGGGGGCGAAGAAACGAGCACAAGAGGCGAGACGAGGAGGGATGTTGGGTCGGATCTGACAGGGACAGAATAGGAAATGGAAGAATGAAAAAAAAATGCGGTGCAAATGTCCGGCCCTTCTACATGAATGCCCTTGCATGAAACGAGTTTAGTTAGGAGTTATCGGGGGCTGGTAGCGTCGTTTGTTTCCAAAATGTAATCTGTACAACGCAATAATTTTGTTTTGATAATTTTTAGTTCAGCAAAGTACAGCTTCAACCACCAACTAAAATACAGTTAAAGAAGTGAAGTGAAGTAGAAAAGATGTGAAGACGTGACGTAAATAAAGGCTTAGTTTTTGAAGAAGTAAATACACAAAAACTAATTAGTCTCATTGTTTAAATAGAATTGATGATGCCCCTTATGTTGGGATAAGAACTAAATTAGATGATAAATTTCTGGCCTAACAAGCTTCACTGAAGGTGACCATAACGCAAAAGACCATTGCTGGTTTTCCACACTTCTTCAACGGTGATAAATAGTTACTAATCGCTAATAAATTCATGTTGTCGAAGATGTGAATAATTTCATCTGAAATAGATTTTAAAAACAGCATTAATTAATTTTCAAAAGTACTGAAATCTACGAACGCTCATTATTGGCGAAAAAATTGGAACAGTGATGTTGGGATGGATAATATCAAAGAGTATGGAATAAGGATGAGCAACGGGAAAAGGGGGACATAATTCAAAAGAAGGCTAAGCGAAACAATAAAAAAGTTATTTGCAAGAGCAAAGTTAGGTAAAGAAGAGCATACAGAAACAATGATGTTGGGATTAGAAACTTCAGAACGAGATCAACAAAATGTTAATGCTATTTTCATGGAGGGCATAGCTCAAGTGAATCGCGTGAAAGCACAGCGGTAGTACAAGGCTTTCGTTAGAAGTACTGCAAAACAAATTGTAAATGGAACAAAAGACGGGAGATATTACGGAAGCGATGGCAACATGATCATTAATGAAGTGAGAAAACGAAACTATAATCTAAAGTTTTTCAAGAATATTATTACACACCAGTAAAAACACTTAGTTTCGTAAAATGACGCCGAACAGATCAAATTGTGTTTCTTTCATTCTTCTTTGCCATATGAGAGTAAACGAGATGCGAAGCAAAAGTACCTGACAAAACTTAATAAAACAAGATTTCATCACGAATCGGAGCAAACCACAGTGGATTAACTGCCTTCAAAGGAATACAGACCTACGTTTTTACTCCACGTAAACATAAGATTTTTCAATTCTAATTTCTTATACGAGAGGCCAAAAAATAATGAAATGAATAATGAATTGGTAATTGAAATATATGTAGGATTTTATTTCTTCGAGTTGTGCTATACAAAATCACAAAAATCTTACATGCCAATCGAGGAATTGATTTAAAGATACATTGATATTGCTAAGGAAATGTTTTCAAACAAATTGCAACGAAAACGTAGTACTACAAAAATAATACAGAAATAATACTGCACAGTCCGTGCAATCCTTAAATCGTGTAAAAACTCATTTTTTTCAATATTTCCAAACCATAATTTTCAGAAAAGTAATACTGAACATTGCACACGTAAGCTTCCGCGGCTCGATTCCATAAATTCGTGGCTATCCGGGAGACGCCGCGTCGTTGGCTGAGTGGCCGACGTTTCTCCTGACATGTCGCAGGCTTCCTCAGGGCAGTGACGTTACATGTCAGGCGAAACGTCGGCCACTCAGTCAACGACACGAGGTCTCCCGGATAGCCAAGAATTCAAAACTGAACATCGAATTCTTTCCACACCTGGCTCTCAAGAGCCCCACATGCGAGTGAATTTGTCCCCGGGGCGAGCAAGGGCGTGACCGCGGGGCGGAGCGCGGGGCGGAGCGCGGGGCGGAGCGCGGGGCGGAGCGCGGGGCGGAGCGCGTGGGCGGATGCGCGGGCGGGCGCGGGAGCGGAGCGCGGGCGGAGCGCTGGCGGAGCGCGGGCGGAGGCGCGGGGCGGAAGCGCGGGGCGGAGCGGCGGGCGGAGCGCGGGGCGGAGCGCGGGCGGAGCGCGGGGGCGGAGCGCGGGGCGTGAGCGCGGCGGCGGAGCGCGGGGCGAGAGCGCGGGGGCGGAGCGCGGGCGGAGCGCGGGCGGAGGCGCGGGGCGGAGCGCGGGGCGGAGCCGGGCGCGTGAGCGCGAGGCGGAGCGCGGCTGGAGCGCGGCCCGGGAGGCGCGGGGCGGGTACGGTGGCGTCGGGAGGCCAGGGACATAATTTTCAGAAAAGTAATACTGAGCATTGCAACACATAAGCTACCGCGGCTCGATTAACATAAATTGCTTGCCATACACGCAGAGCAACGCTCGCGTCGTGGCTGATTGGACCGATGTTTTCGTTCTGACATGTCGCAGCTTCCTCAGAGCAGTGGACGTCACATGTCAGGCGAAAACGTCCGCCACTCCGGCAATAAGCGGCGCTCCCGGCTAGCAAGAATTTCAATACCTGAACATCGAATTCCTCTCTCCAACACCTGGCTCTCAAGAGCCCCACCTGACGACTGTGAATGGGCGCGCGCGGCACGCAAAGGGCGCGACTTCGCGGGCGGTTAGCGCGGGGCGACGGGGCGCGTGCGGGGTGCACGGTGGCCGGTCGGGACGCAGGGGCGGGCTCTTACTAAGGGCTAACGGGCGAAGAGGCGACCGTGACCCGCACGCCGTCACGTCGCCGCCGCGCCGCCTGTCTCGACGCCCGGGCGCCGCGCGGCGCACGGGCGGTTGGCGGCGCGCCGTATAAGTCCGGCCCACTGGCCGCGACGGAACGGCGCGCAGCCCTCGGCCACTCGCCCCGAGGCGCAACTCTGGGAAAGGGCGGTGCAGGGGACACACGCCAACACCAGTTCACATGCCCACTTATAGATAGCAGTGTTCCCAGGTCTGGGCCGTGATTTTGTTTATTTGTTTATTTTACATCCCTAGGCGTAAGGGTGGCGAGAATTAATCATTTCCATCACCGTATCTAGCATATTTCGCCTGCCTGCTAAGCTTTTCTTTCGTCACACAGCTATAGAAACTCAGACGATTGTACTACAAACCCAGCATCGTCTCACAGAAAGCTAGCACGCTAATTAATAGCCACCCCAGGGGCACTAATAATAATAATAATGATAATAATGATAATAATAATAACAACAATAACAATAATAACAATAATAATAATAATAATAATAATAATATGTTTTTATTATTTGTCAGGCTCACGCATCCTTCCACCTGCCCGCAAAGGTGAAATAACAAGCGAGGATATAATACAATTAATATACTTTTTTGTGATTTTCATGTGGGGAGAGCTGTTGTCAATGCTTTTACGATGCTTTTTTCCCTTCAATTTTCATCGTTAAATACCTTCTTTCAAGGACAACAGTTTAATTAAGGTGCATGCAATCACAAGTTGCATATTGCATTAGAATTTCAAATAAAGTTGCTATTGCATTTTTTTGTAAGAGCGACATTGTCAAAATTTTGTTGTTTTTTTTCTCTCTCAAAAGAACTGCTTCATTTAACTTGTAAATTGTGAAATATTCTTCTTTATATAAAAATAATAACCAGCTGAACCATTGGGGTTACATCGCAGAAAAGGAAGAGCTATAGAAAAGTTACAATCAAAAAGTTCTATATACTTTTATTATGTAAATATAATGAACTACCATACAGAAAATTGAAATACCCAAATATTTTCTTTCGTGTTATTCTCACTTCCCAAAACTGAAATGAAGGAAATTTACAAATTCTAGAATAATACAATAATACAATCACTTTTTTATTGACAGAATTATGTTTTTACGATTCTAAAGTAAACATGAGTTTGCATACACAAATATTTTTGCATTGCCGCATACATAACGGGAAAACTGCACAAATGTAATTTTCTCGGCGAATTTTGAACGAGCGCCAGTAACACTCACCTGTCTTTCTAGAAAGTACGCCTAGCAGAGGGTGTGTAGTACAGTAAATGCGGAGGTGTGAAGCATGCAAGAAAGTCTACATCGTTTCAGGCAAGGAGAAACGCGGAACGTCAAACGGGCATAGGGGGGAGGGTGACGACAGTGGGCGGGCCCCAAACCTTCACACACTTGGCGTGCGTGGAGGAAACGGGCGTAAAAGCGCCAGAAGTGGACGTAGATAAATCATCCCCGCTCGCAGTTAAATGGGCTCGCAGAGACAACAGAGAGAAAGTGGAGGCACAAGACGCAGCGTTCATTGAGTGGAGGGCGCGAGACGTGGCGCGCATCAAAGGGGCCCCTCATCCGCGCCCGCGCGTTACCCCCCTCCCCCCCCCTCGCCAGGCACGCACGCACGACCGCACGCCGCCGGCTGAAAATACGCGTCCAGACGCTGCCCACACGAGCAGATCCTCGCCCACCTTCCCCATCTCCAAAGGTCGGCGGGAGGCTACAATTTTGGGACTTATTATCCCTCTGTGAAGCAGCCATCCATTTCTAGGAATTATGATTTACCATTTTTTTAGAAATCACTTGAATTATGATGATTATGCGTAGAGATCTTTACGTTAAACATGTATTCTTAAAGTATCCCACACAGTTACTGTCTTTTCATTACGCTAAATTGCCAGCCATAATACGCCGTAATTTTCTCACGTTCAAGATCATATAGAAAGTATTAAAATTGAGAGTCGAAGCAAAACCCATTTCTACAGTCTCAATTAACTTTCTGAAACGAGAAGAAAACGTTCTGTTGATCAATTTAGGAAAATAACGTGGAGATTCTCGAAGACACGAGAGGAGAGGGAGAATGCAGGGAAAATCATAAGAAGGGTGAATGTTATATGACTTATCATTTACATTAACAAATGAGTGTCTATTGTCGGTACTGCCATTTTCAAAATTTAATTGCAATCGTGACATCCTCAATGTACAGATAAAATGAAATTGTTCGGGTTAGCGAAATACACAAATGTACGACTTGTGGAAAATCAAATGTGTAAGATAGGGGTTAAATATAACAAATTTGAGATATCAAGAAATTTGTTACAAGAACGTATTTATGACTCGTATGACGGATACGGATCCAAAAGTCAAGACGATCAGCATCTTTAATAGTCGGGACCTGGTATTATACATCTCAGGTAATTGCAAACATACGCTCTTAAAGTATAACATATTATTACATCATGGATGTCCTAGGAGTTAAAAATGATGCCACTACAGCAACCATTTATAGCTATATTCTAAAAGGTTCCAGACAAACGAGGTATTCAGTGGAATAGCTGTTTTGTCACTTGTAGCCAGAATAACCGCAGGTTGCCGCAGGTGCCGAAATGGCGTGGCAGGAGAGAGCGGCGTCAGGCGCGGAGATCAATTTGTCTTCGCGGAAGGGCAGGGGCCGATCGCCTGATAGAGCGCAATTTGCGCTCGAGAGGAACTCCCGGGGCGGCGGCGGCGGCGGCGGCGCAGGGGAGGGACGCAGCCCGGTAGCCACCGCGCGCACGATCCGACACGCACCGCTGGGCGCGCAAAGGCACCATTCAGTGCCTCTCAGTGGACCTCCAGCCCTCGCTTCAGGCCGAACTGCTCCCGATTCAACCTCGGGGGGAATCCGGACGCTCCCGCTACTGGCCGAGCCGCTCCCGCTTCAACCTCGAGGGGAAGCCGGACATTCCCACTCTCGCTACTGGCCGAGGCGCACCTGCTTGAACCTTAAGGGGAGGTCAGACACTCCCGCTCTCTCTACTGGCGACGCCGCTCCCGCTTGAATCTCAGGGGGAACCCGGACACTCCCGCCACTGACCGAGCTGCTCCCGCTTGAACCTTAGGGGGAGGACGGACACTCCAGCCCTCGCTACTGGCCGAGCCGCACCCGCATTATCTTCAGGGGGAGGCCGAACGCCCCCACCCTTATGTCCTCACTCATCTAACATGAGCCTCGCAATGTCGAGCAAGTGTGATCATTTATTAGCTGCTTGGTTGACCGGGAGACGATGAGACGATTCGGTAAAAATTATATCTTGCTATAATGTTGATTTCTAGTCAACATGGAATATATACGATTTCCGTCTCGATAATTTTACGTCGTTCCCTAATTGTCGCTTTCTTCACTGAGGCCGCTTTGACATGCACTATATGCGAAAAATAGACAAAGTAAGCGTTTGGTCGGACTACTGTTTTCTCAATCACCTACTGTAAGCATCACACAATACAACATTCGTTATGTGTCGAAAATGTATCGCAATTATTGAACGAACCGTATTGAAGGAACATTGAAATAGTTGTTTTATATGACAGTTGTGAAAATGCTATTACGTAATACTTGCTTTCGCCTAATGACTCTTGATTCAAAATCAAAGTTTTCCATGTCTCTTACAAATCCTTTTATTGAACTGAAAACTTTTATTGAACAGACAGACCAACCGATTAAATCATTTTTGAAATCCAAAGTCATCTATAAGTATTTTTAGACTAGTAAAGTGACTCATGAATGTATTTCAATAATATGACTAGACATATATGTATTATTTCTAATGTTTTACCTTTCTTATTCACTCAGTAGTATCAACCACCTCCATTACTTCAGCTCTTAGCAACAACATACAACACACTTAACGTAATGTCACCAGTTAAAAGCAGCGCTTATCTAACACGTATCAGTTTCCTCTTTATTGCAATGTACGTCGTATGTATCCTGGTACATTTGAAACGTGTTTGCTCTTTGTGCCAGCCGCCAAGACATTTTCTCCTTTCACGGTAGCCGTCTGCGAGAGGCGTCATTTGCGTCAAGTGCGAGGTTAACCGACCGCCGCCACCGTCGCTGCCGCGCCAAGTGCCGTCGCGTGGCGCGTTCGCTTTTGTTTTGCCCCTGGCGGCGGCGGCGGCAGCGGGGGCGGCAGCTGTCTCGCGCTAAAGTGCCTCCTCACGCCTGTCAACGCCGCCGCCGCCGCCGGTGCAGCCACCACCCCCACCGCGTCGCCGCGCTGCCATTCATCTCGTCGGGCCGCGACGCGCGTGGTCGCGAGAGTGAGGCGAGAGGGCGCGCTCCGCCAGACGCACGATCTCGGGCTGCGAGGACCTACGGGCTCAAAGGCCGACCTGCGCTTCTGGGCATCTCCGACGGATGAACGAAGCGGGAGGCCCATCCCGCACAACGCCCAAGGAAATATCAAAGATCCACGGACGGGGCGCCGTTGCAAACTCTGAGATTATTCGCTCAAAACCTTCTTTATTAAATATATTGGTTGAATTCAGCAAATGGGCTCTCCAATCGATCAATTAATACACTGGAACACATAACGTTTACTGTGCTACACAAATAAATTATTGATCAGACATAGAAGCTATTTCAGTTTCGAAAACTATTCTGAAAACTCACTTGGTTCGACAGATAAGTTTTGTGTAAAACATGCGCGCCTGTAAAATTACTTTCCTACTCAGGTGTATTGGAGTCATATTAAATGTACTGAACTGAACATCCATTTCCAATAATAATGTGTGAGTATCAGTGGTGAGATACACATTGAGGGATCTGACAGGAAATAGTTAATGTAGCAGAAACTAGTTGACACAATGATAACACGATGCAGTGTTGTAAAGTAACAACACGACAGAGTAAGTGAGCCGATATATGGGCGAGATATCAAGGCACTGCTCTGAGACTAAAAGAGAATGCTCAAACACACAAAAAATGGATAGTTTAATGTAAGTGAAGGAGATTTCTTTCGTTGAGTGAGTGGATATAGATATATTACGACGTGATTATCCTAAATGGACTGGAAAACAATTCTCCCTTGCGAACAGATAAAAGATAGTTTTAAATATACCGAATAAAAGTCAAAGTGACACTTTACATCCTGTCTTAGTGCACACTCGTATGCTAACGGAGAAGCAGATTAGCTCAAGAGTGCATGAGCTCAGACGACACTCTCTTTGCGAAAACGTTCAATGGAGAGGTTTGCACAGGAGAGAAAGCAAAAGCGTTAATGGAGGCGAAATGGGAGGGCGACAGATGACAGAGATCTATTACGATAAAATGAAGGATACGTGACAAATGATTGAATTCGTTTTTTGCTAGCATGTTTTTGCAAGTGGCGTACGATGGAGTGATAGTTTGCCGGGTTTCCAGTTAGCGTCGATGCTGTTTATTGCATAGGGCATAGGAACGGATCAATAAATTATCGCTCATTCCTGCAGACATCGCTACATCAACCAGATGGTAGGTAATTTGGAAAGTCATTTAATCCTTAAATCATTGTGAAGACTTTTTTCTTATTATTGATAAATTACGACAGTCGAAACTTCCATGAAAATTACATTCAGGATATACTGTAAACAAAAACATCATATAATGCAAACACAGTCCAATTAAGTGGTCCTATTGACTTTTTCAAGGATAAATATTGATTAAACACCGCTCCAATCATAGCGCCATTCATTATAAAACACAAATTATGTACAAAATTGAAAGAATCGAATGCTTAAATGTTATTCTAACTACAATGTCCTGGTTTTTATCCAAATGTTTACTTATCAATAGTGCAAATTCACAGACTTAACTTCATCCCAGTTACATAAATTTATAAGTTTGTATTCAGAAGTATTTTAACAATAAATATAATGTTTCATATTAACCATTTCAAATAATTATAACACATATCTTTGTATTCGTTACCTCACATATTAATAATATATAGAACACATTTTTGAATGTAAAACATCGGCTGGGTTTTTTGAAACGAGATTCCGTTATTTTTAATGCGCACTCAGTATTCGATGCGCTCAAAACGGATTGCCAACCCTTGATTTAAACGCCCAGTTTCTTCTCTCGCAGGACCAATATTAGCAAACGCCTTGTCAGCCGTCAGCGCGCCGAGCAGCGGCAGGTGGCCGCTGAGTCAGCGCCTGCCCTCACACCCCGTGAGCCCTTCTGCGGGCGAACAGCGCCAGCCAGCGCCCGCTGCT